>CM035155.1:155941872-156082181 GCA_020205615.1 Panax quinquefolius | reverse complement strand
CCGTATTAGATATTTTGGACGAAAAAGGAAAATTTTCATTTTCATGAATAAAGGCCGTATTCGTGAATAAGATCAGATACGTGAATAAAGGCCGATGACACGTGAATAAGAACTCCGACATTAAAAGTTCCAAATTTGATTAAAAAGTTCAGATCAATATTTCAAGATAATGATATTGAAGAAATAATATCATTAAAAAAAATAATATCCCTTACCTCGAAAGATCAAGATTTAAATAAACACCTGGATATAAAGCTATAACTCGAACTCAGACCAGTATAGCAATACTCAAAGTATACTCAAAATACTCACAAGAATACGCCGATAATATAGAGAGAAAACTTCAATTTCGTGTGATTTTCAATTCTAACCCAAGACCCTATTTATAGAAAATGCTTGTAACACCAAAGCGTAAAATTTAATTAAAATATTAATATTAATTTTTATTCCTACGCCCAATTTAGAGATCTGAATTCAGCCACTTCTAACACATGAAGACTCCACAATAATGACAAAAAACGTTTTTGTCATTTTAAATATTTTATACTTCCAAAATTAATTATTTTGAACTCAAACTTCAATAATTCATAATAAATAGCCATTTTGTCGTAAAATTTGAATCTCATGAAGTTTTTATAGGAAATTCAATTTCTACAACTTTGCGTAAGAAAGTTTTTCCAAATTCCAAATGAAATTGACCGAAATCCATAAACCGACGATTTTAGTGTTATAATCAAATTTCACAAGAAATGGGGTCCACCGACATGTTTAACATGCTTTAAATATTTTGGTAATAAAATACTCCTCCTCCACATGTACTCACATATCCCACATTCATCGTAAAATATCATCATTATTATATTATTAAAATATAATAATATATTTAAAACGAATTATTTTATCGTAAAAGATAAAATTTCAATTTTCAACAATTGTCACATTAAAATTTTCCATCTATATCCACATAAAATCAATATTTTCCTCATCATATGAATCAATAATTAATTATTCACAAATAATATTACGTAATCACAATATCGACAACCGTGCCTCGTGAGAAAGAGGGCTTTCCAATAAGAATTTCTCTCATCCTGCAGCAATTAGGTGACCAAACCTCTCCTTAGACGTAACTTTCTAGACATTGCCAATAATGTTATCTAATAATATTATTCATAATATGAATTATTGTTTCGATAATGAAAAATAATCCAGAATGACAATTATCAAACAATGAATATAAAATATCAACGCAGCAATTATTAATCAATAAAATAAAATAATCGAATAAGAATTATCGTAACCATTATCGAGTAAGGCCTTCTTACGTAAGAATCAATAATCGGTGCAATACCGCAGCTACCGTGTTTTAACCAATTTAGTATTTTAACAAGATAATCTGTGAATAACTACGCCATTATTTTTAAACAACTTATTCTTGCTGCTTTCTTCATCCAATCGCTTCAAGCATGGGGCCCACATTACGTGTCAGCGATTTAATATCATCAAATTAATTGCTAGCTCTATTTTATAATTAGAGATATAATTGATATTTGAGATCAAAACGACCACATATTAAAGTACTACAAAGATAGGTGTCAAATCCTATTCCCTCCCAATAGTAATAATATATTGTATTTGTGAAAGATTAAATGGTACAAAATATATATTATAAAACTTTTATAACTAAAATAGAAGTCAGTCTAATTCAGACACAATCTTTCACTATTTTATTTTTTCTGCATTATAACTGAAGTAAAATATATACTAAAGCAGACACCAAGTCATTGGCCTGTTTTTAGTTATGTAACATGAAAATAAAAATCGGTAATTGTCAATCACATTTTAGTTTAGACCACCCCACTTTAGGTGTGCACATATACATAATTACACATGATAAATTAAAACTAATTTATTGAGCAAGTGGTGGACTCTTCTCGCAATTGAAGAGTGTAGGCTCGTCTATTCAATGTGTTATGGATGCTTGGGAATTATGTTGAGTAAAATGGTTGATTATTCTTAGCGAGACTCGTGGAGAATATGGTTAAAGTTCAAAAGGAAGAGGAAGTTCAAGAGGAACTTGATGTCGACGTTGAAGAACAAATCACACGTTATACCAATAAAGTATCACATCAGATCACACAAGGAGAAAAATTGAGATATATATGTTCTAATCAACCATAAACGTAATAGGTTAACCTTTTGGTTCAACAGAATATTCAACAACATATGTAATTGCTACCGCCTTTGTGCTCTGCAGCTACAAGGCTGCTAGCCTGCTACTCCCATTACCATTAAAACAGAGTGCCAGTTTCTTCATTCTCAAATTAACGACAATATCCATTATTAATTTCTGTAAATATTTGTGAAGGTAGGTGTTCTATGGGTAGAGGAGGAGACACAATCCTATGTTTCTAATTCATAATCCAAGTTCAATTGGGATTTGGATTTGGATTTGGAGGTGAAAAGGAGTATTACACTGCATATAATTCACAAATGTAACACAGCGACGCCCAACTTTAGATATGGAATCAAGCTCCATTGGGATAAAGAGGTGGAAGTGTAGCTTGATGAGGTTAATTTTGTATACAAGTCATTGTTTTTCAGTCCAAAAAACAAAAATCATTAAAGCAATGATATACACTCTGATTTTGTGAAGAATTGCAAACAATTTATTGACAAAGATGCACAAAGCAAGAGTTGTAGGAATACATTGAAAGCCTATACTACATTACAAGACAACATGCCTCTTATACAAGAATTCAAGAGAAACAATTTAAACCGATGAAGAGAATGAATGTAACGATGACTATGGTGCCCAATCTTGAACATTTATTCAGTTCCCGCAATAATCTTCTTCTTCAATGATTCAATATCTGTCACTAGTTCTTTTCTACTTGACTGAGAAAGAAAATGTTTGATCATCAGTGTCATGTAAATTTACAGGTAAACAAATTGATCTCAGTGCAGGAACTTAAGACTACATCATGTTCACTAGTTTACTTTTAAGCTGTATGTTCTTCTTTAGGTTCAAAAGACATTACAAAGAAAGAAATATGATTGTGGGAAAACTCTGTTAAATTGTAACTTAGACCTTGCTTTGAGATGCATTACGTCAATCAGAAGATACAAGTATTACAATATGCACCAGTTAAAGAAAGAAAAGAAGAAGAAAATGACATGCTACAGAACTCTCTATTGAGAATGCAGTAAATTTATTAGTAAACAATCACATGGAGAACTGATTGACTTAAAAGACACCACAAGAAACCATATAGATGCTGGTCCAAATTTCTGAAAGAATCACTATAAATGAGAGCTAAATGGTATTAGTTAACTCCTACATCTACAAGCCAATATATTCATAATTTATCTATCAAACTATCCATCTAAGAAATAGATATCACAAACATAATAATATGTGCAGAGTTATATCCCAAAAGAAATTATGTGTAAATAGTGTAACCAATATCTGTCTAATACATGTAAAAGTTTACCTTGAAGAGAAGGTATCGGTAGACAAACCATCCTGTATACCCAAGCCCTACCAATTCCAAGATCTTCGAAGCTATATATACATCAAAGTTTAAGGAACAAAATTCAGAGTGGGTTAATAAAGATCGCTTAAACAAAAATGATACCAAATTATTTTCACAGAAGATTTATTAGGCCACACACTATATCATTCTGTAAGTGTCCTTTAATTTGGCTAAAGAAATGTAGAAAGAAACAGGATTTATTACACTGAAGCACTTACCAAAGGGACTGAGTTGATGGCACCAACAAGTACTGAGGATAACCAAATCCCAACGATTGCCCCACCTCCATAGAGAAGCACGGTAGACTTGTTTTCAACTGCATCCCACTATTAACAGAAAAATAGGAAAAGAAATGTACAACTTGATTATTACTTGAATATTAAATCTAGAAAAGTTGTAAACAGACCAGAAACGTATGCAGAATGACATGGAAGGTTATCTCCTTGATGGGCCAGTGCCCACTTTACCTTTTCCTTTATATCTGTGAATATCTCTCCAGTATCAACGGCGCTCTCTTCTGATGACGAGGCCTTGAACTGGAACCGAGATGATTTCCTGGACACTAATTTAATGACAAAAGGGGAAAATTCAAGTTTAACTGCTGAGAGTAAACTCCTTTCTTGGTCTGTGCTAATACAATTACAGATCGAAAAATCCTTTGCAAGAGGATTTCAGTCATCTTTAAAATCCAATTTGCAAAAAGATCTGAGTAAAACATTTTTTAAGTTTTGGAAACATGAACTGGCCCTCATCATTTATTATTATTATTTTAGAATAAAAAAACAGAGAAGCTGATCACAAAACACAAGTTGTTTCACTTTTATGAGTGCATAAAATCATCAACTTCTAAAGACTAAGCTTGTTCATGCTTTTTTATTTCTTACAAAATAATGTTGTTGTATTGGAATTGTGATCAAGAGAACCAAAAAGTTGGAATCTCTCTCTCTCTCTTCCCTCCTCCTAATGTTTCTTGTTTATAATTTTCTGTTGGTGGTCCATCAAAAAACTTCATGAGGGCCAAAAACAAATGGCCAAGGAGAGAAAAAATAAAAATATAAGTTCAAAGCCGAAAAGGCATCCCAAAATAAAGCAACAAGAGGAATAGCATACAACACAGCAGACATTGCCTAGCAATTAGTATATCACAGGAGTAAAATTTCAGCACGGCACCAACTAAGGGGTCAGGTTAAGAGCTTAATTCTAGTCACTAACATCAAAACAATAAAAAGAAAAATCAATCAGTTAAAAAGCTCTATAGTAGTCAAACAACATTACAGCTGTCTTTAGCAGGCCATTTTCACAGGTGCCCAGTGTGGCCGAACTCATTTGATCACAAATAACATGACTAACATTCATAAAATTCAGTTAATCACACGCTAATCGAAAGCATATTGTTCTTCAGAAACAATAAACATAACACATCTTAGTTAATGCTCTAAGGTAAAGTATTTATCACTAAAAGACAATTTCTACATTATTTTCTCTTTTTCCTATCCTGTTGTAGCTATACAGTAGCTTTTACTTCTGTCATTACAATACAATCCACAAACATGTAAATATGAAAATATATTAATCCACGTGTGAATTAACACCTACCCAAATCAATAAATTGTGCTAAAAAACAAAATTAAGCACAACAGCTATCGAAAGATTATATTTTGGTAGTCAACGTTTGGAAGTGCTCGACGAAATGACCCAAAGAGAAAACAAACAAGTACCTGAAATCGCTTTCAAGGAAGTTGAAAAAGGTGAGGTGGAGAAGCGACGTGGGAGGTTAGGTAATGCAGAGCAGTGGGTAGGAAGGTGAGGAATCAGGACGGCGGTGGCCGCCATGGAAGTGGAAGTTGCCGCCGCAAACGCCGTAGCCATGTGGAGAATTGGCCGGCCAAGGAATTCTTATCTTTCAGTTGGGTTCAAAGATCTTTTCTTTCTTTGTGTTCCTCTTGTTCTTCTATCCACAATATTTTTCTCTTTTTTATGTTGGGAAGAATAAATTTGTCCACCGAGTGACACGTGGAATATCAACGCTTCCTGATTGGTTGGTTCCCTATCTTCACAATCCACGTTGATTCAGATTTATTGTCTGATTTGAGTAATTTTAAAGAATTGAAGTTCCCGGTGATTGCGAAGCCGTTAGTTGCTGATGGGAGTGCTACTTCTCACAAATTGTCACTAGTTTTTAACAACAATGGACTGAAAGTGCTGGAGCCACCGGTTATATTGCAGGAGTTTGTGAACCATGGTGGTGTAATTTATAAGGTTTATGTCGTGGGGAAATTTGTGAAATGTGTGAAGCGGAGTTCTTTACCTGATATATCTGAAGAAAAATTGGGGACATTAGGGGCTGCAATGTCGTTTTCGCAGATATCAAATTTGAGCAGTGATGGATATAGTGTGATATCGAAGAGGCAGAGATGCCTCCATTGAGTTTTGTTAATGAAGTAGCTGATGGGTTGCGGAAGGCTTTGAGGCTGCACCTTTTTAATTTTGACATGATTAGGGATGCTTCTACTGGAAATCATTGTTATTTTGTGATTGACATTAATTACTTTCCAGGGTATGCAAAAATGCCGTCTTATGAGTCTGTTTTGTCAGATTTCTTTAGGGACATTGTAAATGAAAGCCCGAGATTGGTTGTGGTAGAGAGTCAAGAGAGTAATTGTGATAGCGGCAAATTGCCTAGTTGATATGCAATGCAGTGAAGGGGACGTTATGGGTAACCTGACTCAGCTATGTGTTTTGGCCTGGATCCTAGACGATACTAATTCTGGTAGTTTATGAGGTGAGATGCAGGATGTGGGAAGTGGCTTGTTCTTCTATTCGGAGATTCTGGTGGTCTTCTCATATTATGGTGAGCTGTACCTTTTTTTAAAAATTTATTAACATTATGTGCTTATTCTTGATGAATAAAACATATTGTTTCGCTTTATGTATTTAAACATTGTGCCAAACACTTGTACTTTTAAAGGGCGCAAGGTGTAATTTGATTGATCTCTGATGTCTGCTGATTTTAGATATGCACTGAATGAATAAATTTTGTATTTTCTTCCATAATATTTTGTCGTTATGTCTTCCTGCATTGACACTGAACTTGTAGTGTTTCTTGTATATTGGTTGCGTATAAGTGGTCTGTTGACGTATCAGAATGTGTATGCAATGTTATACTATTTGGAGAAACACTTCTTATGCTATTTTCACTTAAGGTGTTTAAACAATTAATGGTGATTATATATAGTTGGGGGAAAAGAGTGAGGGAGAAAGATCATTGTCTTGGTTGGTGCTAAATTTATACATGTGGAAGAAAATATGTTTTCATTGAACTAGTGACCCTAAGAAGATAATAGTTATTGGAAGAAACTGCCTGAATGATGATATAAATACTGTTTCAAAAGGTGTGGAAGTCTTATTGTGATAGGTAAGTGCAGATGGTAATGATATGTAACCTAAGTGATCAGATTATGAGATGATTTTCCTCTTATTTGGATCGTGCCATGGTGAATAATCAGAAAGTCGTAAGGCGTAGGAATCGGAACAATACTGAGGTTCCTCTAAATCTTACTAAAATCACCGTTACTGTGGAATTACTAGCTTCAGCTGCGCCTGTTAGCTTTCGTAGTCAGTTACTGATTGTAAGAAATCTTCATGAGATGGTAATTTAGCTAAGTATTTCAATAAATGAGGTCGCCCTCCTCACTTGGCTTGTGGAATCAAGACTTACATGTGGATAGTGGATTATAGTGTTTGGATTAAGAACTTTAAAGAAGGTTTGATCTGATCATGAATATGAAAATATTCAACTATGTAGTTTTTAATTATACAAATGCAATCCTTGCTGACATGAAGCAGACGCTGAAATCGAAGTCACTTTTGGTTCGTTGTTTATTGACCTAATTTGTTGCTTTTACTCGGAAATGAGCTGGTTACGAGGAGGAAAAATGATGGGGGGAGGGGGTTACATAATTGAAGGGATTGGACATGAACTTAAAAGAAACAACTTGTATTGAGAAACATTTCAGGGCTTTGAGAGATTTCTCTTGGGGCATTGTGGATGAAAGCTTCTAGCAGTCCTTTTGAACTAAAAGAATCAGATTTCCTTAACACGCCCTTTCAACCTGAATGATAATTAGATATGCTTTTTAGAGGAGGACATGATAAGCTTATTTGATCATGTACTTGCAGTTAGGGAGCAAGAGAAGTGATCTATCAAGACTGTTAAGCTATAATTCTTGTTTCATTACAATGATAATAGAACCCTTCTTTCTTTTTGGGTTATAATTAATTATAACTGTTAAGCATACTTGATTGACTTCTTCTGTATGGCCATGTTTTTATGCCAGGATCCAAGACTACTAAACCTAGTCTTAGACATATTTGTTTAGAATGAGATTATTTATGGGGATAATTTGAAATAATCTTATGTTATATTTGTTTTATATAGAATTATTTAAAAAATTAAATAAAAATTTACTATTTGGACCATTATACCCTTAAACCATATTGGTTTGCTAGGATAACAATTGGGGATTGAATCCTTTATTCCTTGTTTATTTTAAAAATTGGACTTGGGACTACCATAATAACTCGACATGAGGGACTACTATCTATGTCAATCATGTATTATAATTCCTACTATTTGGTCATTTGAGATTAAAAAATTGTAGACAGAATTAACATTTATTTTTGTTTAAAATGACTGGTGTATATTATTATATCCATCTATACTCAAACTATTGAGATCTATTTGGCATTTCATTAATGATTATTTTGAGTTATACTATACATCTATTACATTATACGCGCAGAGATGACATATGAAAGATTGAAATATCAACACATTAGGCAAAGGTTAGTTGTTTTTCTGAAATACCTGCTACTAATTTTAGGACCATCATGGGATTGAAGTCTCTTCACTTCACTTCACTTCTCTTCTCCAACAATTAATGTCACTTATCATTTAACCATCTTATTCATAAAACATATATATATATATATATATATATATATATATATATATATCCTTATTATCATTGAATTTAGAACTTGCCAGTTTCTTAATTTTTATTAAATTTATTCTAGAAGGTAAGTAATTTACACAAATGTGGAATACACGCGTCTATGAGTTTTGGTTTGTTATTGTCTGCTTTTGCATCATAAATGAAGAGAGATCAAAAGAAATACTACTTACTACTTATAGTCTCACCTAATTTGTAACAGAAGATCTTGACTTTTATAAAAGGAAGATGGATCAATTAGTGAATCTAAAACTATATAATAAAAAATAAGGATGACATAATATTATTAAATTTGTTATTATAATTTTATTATTATGTCGTCATATATAATTTTAACTTTTAATATTTATAAATTTTGGGAGTGTGGCTGTTTTAATGGAGGAATTATTGTTGTTACGGTTCAAACTTCAAAACTTTTATATTACTATGACATTTATTTATATACTTACGATTAATATTAATTTTTAGAGGCCAGTTTGAAATATTTTTAAATTTAAAATTAGCATGATTTTAAAATTAATATATTTCATATATCTTTTAAATAGCTTATAATATTTATAATTATATTTAAAAATGTAGATATATTATTATGGCTTTTAAATTTAAAACTATTATTTTAAAATATTATGTAAGGATTGCAATGTTCTCCGGCTATCAACTTCTTTTTGTCTTTGGATTCTTTGCGAGACTGTGAGCATGTCACTAATAAAATATTGCACTGTTTCATATCCCAAATAAGACTATAAAATGAACCAAACTAAATGTTTGAGTCGTATGTTTAACTAAAAGTTTGATTCGAAGTTCGAAAATAAAAAAATTTAATAAATTTTTAAAATTTCTCAGCTCGATTTAATAATTAAATAAGTCTTAATTAAATTTTATTTCATTTTTATAAATTTTATGAACTAAATTTAAATAACTCAATACTTTAAATAATTTATTCATAGTCGTCCCAAACTCTCTATTTCTTTCCCCACAAAACTAGGAAAATAGAACACTTAATTTCCTCGTGTCCCTGACTGAGAGGCCATTGACTTATATGTGTGCATGGCATTATTTTCTCCTTTCGATCGAGAACAGTATTAATTGTATTTAAGGTTATATTTTTTATTGGAAATCGGGTTAATGGAAAAAGTTATACTCCGTATACAGTATATGTCAATCATATGCACAAGGCAAAGCATAATATACATAAATCATGAAATTTCCACGACTCGTAATATCCTTATGTTCCATGCAGGTTATTCATTTGTTAAATTATGCAATGGATATATATATCCATATATATATATATATATATATATATATATATATATATATAGTCCGATCCTATCCGCACTATATTTTTTTAAATGCGGATTTTTTTAAACAATTAAAAAAATAAAATATCTTTCACGAATTTTTTACATATTTGGGCGTGATTTGATACATATAACAAAATATGTCCGCATACGTGCAATCGTACATATATTTTTTGCATATATCCAAATCACGCCCAAAACACTATATTATGTAAAATTCAAGCCCATAATTTTTATTTTTAGTTGTTCTACAAAAATAAAAAATAAAAAATTTGAGTCAAGATTTTATCGTGTCCTGCACCGATCCATCTTGTATATATATATATATATATATAGGGAATGATGTAAGACCCAAATTATTAATAAATAAAATTTATTTTTCTATTTATTATTTTGAAATAGTAAGGGTATGATTTGATTAATGTGGATACATGCAGAAAATACGCAAATATTTCAATAAGCAAGTGGTTATAAAATATTCATTATTATCGAGAATATTCGTTTTACGTGAAATATTCGTATCAAATGCTTGTCGGGGAATATTCGCACGACTTTTGCCTTTTTATGGGCCTCATAACGGAAAGGGATTGGATGAAGAAAGCGACAAATATAAGTTGTTTATAAATAAGGCGTAGTACCGTAGTACATTATCATCGTGTTGGAATATCCGATGGTTAAAACACACTAATCTGGCGTTGTTGACGCTATTGAACAAGAAGAACTGATTGCATCAATTATCGATTCTTACGTAAGAACACTTACTCAATAATCATATACGATGAATTCTTGCTCAAGATTTTATTTTATTGATTCAATAATTGCTGCATTGATATTTTATATTATCGTTGTTTCAATAAATTGTCATTACACGTGATTTTTCATTATCTGAGCAATAATTCATATTATCCAATAATATTATTAGAAAACATTATTAGCAATGTCTAGAAAACATTATTATTAGAAAATATTATTTGTGAATAATTAATTATTAATTTATATGATGAGGAAAATATTGATTTTATGTGGATATAGATTTATAGAAAATTTTTAATGTGACAATAATTGTTGAAAATTAATATTTTATCTTTTTCTCGATAAAATAATTCATTTAAATATATTATTTTAATAATATATTAACTATGATATTTTTATAATGAATGTGGGATATATGAGTATATGAGGAGGAAGAGTATTTTGTGGCATTAAATGTTTAATACATATTTTGTGTGTCATGACACAATTATCGAATCAAATTTGATTATACCGTAAATCGCCTGCTTGTGGATTTCGATTAATTTCGCTTTGGAATTTGGAAAAACTTCCTTCAGCAAGTTGTAGATAATGGAATTTCCTATGGAAAGTCGCGAAGTTTTAATTTTTCGATAAAAGAGCTATTTATTATGAATTATTGAAGTTCCAAAGTTCAAATAATTAATTTTTGGAAGTTTTAATTGTTTTAATTAACAAAAACATTTTTTTAGATGTATGAGCCTCATTTTACATGTGTTAGGTTGTTGATTTCAGATTCTCAAAGGTTGGCGAGACAAATTTTATAAATATATTATTATATTAAATTTTCTCGCTTTGGTGTTCTAAGATTTTCCTATAAATAGGGTGTAAGACCCCAAATTATTAATAAATAAAATTTATTTTCCTCTATTTATTATTTTGAAATAGTAAGGGTTGATTTGATTAATGTTTATAAAATTAAATATTAAATAAGGTTATAAAATATTCATTGTTATGGGTAAAATGCTAATTTGTGGGCCCATATTTTAAATAAATATAAGTTGTTTATAAAACAGAATATATCTATGAATAATCCGGTTAAAACACACTAATACGAACAAGAAGACACTAAAATATTCATTATAATTGTTACAAAGAATATTAGTTTGAATATCGATTAAATGCAATTGTCGAATATTAAATGATATTTTATATCGGTCTTCAATAATTATCATTACAAAGATTTTCATTATCGATAGCGGAAGCGATATGAAAAGCGACAAATATAAGTTGTTTATAAATAGCAGGCGTATTATCTCAATAATATTATTAGGTTATTCATTATTGCAATGTCTAGGTTCTCTAAGGTGGTTAAAACACCTAATCGCGCCAAGAAGGAGATCGTTGTTGAGCCCCTTTCCTGATTTAATGTGATCACGATATTATTTGTGAATAATTAATTATCATAGCAGGAAAATATTGATTTTATGTGGATATAGATGGAAATTTTTAAAATGACTTTTGAAAATTAATATTTTATCTTTTCTCGTAAAATAATTCATTTAAATATATTATTTTAATAATATATTAACGGATATTTTACAACTAATGTGGATATATGATTATACGAGGGAAGTATTTTGTTGCGTTGATATTTTATATTGTTGTTGTTTGATAATTATCATTCTGCAATTTTTTATGCTGATCGAAATAATTCATATTATCGAATAATATTATTAGATAACGATTCGTCTTTGGATTTCTCAATTTCGCTTGGAAGAAAAGGGAGGCTTTCTTCTCGGTCAGTTGTAGAGAATTGAATTTCCTAATTGCGGCGCCCGATTCGAGGAGATAATTTTCTGTAAAAAGAGCTATTTATTATGGAGGCGTTTGTCGATAATAATAATATTATTTGTGAATAATTAATTATTGATTTATATGATGAGAAAATATTGATTTTATGTGGATATAGATGGAAATTTTTTTAAAATGACAACAAAAACGTTGTTGAAAATTAATATTTTATCAGAAAAATATTTTAGGAGTTTAAATATATTATTTTAATAATATATTAGGTGATATTTTTACTTGATGAGAATATATATATAATATATTATTATATTAAATTTTCGAGGAGGAAGTGTATTTTTGTTGCAATTTCCTATAAAGTTTAAAACTTAGTTAGAACAAAATGTCGGTGGACCCCATTTAATAAATTTGTTTTCTCTATAGCGCATAAAATCGTCCAGTTTGTGGATTCTGTGAGTATTTTGAGTATACTTTGATTTTGGAATTTGGAAAAACTATACTTACGCAAGTTGTAGAGAATATTTCCTATATCCTGTTTCAATGAATTTTTCTTTTTCAAAGGATGTATTTTCTCAATGAATTATTGAAGTTCAAGCTAAAATAATTAATTTTTGGAAGTTTTAATTATTTATATCAACAAAAATTTTTTATTGTTTTGGTTGGCCCCATTGTTGTAAACATGTTGGGTTATTTTAGGAGTCTTGATTGGCGTAGAATTCACGAAGTATATATAATATATTATTATTATATTAAATTTTTACTTTTGGTGTTATTCATGATTTCTATAAATAGTTTGAGTTATAAAATCAACGATAAGTTATTTTTTTTGGAATTTCTATCTTTTGGTGCTCTGAGTTATTTTGAGTATACTTTGAATATCTATTCACGATCTTTAAGGTGTTTTGATAAAAATGAAAATTTTTCTTGTCTAAAATATCATAAGGGATGTTATTTTCTTCTTAAATGATATTATTTCTTGATGATTGTATCCATGATATTAGTTGGAACTTTTATTTTGGACACCCTTTTTCATTTTGAGGTATGACGGATAAACAAAACGATTCTTATTCAATCCTGAGTTCTTATTCACGATTCTTATTCGATTCGCTTTTAAAAATATTTTTCTATTAAGCTAAAATGATGATATTATGGAATATCTTTTTGCATCTTTTGGTGTAAGAGAAAATTTAAAAATGAGAATCTTATTCTTTAAAAACATGATAAGTTCACGTAAAAAGAAAAATGAAAATTTTTCTTTTAAATGCCTCGCATCGAGACAAGCCATGTTGTTTTGTTCTAATATGATGAACTTTGATTCCTTCATCCGTGTTTTGATCATTAACTTGAATTTTACACCCTATGATTATTTTTGAGGTATTTTGGGCTGGATAAAACAAAATGCCTCCAATGCCGAAGATTAATCCTTAATCCTTGCTTTTGTTTCACGTATTCACCAAGAGTCTTTAAAATATTTTTCATCTAAAGGTGAATGGAATTTTTCTTAAATGATGATATTATGGAATATCCGATCCCAAGAAAATTTATGTAATTTGAAATGAGATCATCTTGGGTTTGATCGCTTTCTTACCTCTAAAAACATCCAGCGGTCCCAATTCTCCGAATCGGTCAGGTCTGACAACCCGGATAACTCTATGCAAACTATCATTCTCCTCAGCCTCGTCTTGAGAACACGAAGTCATTTGTTTTGTTCTAATATGATGAACTACTTCCTTCATATAGCTCAATCTCAACGGTGTTGTTCATTTGTCATTAAATAGAATCTCCCAAGACATCCTAGTGCGATGGAGTGCTTCACGGCCTCATTTAATAATATTCTCAAATGACATTCTCAATATGCCTTTCGCGGAAAACAAGGGTTAATTAAAAATCAATGGATTCTGTTCCTCCGTGCATCCCTATATACCATAACAACAATAGTAGGACAACAAGGATATCTTGTAATTTGTTTTGACTTCCGCCGTGAGTTCTATTCTGGCTTTCCCTTAGTCATATCCCTAAGCTCGAGTGGTCCCGACTCTTTGGCGATTGGGTTTGAACCGGACGCCCAAAATTGGTAATTCTACCCATTTCTCTGAGTTGTCAACACGAGTTTCCTCGTCGACAATGCAAAAACTTCTAAACATCCTCGACAATGGTGTTGTTCGCGGGAAACTTTACGTTCTCCTCGTTGGTGAGTCTGAACAAGAAAATCACGGTCTCATATTCTTTTAAACAATATCTATACTCAAATAAATCCTCATCACATTTATTGATACAATTCTCACAAAAATGTGAGGACTAAAACAAGGGTAAAAGAAATAATATTCCATACCCCACTAATATCATCGATATTCTCGCCTCGATGAATAAGAGGAAAAGGGTAGGACACCTAACTAGATTTTCGTCTCTCCCCTCTGAATATTACGATCTCAAGATCGTAATATACAACAAATACTATCTGGCGCCCCCAAAATCAACAGGAAAAATATGAGTATACGAATTTAAATCAACTTTATTATTGCAACGATAAAAGCTTGTGAGTTTAAATACATTAGAAGAGTTAGAGAATGCTTTTAAACAATATCTATACTCAAATAAATCCTCATCACATTTATTGTATGAATTTAAAAGTTCATCATCTTTTATCCCCCCAGAGCTGGTACTTTCATTATATTCTAGTAAGAAAAATGGAACAAAAGGAAAAGGGTCAATCAATATACATCCGAACGAGGGAAAAATATAATAGAATCAAATATTATTATGTGAAATAATAATTCATTAGAAGAGTTAAGTAGAGAATGCTCTTATCTTATGATGAATTTAAAAGTTCTCGTCTACATCCTGTAACCAAAGATATTCATCACTGCACTCTGTCATGCTTCATTTAAACACTGCTCATCTTTGCACTACAGGCCAAAGATATTAATCAATCTCCATGTTCATCTCAACACTGCTCATCTGCACTATGTGCCAAAGATATTCCATAATATCATCATTTAAGACGAGGATGATGAAAAATATTTTTTTAAAGAAACGAATCCAAAGAAACAAAATGACAAGGATTAAGGATTAAGGATTCAGATTTTGGTTTTATCCACGCACCAAAAATACCTCAAAATAATCATAGTGGTGTAAAATTCAAGAATGATCAAAACATGGATACAATCGTTAGTATCCGTAATAGATGTTTTGGACAAAAGAAGAAATTTTATTTTTAAATAGTCAGATATGAATAGTACAGATACGTGAATAAAGTCAGATACGTGAATAGTAACTACACCAAAAGATAGAAATTCCACAAAAACATCTTCACGCTTCATGAATAGACTCGTGAATAAGAATCGTGAATAAGAACTCTTAATAAGAACTCGTGAATAAGTAACTCATGAATAAACTTCGAATAGTAACCCATGAATAGTAACCCCAGCATGAAAAAGTTCCAAATTTGATAAAAACTTCAGATCAACATTTCAAAGATAATGATATTGAAGAAATAATATCATTACAAAAAAATAATATCCCTTACCTCGAAAGATCAAGATTTCTACAGAATACCGTATAAGGTCATAGGCTATGACTTGGACTTGCACCGCCTAGCAATACTCAAAGTATACTCAAAATACTCACAAGAATACGCCAAAATATCGAGAGAGAAATAGAGAGAAAACTTCGCTTCGTGTGATTTTCAATTCTAACCTAAGACCCTATTTATAGAAAATGCTTAGAACACCAAAGCGTAAAATTTAATAAAATATATTATTATTAATAAATTTCCTTAGCGCCTCTTTGGTCAAAACACCAGCCACACATTTAATGATGTCCAAAAAATACAAAAAACGTTTTTCATAAAATAAATAATTAAAACTTACAAAATCAATTATTTTGAGCTTTAACTTCAATAATTCATAATAAATAGCCCTTTCATCAGAAAATTCGAATCTCTCGAGTTTTTATAGGAAATTCAATTTCTACAACTTTGCAGAAGAAAGTTTTTCCAAATTCCAAATAAAATTGGCGACCAAATCCACAAACGGGTGATTTTACAAGCTATAATCAAATTTCTAATAAATGGGGTCCACCAACATGTTTAACATGTTTTAAACATTTATTGCAACAAAATACTCTTCCTCCTCATATACTCATATCCCACATTCATTGTAAAATATCACCGCTTAATATATTATTAAAATAATATATTTAAATGAATTATTTTATCGAGAAAAAGATAAAATATTAATTTTCAACAATTGTCATTTTAAAATTTTCCATCTATATCCACATAAAATCAATATTTTCCTCATCATATAAATCAATAATTAATTATTCACAAATAATATTACGTAATCACAATATTGACAACCGTGCAGCTCCTGTGAAAGAGGGCTTTCCAATAAGAATTTCTTCATCGGTAGCAATTAGGTGACCAAACCTCTCCTTAGATGTAACTTTCTAGACATTGCCAATAATGTTATCTAATAATATTATTAGATAATATGAATTATTGCTCGATAATGAAAAATAATGTAATGACAATTATCAAACAACAAAGAATATAAAATATCAACGCAAAGAATTATTAACTCAATAAAATATCGAATAAAGAATTATCTGAACCATTATCGAGTAGGCCTTCACGTAAGAATCAATAATTGGTGCAATACCGGTGCTACCGCTCAACAACGCGATTAGTGTGTTTTAACCACGGGTATTCCAACAAGATTAATCTGTGAACAACTACTGCCGTATTTAAAAACAACTTATATTTGTCGCTTTCTTCATCCAATCGCTCACATGGGCTCACATGGTCGCTAGTAAATGCGCATTTAATATTCCCCGACATTTAATATTCCACACCAAACGAATATTCCCCGACAACAATGAATATTTTATAACCACTGCTTATTTTGAAATATTTCATGATTTAACCCTTAACTATCCACATTAATCAAATCAACCCTTACTATTTCAAAATAATAAATAAAGGAAATTCCTTTTTATTTAAAAATTTCGGGTCTTACAACCTCCCTCCTTATGAAATTTCGTCCTCGAAATTGACGACGTACTGTGTGTTTGAAAAGGTGAGGATACCTCGCTTTCATTTTCGCTTTCAATTCCCGTGTCATTTCTCTATAAAGCATGATTCCTCCACAAAACTTTAACTTGTGGTATAACCTTTCTTGGCGTAGGGACATGCTCCTTCCTATCCAAGAATCTTGACAGTACCTCCTCACATGCTAAGTCTTCTGGCTATCTCGTCCTCTTCTAACTCAATAACGTGGTTCGGGTCTTTCACATATTTATTTAAGTACGATATATGAAACACATTATGAACACGTAGACATACTTTGAGGTAACGCAAGTCTATAGGCTACATTTCCTACTCGGTCAAGAATTTGAAATGGACCGATAAATCGTGGATCGAGCTTTCCTCTCTTCCCAAATCTTGTAACTCCCTTCCACGGAGCAACTCGCAACAATACATGATCCCCTACACTAAATTCCACGCCCTTTCGATGAAGATTCGTGATAACTCTTTGTCGATCTTGTGCCGCTTTGTATACGCTTGTCGAATCATTTGGATCTTTTCGTCATACGATCTAACTCGGTCCCAACAATGTTGCTTCACCCACCTCATCCCAACATATCGAGAACTACATTTTGTCCATATAATGCTTCAATGGAACCATGCCTATATTTGTTTAATAACTATTGTTGTATGAGAATTCCACCAATGGCAAGTACTTATCCCAACTTCCTTTGAAATCTAGGACACGTAGTTTTAATATATCTTCAAGAGTTTGAGTAGTCCTTTCCGATTGCCCATCCGCTTTGAGGATGGTATGCTTAGAACAAATCGAATAGCAAATCCGTGCGCCATAGCTTTTTGAGCTACAAACTAACCCAAAATCATGAAGTGAATCTTGGGTCACGATCTAAAACTATGGATACCGCATGCCATGCATCTCACAATCTCATTTACGCATATACGAGAAAGACGCTCAAGGAATAAGTCTCTCGATCGGTCAGAAGAAATGATTTTGGTTAATCGGGCATCAACAATAACCCAAATAGCATTGATGCCTCGAGAAACCGTAGGAAGATTAGTAATGAAATTCGTGGTAATGTGTTCCCACTTCTCAAAATCTCAAGTGGTTGCAACGGACCTTAGGTACAAGATGCTCCGCCTTTACACGTCAGTTAAACACATCGAGATAAACTGCAATCTCTCTCTTCATATTGCTCCACCAAAATGTATGTCAAGATTAGCAAGGCGTTACATTTTAGAGGAATACTTCCAGGATGGATTGCAAAATCGATTGTGTGCCTCCATCATAATCTTGTTCGGCGAAATGGCGGACTTGGTTAGAACACAAAGTCTAGAGTGGACTCAAGTATTCCTTCTTCATCATTCTCGCCCTAATAGCTCCTTCTTTCTTCTTCTCGTGATGGCTCGAGCAACCTTAACTTTTCTATTAAAGTCGCTACGCAGATGCTGACATCATCGCACTCGCTCCTCGAGAAAGCTTCTACTCAACGCCGCCTAGGAAGACCCGTCGCTTTCCAAGATTATGGTTGTAATATGTCAAATGAGTCGCCTCGAGCTTCTTGGAAAATCTTCTCGCATTCCTCGCCCATTCCCACTTCCGTTGTATCTTTTCGAGTCAACTAAGTTAAGAATCGATCGAGAATGGTCAGCGGACCCTTAGGTACAACGAATCTCGATAATAACCAACTAAGTTGTAAAGCTACGATTTTATTACATCGTTAGGTTGCTCTCAATCGCGACTATATCAATTTGGATAAAGACGTCACAACGACACCTATCGCTTTACTACATCTAATATGACGCCCCTACAGAGAGTCTGCTTAGGTGAATTCCACAAAGGAAGTCAAAGATTTGCAAAGGCTCTCTCTCTTCGTACCAAATTTTAGTTGAATTTTTAACCCTCAAAATGTTCATGTCGAAGATAGAGCATTCGATACATTTTAGAAATGAGTTTTGTACCGTGTTCAGGATGGATTGCAAAAATGGTGTATTGTGTGCGTGCTTGGGAGTAAGCCAAGAAATTCTTCGTAAAAATACTTGTACTTGAAATCAACAATAACAGTCGTTAATATTATTCAAATCGAAAGTGTCTTTAGAGTGGACAAATCCATAACATGAAGTATTCTAAGAAAATTTGACATCCAGAATAAACGATGACTTATGGCTTGATATGAAAATGTTTGACTACAATGGTTTGATTGCTTGAATTAATAACAAAGTTGCTTAGGAATAAAAACTAACAACCTTAAAAATAATCAATTTCGCACGATCCTTTAACCTTAAAATCACATCAAAACAAATATCTCTATAGAAATAAGGTTACTGTGTAATGTGATAGTGCCACTAATCAAGCAAGATTTATAAACAACGGATTAATGAAAGTTTCTTCATGCTAACGGAGTTTCCACAAATGGCTTGAGCGACCTTAACTTTTTCTATTTCTCCTGAGTCAAGTTTAAACGCTACGCAAGTAAGAGAGATAAAAGAATGGGTAGAACGTATATCTAGTAAGGTATATACTTCGCAAGAATTTATAACTAAATTCATCGCTAAAAGAATTCTTTTGTAGTACATCGACCGCTTCTCCCACCAAGGAATAGCTCCATCTCAATAAGATATTCTTTCTCCGCTCCTCAATCCCATTCTCGACCAAACCAGCTCTCAATTTATAAAAGGCTCAAAGTCCTCCAAAGTCAAACAATTCCCAAAATGCTTTACCGGGATGGTATTGACAATATAACAATCAAACATATTACAACAAAAAAATGCTTCTAGACATAAATCACATTTATCTCATCATTTATCATGGTGAGGACTACTAAACAATTTCGAAGCTCGAACTTCATTCCATATATTCTCGCCTCAGCGTGGAACAAAGGAAAATTTGCTGGCAACTGTTGAGTTCTTTTGAGAAAGAATAAAGATAATTACAACATAAGGCTTTTATGTCTTCAAAAATATATGTAATACTCCACAATTTCTCCCCGTACAACAAACTTTAAATCATATTCGAAAATAATAACCTTATAAGTTTCATAGAATCAACTAAGCAGCTTATTTCTGAATTTAAAAGTTCTCTAGATCTTTATCGTGAGTAGGATAATTCCTCTCATACTCTTTAAGTTGTCGCGAGGCATATCTGCTTAAAGATATTCTTTCCATCATGAGAACATCGCTCATCTTTTGGTACTACGTGCCAAAGATATTAATCAACCTCGGCCATGTCTATCTCTTAACACTGCTCACATTCTCACTACGTGCACAAAAGATATTCAATAATATCATCATTTAAGACCGAAGACGATGAAAATATTTTAAAGCAAACGTAATCCAAAGTAAAACAAAATGACAAGCGATTAAGGATTAAGGATTCAGATTTGGTTTATCCACGCCCAAAAATACCTCAAAAATAATCATAGTGGTGTAAAAATTCAAGAATGATCAAAACATTTATACAATCAAAGCTAGTATCCATAATAGATATTTTGGACAAAAAAGAAAAAAAATTTATTTTTTCTATGAATAAGGCATTATACTTGAATAAGGTCGATATCGTGAATAAAGGCCGAGTACGTGAATAGTAACCCACACCAAAAGATAGAAATTCCACAAAAACATCTTCACGCTTCATGTAATAGTACTCAGTGAAGAATCTCCGTGAATAAGAATCATGAATAAGAATCGAATAAGAACTCGAATAAGAACCCATTTATCAAAGAACTCCTAATGAAAAAGTTCCAAATTTGATAAAACTTTCGATCAACATTTCAAAAGATAATGATATTGAAGAAATAATCATTACTTAAAAAATAATATCCCTTACCGAAAAGATCGCATTTCTGCAAATAACGTATATGAGTCGGGTATGAACTTGAAGGAACTTGCCTAAAGAATACTCAAAGTATACCAAAATACCACAAGAATACGCCATAAAAATATCGGTAGAGAAATAGAGAGAAAACTTCGCTCGGGTGTGATTTCAATTCTAAATCTAAGCACCCTATTTATATGAAATCGCTAAATAATTCAAAGTTAGTAAAATTTAATATAATATTAATATACAAATTTTCCTTAGCCCACCTTTTGGTCAAAACACCAGCCACACATGTTAATGATGTCCAAAAAATTACAAAAACGTTTTTCTTAACAAAATAATTTAAACTCCCCAAAATCAATTATTTGAGTTTTGAACTTCAATAATTCATAATAAATAGCCCTTTCATCAGAAAATTGAATCATGAGCTTTTATAGAAATTCAATTTCTACAACTTGCAGAAGAAAGCTTTTCCAAATTCCAAATAAATTGGACTGAACCACAAACGGGTGATTTACAAGCTATAATCAATTTCTCACAACAATGTGGTCCACCAACACACAAAACATGTGTTAAACATTTAATGCCACAAAATACTCTTCCTCCTCATATACTCATATATCCCACATTCATTATAAAAATATCACCGCTAATATATTATTAAAATAATATATTTAAATGAATTATTTTATCGTAAAAGATAAATATTAATTTTCAACAATTGTCATTTTAAAAATTTTCCATCTATATCCACATAAAATCAATATTTTCCTCATCATATAAATCAATAATTAATTATTCACAAATAATATTAAGGTAATCACAATATTGATAAACCAATTATTCGATTCTACGTAAGAAGGCACTACTCAATAATTTTCAAATAAAGAATTATCGCTCAAAGATTTTATTTTATCGATTCAATAATTGTCATATTGATATTTTATATATCGTTGTTTCAATAAATCATTACACACAATTTTTTATTATCGGCTAATAATTCATATTATCTCAATAATATTATTAGATAACATTATTGGCAATGTCTAGAAAGTTCTCGCTCTAAGGAGAGGTTTGGTCACCTAATCAAGGCCAAGAAGAGAGAAATTTTATCGAAAGCCCCTCTTTCCTGAACCGCCTCGTCACAATAATGTGATTCTCGTAATATTATTTGTGAATAATTAATTATTGATTTATATGATGAGGAAAATATTGATTTTATGTGGATATAGATGGAGAAAATTTTAAAATGACAATTGTTGAAAATTAATATTTTATCTTTTTCCGATAAAATAATTCATTTAAATATATTATTTTAATAATATATTAACTGGTGATATTTTTACAAATGAATGTGGGATATATGAGTATATGAGGAGGAAGAGTATTTTGTTGCAATAAATGTTTAAAACATGTTAAACATGCTCATGTGGACCCCATTTATCGACCTCAAATTTGATTATAACTCGTAAAATCGTCTGCTTGTGGATTTTTGGCCAATTTCTCGCTTGAATTTGGAAAACTTTCTTCGAAAAGTTGTAGAGAATTGAATTTCCTATAAAAACTCCTGAGATTCAAATTT
Source organism: Panax quinquefolius (assembly GCA_020205615.1). Taxonomy (NCBI): domain Eukaryota; kingdom Viridiplantae; phylum Streptophyta; class Magnoliopsida; order Apiales; family Araliaceae; genus Panax; species Panax quinquefolius. The sequence continues at coordinate 156,059,351 of CM035155.1, read as the reverse complement.
TTCTGATAAAAGAGCTATTTATTATGAATTATTGAAGTTCAAGTTCAAATAATCGATTTTTGAAGTTTTAATTATTTATATCAACAAAAACGTTTTTATTGTTTTTGTTGGCCCCCATGTGTTGTAAACATGCTGATTTCAGGAGTCTTGGTTGGCGAGGAATATATATATAATATATTATTATTATATTAAATTTTCGCTTTGGTGTTCTAAGCAATTTCCTATAAATGTGGTGCTTAGGTTAGAATTGAAAATCACACCGTAAATCAAGTTTTTTCTCTATATTATCGAGTTTATTCTTGTGAGTATTTTGAGTATACTTTGAGTATTGCTATATACTGGCAAGTTCAAGTCATAGCCTATATCCTGTTTCAACTGTAAATACTCGCATTTTCGAGGTAAGTGGATGTTATTTTTTCTCAAATGATATTATTTCTTCAATATCATTATGTCAAATATTGGTTGAACTTTTATCAAATTTGAACTTTTTCATGTTTGGGTTACTTATTCATGAGTTACTATTCACGAAGTTACTATTCACGAAGTTACTATTCACGAAGTTACTATTCACGAGTACTATTCACGAAGCGTGAAGAAGATGTTTTTTTGTGGAATTTCTATCTTTGGTGTTTGAGTTACTATTCACGATATACAAGACTATTCACGATACCAAGACTATTCACTTATCACTAAGACTATTCAATTAAAAATGAAAATTTTTCTTTTCGTCTAAAATATCTATTCGGATACTAGCTTTGATCAGATCCATGTTTTGATCATTCTCGAATTTTACAACCACTATGATTATTTTTGAGGTATTTTTGGACGTGGATAAAACAAAGTATTTAATCCTTAATCCTTAATCTCTTGTCATTTTGTTTCACCGATTCGCTTTTAAAATATTTTCATCATCTTCACCTTTAAATGATGATATTATGGAATATCTTCGGCCTCGTAGTAAAGATGAATGATTTTTCGATGAATATCTTTGGCCCGTAGTGTAAAGATGAATGTGTGTCGAGATGAATACGATCGATCGATTAATATCTTCGCCCAGAAAGGCAAAGATGAACAGTGTTTAGATTTAATATGACTAATCGATGAATATCTTCATTCAGAGAAAAAGATGAATATTTGATTCCAGATATATATCGATTGATGTTACAGGATAAAATATCGACGATGAACTTTTAAATTCATATATGTAAGATAGTAGTTTGCATTCTCTACTTAACTCTTCTAATGAATTATTATTTCATCATAATATTGATTTAAAATTTGTTGTCTATCAGATTCTATTAGATTTTTCCTCGTCAAGACTAACGATAATTTGTCAGATATTATCTTAGTCATAATATTCTTTATCGGGCTAGTTGAGCTCACCCTTTTCCTTGTTGTTCCATTTTTCTTCTCGTGAGGCTAGAATGTAATGAGTACTACTTTTCAAAATGGAATGAAGGTTCTAGAGAGAGTTGTTTAGTAGTCCTCACCATTTTTGTAAAATAATGTATCAATAATTACGATGGGGATTTATTTAGGTGGTGGATATTGTTCTGATGGCAATATCTCAGATTTAAACTCACGCTTATATGTTGTAATAATAAAGTTGTAGTTATTTCGCATCATTTATTGATGGAATGGAACTCGTAATGGGTCGATGGAATGGACCTATTGGGGGGGGGCCACAATGGCAAATCGAGTTTAGGGATACGATCTCCGTGAGATCGGGAATAGAACCAGAGGGGAGAGACGAGATTTAGAATCCTTCGCTAAAGGTGTCCTACCTAAGCTTATTTGTTAGTGGTCAAGATATAGGTGATATTATGTGATATATCGATTTTTTAATTAACCCTTGTTTTACGACAAGATTTGAGAATGTCGAATCGAGAATATTAATAAAAGGAGTAAATGAGACCGTGGAGATGCTCAGATTTACCAACGAGGAGAACGTGCAACAGTCGACAATGTACCTCCCGTGAACAACACCAATCGAAAGCGATGATGAACGAGGGATGTTTTAAGCTTTACAGCATAGCTCATGCAAAATCGCACGAGGAGACTCGTGTTCAAAATACAGAGGAAATGATAGCAATTCACTGGTGGTCACAAACCAAGCAGCTTCAAAGAGTCGGGACCACTGCACTGGGAAAGCCGGATCCGATTGGGCGCGAGACGGGTCAAACAAATTACCAAGATATTCGATGTCTTGGGATGCACGGAGGAATGTAAAGTTCCATTCGCCTACTTTTTATGTTCCAGAACGAGGCAGACATCGGTGGGAATCGTGAAGTTGCACTCCATCCAACAAGACTCAAAGATGTCTGCGGGAGACATTTCAGAAATAGCCTCAATGACAAGTACTTTCGAAAGTATTCGGCTATAATAAGGAAGTGGAGTTTATTAGACCGAGAGTAATAATACGACTTGTCCCAAAGACGAGGCTTAAGTTCATGAGTTATCCGTGTTCAGACCTCATTTGGTGGAGAATGAGGAACGATGACGCGGATGTTTCGAGAGGTTTGAAACCCAAGATATACGCCAAGATCTCATTTCTCATAAATTTTCTCTATTCAGATATGTTGTCAATGTGGCTCATTGTTAGAGCGAGATAACGAGTACGCTCAACCGAGGGACCATAAACGTGATCATATCAAGATAAGATATAGCCATCGTAATAACGATAACCAAATGGAGAAAGAAGAATACGGACAAAGGCTGCAGAACTACTTCGTGGTAATCGTGGCCATGAAAATAGAAGAAGCGAAGCCTGGAGGAGATTTTAAAAGAGGAGATTCAACAACCACCATGTGAAGAGTTCAACACCAAGAGAATCGGTTCCATGGAGGAGAAAGCACCACCTATCAGATAAGTTACAAATGCGGAAAGAGGGATATATCATTTCAAACCGCCCACAACAGCTTTAAGGTATGCTATAATTGTGGAAAAGAAGGACATATCGCCGAGATCAGACGATATCGAAACCCAACCCAAATGAATGGTGACTCAAAAGGATGTCCCGTAAAAGTCAAAGTCAACGATTCCTCGAAGAGCGCTTTGTCGTGATTTCCATTAAAATGCGAGGAACCCGAACGGTTAGCACAAGTTAGTTAATTATAAATTTTGTAAGTTTATACCTTTACTAGATAATTTGTTTCTACCCATTCTTTATCTCTTTGTCAGCGCCAACGCTTGAACTCGACTCACGAGAAATTAGACTTCAATTTATTTATGGAGACTCCTGTTAGAGAAACTTTCATTACATCCGTTGTTTAAATCTTGCTTTGATTCAGTTGGCACTATCACATTACCGTTAACCTTATTTCTATAGTAGATATTTGCTTTTGATGTGATTTTAAGGTTAACTACTCATCATGCCAAAATTGATTGCTTTGTAAGGTCATAGTTTTCATATTCCTAAGCAACCCGTTATTCAATTCAAGCAATCAAACCATTGAAGTCAAACATTTTCATATCAAGCCATGAAGTCATTCGCTTATTACGGATGTCAAGTTTTCTTAGTCCATGTTATGGATTTGAATAAAGACACGCCGATTTGAATAATATTTCTGTTATATTGATTTTTCCCGACGTATTTTCAAGAATTTTCGCTTACTCCCAAAGCCCCGATATTAAATTTTGTATCGATTTGAACCCAGACAAAACTCATTTCTAAAATCTCATATCGAATGGCTCCTATTGAACTTCGTGGAGTTAAAATTCAACTATAGAATTTGGTACCGAGCCTTTATCCGGTGACTTCCTTGTGGAATGCACCAAGCCGCATTCGTAGGGACACCATATTCGCAAGCGATAAGAAATCGATAGTGTCATCAGAACGCATATCCAAGGTTCGATATGAGTCACAGCTTGAGAACAACCTAAGCTTCAGAATCTAAATACGTAGCTTTTAGGCTTAGTTGGTTATTATCTGAGATTCGCTCAAGGATATTCTCAATCGCTATTCCATTAACGCACCGACTCAGAGAGATACAAAAATCGAATGGAGCAAGGAATGGGAAGAGCTTCAAGAACTCAAGAGGAGACTCATTTCAAAGACATGTTCACCATGCCATCCTCGAAAAGTTAACGTGGTAGCCGACGTGTCGAAAGTAGAAGATCGATACAAGCACGAAAGTACGATATTGTCAAAGACTCATTTCAGATAATTTACAAATAATAATAGATGGAGATGAAAACTCTAGTTACCCATATGATGATATACGAGTATAATCGATTTTAATCGATAAAGTTAAAGTCGCTCAAGCTACACACCGAGTCGATCGATGAATTTGAAGAAGGAGGTGCAAGAAGTCATATTTCAAAAAGAAGAATGGTGAGGTGAGGAAAGCTCAAACCTTCGATTTATTAATCCATTTGAAATTCTCGATCGAATAGAATCGTGGCCTATAGACTCGCTTTTACCGCCAAGTACGACGCGTGTTCATAACGCTTTTCACGATCGATGTTACGTAAATATGTGGATAACCCAACCACGCTATCGAAGTTATAACCGGACGAGATACCAAGACTTAACGCACGAGGAGGTAATTGCCAAGATCTTGGATAGGAAAGAATATGTCCCATGTATCGAGGTTATACCACAAGTTAAAGTTTTCAGGAGAAACCATGCTATTGAGGAAATGACCTGGAGTTGAAACGAAAATGAAAGCGTAGGTATTCTCATCTTTTCAAACACCAGTACACGACGCCAATTTCGAGGACTTAAATTTCATAAGGAGGGAGGTCAGAAGACCTCAAATTATTAATAAATGAAATTTATTTTCCTCTATTTATTATTTTGAAATAGTAAGGGTTGATTTGATTAATGTGGATAGTTATGGGTAAAATACGCAAATATTTTAAATAAGCAAGTGGTTATAAAATATTCATTATCATTTGGGAATATTCGTTGGTCGTGGAATATTCAGATCGCTTGGGAATATTCGCACGACGCAGCAGCCTTTTGTGGGCCCCATAACGGAGTTTTATTGGATGAAGAAAACGACAAATATAAGTTGTTTATAAATAACACAGAAGTTGTTATCAAGCTAATCATCGTTGAATACCCTTATGGTTAAAACACACTAATACGCCATTGTCGAAACAAGAAGACACCAGATTGCACCAATTATCGATTCTTACGTAAGAAGGCACTACTCAATAATTGTTACAAGAATTACTGCTCAAAGATTTTATTTTATCGATTCAATAATTGTCAATATTGATATTTTATATTGTCGTTGTTTCAATAATTGTCATTACACAAGATTTTTTATTATCAAGCAATAATTCATATTATCCTAATAATATTATTAGATAACATTATTGGCAATGTCTAGAAAGTTCGCTTCAAGGAGAGGTTTGGTCACCTAATCATGCGCGCCAAGAAGGAGAAGATCCTTATCGGAAAGCCCCATCTTTCTCGAACCGCTACCGTCACAATAATGTGATTCGTAATATTATTTGTGAATAATTAATTATTGATTTATATGATGAGGAAAATATTGATTTTATGTGGATATAGATGGAGAAAAAATTTTAAAATGACAATTGTTGAAAATTAATATTTTATCTTTTTCCGATAAAATAATTCATTTAAATATATTATTTTAATAATATATTAACGGTGATATTTTTACAATGAATGTGGGATATATGAGTATACGAGGAGGAAGAGTATTTTTGTTGCAATAAATGTTTAAAACATGTTAAACATGCTTGTGGACCCCATTTATCGATCGAAATTTGATTATATACATGTAAAATCATCCGCTTGTGGATTTTGGTCAATTTATGTTTGAATTTGGAAAACTTTCTTCGCAAAGTTGTAGAGAATTGAATTTCCTATAAAACTCGCGAGATTCGAATTTTTCTGATAAAAGAGCTATTTATTATGAATTATTGAAGTTTCAAGTTCAAATAATCGATTTTTGAAGTTTTAATTATTTATATCAACAAAACGTTTTTTATTGTTTTGGTTGGCCCCCATGTGTTGTAAACATGTTGATTTTAGGAGTCTTGGTTGGCGAGAATATATATATAATATATTATTATTATATTAAATTTTCTCTTTGGTGTTCTAAGCAATTTCCTATAAATAGGTGCTTAGGTTAGAATTGAAAATCACACCTTAAATCAAGTTTTTCTCTATATTATCGAGTTTATTCTTGTGAGTATTTTGAGTATACTTTGAGTATTGCTATACTTGCAAGTTCAAGTCATAGCCTATATCCTGTTTCAACTGAAGACTCTTTCTTTTCGAGGTAAGTGGATGTTATTTTCTTCTCAAATGATATTATTTCTTCAATATCATTATGTCAAATATTGGTTGGAACTTTTATCAAATTTGGAACTTTTTCATGCTTGGGGTTACTTATTCATGAGTTACTATTCATTTATTTACTATTCATGAAGTTACTATTCACGAAGTTACTATTCACTTAGTACTATTCATGTAAGCGTGAAGATGTTTTTTTGTGGAATTTCTATCTTTTGGTGTTTGAGTTACTATTCACGATATACAATTAACTATTCACGATATACGCAAGACTATTTCATTTAATACTAAGACTATTCATCTAAAAATAAAATTTTTTCTTTTCATCTAAAATATCTATTCGGATACTAGCTTTGATCAGATCCATGTTTTGATCATTCTCAATTTTACACCACTATGATTATTTTTGAGGTATTTTGGACGGATAAAACAAAGTATTTAATCCTTAATCCTTAATCCTTGTCATTTTGTTTCACCGGATTCGCTTTCTTTAAAAATATTTTTCATCATCTTCACCTTAAATGATGATATTATGGAATATCTTCGGCCCAGAAAGGCAAAGATGAATGATTTTTGATGAATATCTTTCGCCCGTAGCAAAGATGAAAAAGATGAACAGTGTTTAGATTAATATCTAATGACTAATCGATGAATATCTTTCGCCCAGAGTAAAAGATGAATATTTGATTCCGTATATATATCGATTGATGTTATGTGGATAAAATATCGACGATGAACTTTTAAATTCATATATGTAAGATAGTAGTTTGCATTGCATTCTCTACTTAACTCTTCTAAATGAATTATTATTTCCTACAGATTCTAATATTCAAGATTTAAAATTTGTTGATATTATCAGATTCTATTAGATTTTTCCCTCGTCAAGACTAACGATAATTTGTTGTATATTATCTTAGTCATAATATTCTTTACTATGGAATGAAGGTTGAGCTCCTCACCCTTTTCCTTGTTGTTCCATTTTTTTTCAGCGTGTGGATATTGCCTAGATGGCAATATCTCGTATTTAAACTCATGATTTTATTATATGTAGAAAGTAAAGTATGTATTTAGTACTAATTCGTAATGGGTCGATGGAATGAAGGTTCTGTAGAGAGTTGTTTAGAAGTCCTCACCATTTTGTAAAATAATGTATCAATAATTATGATGGGGATTTATTTATGTGTGGATATTGTCTAGATGGCAATATCTCGTATTTAAACTCACAGCTTATATGTTGTAATAATAAAGTTGTAGTTATTTAAGGTTTCAAACTTTTCTTCGAGGTAAGTGGATGTTATTTCTTCTTAATGATATTATTTCTTCAATATCACTTATTCATGAAATATTATTGAACTTTTTATTAAATTTGGAACTTTTCATTAAGCGTGAAGATGTTTTTTTTGTGAAATATTCTATCTTTTACTATTCATGAGTTACTATTCATCTGATACTATTCACTATTCTATTCACGATAGCGTGAAGATGTTTTTTGTGAAATTTCTATCTTCTGGGTGTCGAGATTATTCACGATGTAAAATGAAATTGATTTCTACTATTCATTCAAAATATCTACTATGGATAAATGAAATTTCTTCTTTGTATCAATATCTTATGATCATTTTGATTTATCCATATTTTTTGATCATTCTTGAATTTTACTCACTCGATTACTTATGAAGTATTTTTGAACTTGGATTGTTTAAAATACTTAATCCTTAATATTTGTTCTTTTGTTTCATTGGATTCGCTTTTCTTTGAAATATTTTTCATCATCCTCAAACCCTAAATGATGATATTAATCGAATATCTTTGGCCCAGTAGCAAAGATGAATGATTTCTTGATGAATATCTTTCGGCCGTGAGTGCAAAGATGAACAAGTGTTGAGATGAACATCGATCGATTAATATCTTTGGCCCGTAGTGCAAAAAGATGAACAGTGTTTAGATGAAACATGATTAATCGGTGAATATCTTTGGCTCAGAGGCAAAGATGAATATTTGATTCCGGATATATATCGATTGATGTTACAGGATAAAATATCGACGATGGACTTTTAAATTCATATATATAAGATAGTAGTTCAGATTCTCTACATAACTCTTCTAATGAATTATTATTTCATTGCTAAGATTGATTTAAAACTTGTTGTCTATTGTATTCTATTAGATTTTTCCTGTTGAAGACTAACGATAATTTTTTTGTATATTATCTTAGTCATAATATTCTTTACCGGGCTAGTTGAGCTCATCCTTTTTTTTTTTGTTCCATTTTTCTTCTCGTGGAGGCTTAGAATGTAGCGAAAGACTAGCCTGGGTATGGAATGATGGTTATAGAGAGAGTTGTTTAGTAGTTGTGAGACCCCAGATTTTATCAATAAAGATTTAAATTTTGTCGAAATAATTTTAATATTATGGTGTGAATTTGAGATAATATTATAGTTGTGGGTAGTATTTATAAATTTGCAAAAAGTATGCAAGTGGTTATATTATATTCGATTGGTCGGGGAATATTCTTGCTTTTAGCGAGGGAATATTCGTATAACTACCAATCATTGGTGGACCCCATAATGTAATTATCATTTGATTGAGAAAACGACATAAAATATTTTTTATTGAAATAATCTGGAAGTTTTACCGCTGACATCGTTGAACTACTCTAGAGTAAAAGTATGCGAATCGATGTATTGGTTGCATAGTAGAGTTACACCCAGATTGATTATCGATGCTTATGTGAGAAGTCACTCGGTTTGATTCCATTATTGTCAATTAATAATATGAATTATTATAGCGATAATGACGTTTTGTTTTATTCAGATTATTAACGTAATAAAATGTAAACATCTTTTTATATAAAATGTAATACTTTATTAAAGTTATTCTATAAATAGAATATATTATATTTTATTATGCATAGTGTTGCAGTATGTTTTTCAGATAGTGTTGCATAGTGTTTGCATAGTAAAATGTTTTATATAAATAGAATATATGATATTTTATTTAAAAGATTTTGCTTTAAATATGGACCGCCGATTAAAGTAAATCAATCCGGACTGCTCATGGATTAATTACTATGATTCTATATTCCTATAAATAGAAGCTCATTCCTTCATTATTTTCTTACTTAATTCTTTGAAACTCTAGAGAGAAATTATGAGAGAAGTTTATAGAGAGAAAATCTATAGAGAGAAAGAAGAAGAGTATTCTCGGTACTTCACTACTTTGATATCCAAGTGTCTTTTACGGTAGTAAGGGATATTATTTGTTGTATCTGTAAGGGTGTTATTCTTTCTTATTCATGAAGAGAACTTCTCATTATTCCATTCATTATTATTCTGCTGAATAACTCTATAAAAGTGGTATACCCTATACATAACCTTGTGACATGCCAAGATACCCTATACTTTGGTGAAATCCTTTATATTATTCCATTCTTATTTATTCTCATTGGAATAACCTCGTATACGTGAATCCCCTATACTTGGTGATCTTCTTCGTTATTCCATTCTTTATTATTCTCGTTGAATATCCTCGTCTGTATGTTTTACACGGATTCGGTTCCATTGTTTATTATTTCGTATTTATTATTCTCGCTGAATATCCGTCGTGTGTTTTACACCCGACCGGTTCCATTGTTTATTATTATTCAAACATTTATTATTCGTTGGATCATCCTTGCTTGTGAATTTCAATTCGACTGGTTCCGTTATTATTATTCGCTGAATAACTCCGCCTATGCCAAGCAACCGCATGCATGGTGATTTCTTTTGTTATTCCATTCTTTATTATACCCAGTTGGTTAAAACTTTGACTTCTATACTCCATGAAATTAGTAGAATATCCTTGATATTTCGTTTCATCCAAAGATCTTTTCATGGAAATATTCTTCTTCGATCATTCTTGAATTTTACTCTACAAAACAAGATCTCGTTGACAATTTGGACGTTAATAAATCCTAGAGAAATTAATTCTTGAACTTGTTTTATTGAATTTTATATCATTGTCATCATCCTCATGTTTATATTATGTTGAAAGTTATCTTTGGCTTACGTGCATAGATGAACTTAGTATGATTATGATCGTGGTTCATTCTAGATAATCATGGCTTGATATAAATGATGTGACAAAAGTCCTCAATGGCTTTCTGTGAATGCGTTGATGGATAGTTTTGGTATGATTATGACCGGGGGTGATTTCTAAGATAGTCATGACCATTGATAATTTGATGAAAATCCTTGACCGTAGGTAATGTGGATGATTAGATATTGTGGTTTATTCATTAAATCGAGTCTTAGTGATAAAATTGATGAAAACCTTTAAAACCTAAAAGATAGTAGACTTTATTTTCTACTTGACTTTTTTAATGGATTGCATATTCCGCATCGCAGATTAAACCGGGTTGTCTATTGTATTTTATCGGTTTAACATCATTGAAGGCTAATGATAATTTATTCGCATTATCTTAGTCATAATATTTTTCTTTAGGCTAGTTGAGCTCACCCTTTCTTTCACCGTTCTCTTCGTGAAATGAGAATATAGCCGGGACGAGTTGGGGAAAAGAGTGATGGTCACGAAGATAAGCATTAAGTAGTCCTCACTATTCTCGTTAAATAGTGTGACAATAAATGTAATGAGGACTCCTTGAGTATGGATATTGTCTAAATGACAATATTCCTATTAGAACTCTCGATTATGTATTGTTGTGACGCCCCAAAAGTAGGTATACATCACCCATTTTTGAGTTGTCAATACATGGTACATAAACAACTACAACTTTATTATTACAACAAGAAACTGTGAGTTTGAATACAAATATTATCTTCTAGACAATATCTATACTCAAATAAATCCTCATCACATTTATTGATACATTATTTTACAAAATGGTGAGGACTACTAAACAATTCTTTCTAAAACCTTCATTCCATTTTCCCAGGCTGCATCGCTTATATTCTCGCCTCCCGAGAAGAAAAATGGAACAAAAAGGAAAGGGTGAGCTCAACTAGCCAAGAAAGAATATTATGACTAAGATAATATACAACAAATTACCGTTAGTCTTCAACAAAAAAATCTAATAGATACAATGAGACAACAAATTTTAAATCAATATTCGCATGATGAAATAATAATTCATTAGAAAAGTTAAGTAGAGAATGCAAACTACTATCTTCTATGTATGAATTTAAAAGTTCATCGCTCATCTTTTCCCCTCGTAACATCAATCAATATACATCCGAATCAAATATTCATCTTTGCACTATATAAAAGCCAAAGATATTCATCATTGGTCATGTTCATCTAAACACTGCTCATCTTTGCACTACTACCAAAGATATTCTTCAGAAATCATTCATCTTTGCACTACAAAGCCAAAGATATTCAATAATATCATCATTTAAGATCGAGGATGATGAAAAATATTTTTAAAGAAACGAATCCGGTTGAAACAAAATGACAAGGATTAAGGATTAAGGATTCAGACTTTGTTTTATCCATGTGTTCAAAAATACCTCAAAAATAATCATAAGTGGTGTAAAATTCAAGAATGATCAAAACATGGATACAATCAAAGCTAAGTATCCGAATAGATATTTTGGACAAAAAGAAGAAATTTTATTTTTCTATGAATAGTGCCGAGTATCGTGAATAGAATCTCGACACCAAAAGATAGAAATTTCAAAAAAAAAACATCTTCACGCTTCATGAATAATACTGTGAATGTGAATATTAACTCGTGAATAATAACTCGTGAATAGTAACCCGAAACATGAAAAAGTTCCAAATTTGATAAAAAGTTCCAACTAATATTTCAAAGATAATGATATCAAGAAATAATATCATTTGAGAAGAAAATAACATCCCTTACCTCGAAAGATTAAGACTTTAATTTGGAATAAGGTATAAGGTCAAGGGAACTTGCACCGCCTAACAATACTCAAAGTATACTCACAAGAATACGCCAATATATCGAGAGAGAAAGAGAGAAACTTGGGCTTCGGTGTGTTTTTAAATTCTAACCCAAGACCCTATTTATAGAAAATACTTGTAACACCAAAGTAGAAAATTGAATATAATATTAATATATTTTCACATTTTCTTTAGCTCACCTTAGACAACTGATCTCAGCCCATTTGAATCACATGTGAGGCCAACTTAGTTGCAAAAACGTTTTTCTCAAAATAATTAACTAAAACTCCCAAAATTAATTATTTTAACTTTTGAACTTCAATAATTCATAATAAATAGTTCTTTATCAGAAAATTCAAATCTCATGAGTTTTTATAGGAAATTCAATTTCTACAACTTTGCAAAAGAAAGTTTTTCCGAATTCCAAACAAAAATTGACCAAAATCCACAAACCAGACGATTTTATGTGCTATAATCAAATTTCATCAATAAATGGGGTCCAGAGCATGTTTAACATGTTTTAAATATTTATTGCAACAAAATACTCTTCCTCCTCAGATACTCATATATCCCACATTCATTGTAAAATATCACCATTATTATATTATTATAATATAATAATATATTTAAATAAAATATTTTATCGAAAAAGATAAAATTTCAATTTTCAACAATTGTCACATTAAAATTTTCTCCATCTATATCCACATAAAATCAATATTTTCTTATCAATAATTAATTATTCACAAATAATATTACAAAATCACAATATTAACAACTGTGCAGTTCAGTGAGCAGGGGCTTTCCAATAAGAATTTCTCCACTTCTTCGCAATTAGGTGACCAAACCTCTCCTTGATGTAACTTTCTAGACATTGCCAATAATGTTATCTAATAATATTATTCAGATAATATGAATTATTCGCTTTCGATAATGAAAATATCGCAGTAATGACAATTATCAAACAACAACAATATCAACGCAAAGACAATTATTAAATCAATAAAATCAATAAGCGAATTATCGTAACCATTATTGAGTAGTGCCTTCTTACGTAAGAATCAATAATTGGTGCAATACGGTATCATCTTTGTTTTTAACCACCGAGTATTTTAACAAGATAATGCATGAATAACTACTGTTATTTTTAAACAACTTATATTTGTGCGTTTTCTTCATCCAATCGCTTTCTGTTATGGGGCCCATAAAAGGCTGCTACGCGTCGCATTTAATATTCCCCGACAACAAGAATATTCCACGCACCAAACGAATATTCCCTACAACAATGAATATTTTATAACCACTTGCTTATTTTAAAATATTTGCGTATTTTACCCCTAACTATCCACATTAATCAAATCAACCCTTACTATTTCAAAATAATAAATAGAGAAAATTAAATTTCATTAATAATAAGTTGGTCTTACAATTGTCGATGTTATTACTGACGGATGTATAATTAAGTTTCAGATTGAATTTATGTACCATGTATGAAGTGGCGACCCAAGATGGGTGACGTATACCTAATTTTGGGGGCGTCGCGGTTAGTATCGAGCTAGGATATGATCCCTCGGTGAGATGTGAGATAAGAACCAGGAGGGGAGAGAGAGAATTCCTTCGCTTAGATGACTCTATTGTGAGACCCCAGATTTTATCAATAAAGATTTAAATTTTGTCAAAATAATTTTTTAATATTATGGTGTGAATTTAAGATAATATTATAGTTGTGGGTAGTATTTATAAATTTTGCAAAGTATGCAAGTGGTTATATTATATTCGATTGGTGGGAGAATATTCGGTTTAGCGAGGAATATTAAATACAACTACTCAATCATTAGTGGACCCTATAATGTAATTATTGTCGAATCGAGAAAACGACAAAAATATTTTATTGAAATAACTATGAAGTTTTACCTGTTTAGTTTCTTGTTGAACTACTCGGTAGTAGTAAAAGACGATGTACGTGTGGTTGCATAAGTATACAGCGGTATTGATTATTGATGCTTATGTGAGAAGTCACTCGGTTTGATTCCATTATTGTCGATTAATAATATGAATTATTATAGCGATAATGACGTTTTGTTTTATTCAGTATTATTAACGTAATAAAAGCGAAACATCTTTTATATAAAATAGAATACTTTATTAAAGTTATTCTATAAATAGAATATATTATATTTTATTATGCGTAGTGTTGCATAGTGTTTTGCATAAGTATTGCATAGTATTGCATAGTGTTTGCATAGTAAAATGTTTTATATAAATAGAATATATTATATTTTATTTAAAAGATTTTTCTTTAAATATGGACCGTCGGATTAAAGTAAATCAATCTGGACCGTTCATGGATTAATTCTTATGCATTCCATTTTCCTATAAATAGAAGCTCATTCCTTCATTATTTTTTTCTTAATTCATTGAAACTCTAGAGAGAAATTATAGAGAAAGTATAGAGAGAAAGTTATAGAAAAGAAGAAGAGTATTCGCTACTTCACTACTTTCTATATTAGGTTCTTTTTACGGTAAAGGGGTATTATTTGTTGTAATGTACAAGTAAAGGGTGTTATTCTTTCTTCTTGAAGAGAACTTCATTATTCCATTCATTATTATTACATTGGAATAACTTTTGTAAAAGTGGCATACCCTATACATAACCTTTATACTGGCATACCTATACTTGGTGAAATCCTTATGTTATTCCATTGCTTATTATTACATTGGAATAACTTTGTGTATACGTGGTTTACCTATACTTGGTGACATTCTTCTATTATACATTGGAACATCACATGCGTGTTTTACACCGGACGGTTTCGATTTTTATTATTATTCGTTGGAACATCACATGCGTGTGTTTTACACCGGACTGGTTAAAATCTTTATCATTCTGTTGAATATCCTATTTGTGTGTTTTACACCGGATCGGGTTCCATCTTTATTATTACATTGGAACATCCCGCGGTGTAAATTTCACCGACTGGTTCCGTTATTATTATTACATTGGAATAACCTATCTATGCACAATCACCGCATGCATGGTGATTTCTTTTGTTATTCCATTCTTTATTATACCCAGTTGGTTAAAACTTTGACTTCTATACTCCATGAAATTAGTAGAATATCCTTGATATTTGCGTTTCATCCAGTATCTTTTCATGAAAATATTCTTCTGATCATTCTTGAATTTTACTCTACGAAACAGTATCATGTTGACAATTTGGACGTTAATAATTCATGGATTAAATAATTCTTGAACTTGTTTTATTGAATAATTATGTTATTGTCATCATCCTCATGTTATATTATATTATCTTTGGCTTACGTGCATAGATGAACTTAGTATGATTATGACGAGAGGATCATTCAAGTATAATCATGACTTGATATAAATGATGTGACAAAAGTCCTCGATTGGCACATGTAATGCGATGATGGATAGTTTTTGGTATGATTATGACCGGGGTGATTCGGTATAGTCATGACCATTGATAATTTGATGAAAATCCTTGGCCGTGGTGATGCGAGGATGATTAGATGTGGTGGTTTATTTATTGTCGAGTCTCGCCGATAAAAATTGATGAAAACCTTTTAAAACCTAAAAGATAGTAGACTTTATTCTCTACTTGACTCTTTTAATGGATTGCTTATTCAGCTATGATTAAACCGGTTGTCTATTGTATTTTATCGGTTTAACCTTTGTTGAAGGCTAATGATAATTTATTACGCATTATCTTAGTCATAATATTTCTTCTTTGGGCTAGTTGAGCTCACCCTTTCTTTCTTTATTCTCTTGAGGAAATGAGAACATAAATGGACTGAGTCGGGGAGCGAAGTAATGGTCGAGAGGATAGCATTAGTAGTCCTCACTATTACGTGAAATAGTGTGATAATAGTTGTAATGAGGACTCCTTTTGAGTTTGTATAATATCTAGTAGACAATATTTGTATTCAAACTCACAGTTTATGTCATATTGTATTACGACGAGTTATATTAGTAAAGTTGTATTTGAATTTATGTACCATGTAAGTGGCGACCCAAGATGGGTGACGTATACCTAATTTTTGGGGGCGTCACGGTTGGTATCGAGCTTAGGATATGATCTCTGGCTAAGATGTGAGACAAGAACTAGGAGGGAGAGGCGGGAATTCCTTCATTAGTATGACCTACCTAAGTTTATGTGGTATTTATTTGGTCGGTCGAGTATAGGGATAATATGTGATATGTTATTTAACCCATGTTTGGTGGCGATATTTGAAAATGACATCCGAAAATATGAGATAAGCAATGAAGCACATGAGATCGATTGAGTCATTTCAACCAAAAGGTAATGAGCAACAACACGATAATAATCATAATGGTGGCAATGATGGCCATCTGAACAATGATAACCATCGTGGGGAAATTATCATGTCAAAATGGTAACCATTTCGGTGGTAATCATGGCCAAGATAATAAGAATGGACATTTCAAGAAGAGAGGGTTCAACAATGGCGTGAAGACGCGTCGACATCGACACCCGTTTCAAAAGAAAGCGAACGACCACCCGTCAGTATGTTTCAAATGCGGACGGGAGGACACATCCGTCAAATCTATGACGACAATCCAAAAGCGTGTTTTAATTGCGCGGAAGAAGGTCACTTAGCTCGATTTTATCGTATGGTGAAGTCAAGTCCAGTTGAGATAGTAATGCCAAAGGATGTCCCAGACAAGCCAATGGCCGGTAGTTTAAGAGGCGTTTTTTTTTCGTGACGAGGAACACGAATAAAATTATCACGGTAAGTTAATCATAAGCTCTTGCGAAGTCTATATCGTATTCGATACCGGTTCTACCTATTATTTTATCTCTCTTGCTTGCGTTCAACGTTTAAATTTGACTCGGAGAAATTGGACTTTGATTTATCTTTTAAACTTAGTTGGGAGAAACCTTCGTTACCTCCACTTTGTTTATAAATCTTGTTGATTCAAATCGAAACTTTCACGTTACTGTCAATCAATCTTATCTCTTTGAAAATACTTGCCTTTGATTTTAGGAATCAATTGGTTAACTACTCATCATGCTTTTCGTAAGGTTGTTAGCTTTTATATTTATAACAACCTGTTTACCTAATTCAAAGTAACCAAACCCTAAAATTAATCATTGTCATATCAAGCCATAAGTAAGAGCCCGAACCTTTCGTTGTTGACTTCCTTGTGTGGAATGCCGCAAAGCCGGACTTTCGTAAAGGCAACATCGTGAATGAAGATGACAAGTTTATAGGTATCGTTGTGAGGTCTTATCTAGGTTAAGGATAGAAGTCACAGTTGGTATCAATGTGACGTACTATCAAGTCTTGGATGAGAGTCACGCAGTTTTGAATGATATTTCTATTATTAATAAATTTCTGGCGTATTCTTGAAGACTTCTTAGCCTACTTAGGCGTGAAATCGAATTTTGTATTGACCCGAAGACAAAAACCCATTTCTTAAACCCTCAAATATTTCTTCAACTAAATGAGCAGTTTCGTGGTTTATGATGAAAGTCATAATAAAAGCATTGGAATAATGAAAATCATGGGTATATGAAGTATTAGTAAGTTTTATGATGAGTTATGTTGGTTGGTATGTGAAAACATGAAAGTTTCTTAGAAATCACAAAGAGTTGAAAATCGATTTTGGTGAAAACGTAACATGAAATTCAATTGACCATATCTCTTATTATATTTTGAATTTTTGAATGTGGTCAAGTCCTAGAGTTAGATCTATGAGTTACCTAACTAATCCAAGTAGAATTACTGGAAAAGGTGTTGTAGATTTTTGTGTGGACTGATTTTTTTAAAGGAGGCCAAAGCTGTAAATTTCAAAAATACTCTTGCCAGAAACTTTAAAGGGCTGTTTCGGCCACTTAAATTATATGAAAAATTCTGGCCTTTAGGGACATGAAGGTATATGGTATAAAGTATCTCCTGTCCAAAAATGAGCTCATTACGACTTAAAATGAGCAAGTTATAACTCTTTCAATATTTAGGTTTTTAAAATGAAAAAGCTATAACCGAGGAGTTCTATAACTCCGATAACCATGAAATTTAAACTAGAAGCTCACGTTAACATGTGTAAGGTCCTGCCAAGATTTGGGAATTTTGGAGTTAAACTTGAGGTAGCTAATTTCTTAAGGAATTAATTAGAAATTGATTTTGAAAAATAGTAAATGAATTTTAAAAATTCGAGAAAAATATATTTTCATTATGGGACTATATTATGCTAAATCCCAGAAAAAAAATATTTTTGGGACTAATTTGGTATTTTCATGAAAATAGTTTAATTCTGAACATATGAGTTAAATATGTTATGTGAAGTAACAAAGTTGAAAATAGGATTTTATGGCTAGAGAATCCTATATAGAGTATATGCATATTTTTTTGATGAGGATTTGATAATTGGTGATGATATTTTATGAGTATGGCATTTTGAATGATTAAATGCATTATATGGTAAAAGCGTAAACAATTGAGAAAAATTGTTTATAAATTTAAGAAGTGATTAAAATATTGTTATAATATTAATGTTATTAGATTATGAGAATATTAAGTGATTGATAACATGGGGATATTCTTGAATCCTGGATAAATTATATTATAAATGTTTAATATTTATCCTTTATCTCATTTGATTGATTCTTTATATCATTATCCTCATGTTTATATTATGTTGAAAGTCATACACGTGGCTGAAAGTGCATAGATAGACTTGGTATGATTATGATTGAGGATTGTTGGGGTATAATCATAATCGTAATTGAAAACACAATTATCTTTCGGCGTAGTAGTGCATGGATAATTTGTGGTCGTGATACTAATGAATACACAATTATCTTTGGTAGTAGTGCATGGATAATTTGTGGTCGTGATATCTTAATGAATACACAATTATCTTTGGTGCGTAGTGCATGGATAATTTGTGGTCGTGATACTAATGAATACACAATTATCTTTGGCCGTAGTGCATGGATAATTTGTGGTCGTGATCTTAATGAATACACAATTATCTTTGGCCGTAGTGTATGGATAATTTGTGGTCGTGATCTTAATGAATACACAATTATCTTTGGTAGTAGTGCATGGATAATTTTGTGGTCGTGATCTTAATGAATACACAATTATCTTTGGCCAGAAGTGCATGGATAATTTGTGGTCGTGATATCTTAATGAATACACAATTATCTTTGGTAGTAGTGCTTGGATAATTTGTGGTCGTGATACTAATGAATACACAATTATCTTTGGTAGTAGTGCATGGATAATTTGTGGTCGTGATACTAATGAATACACGATTATCTTTGGTAGTAGTGCATGGATAATTTGTGGTCGTGATCTTAATGAATACATGATTATCTTTGGTAGTAGTGCATGGATAATTTGTGGTCGTGATACTAATGAATACACAATTATCTTTGGCCGTAGTGCTTGGATAATTTGTGGTCGTGATCTTAATGAATACACAATTATCTTTGGTAGTAGTGCATGGATAATTTGTGGTCGTGATACTAATGAATATCCTTGGCACGTAGTGCGGGGATGATTCGATGATATGAATTAATTATTGAAATTTGAGTCTCGTGAGAATGAAATATTAATTCATGGATGTGGTAAAAGTCATCTTTAGTAGTAGTGCATTGATAGACTTGGTATGATTATGACCGAGGATTATTCGGTATAATCATGATCAGTAATTGAAAACACGAATATCCTTGGCGATTGGTGCATGGATAATTCGTGGTCGTGATCTATTAAGTTGCGTCTGGCATTATTGGTTTTCTGATTGTATATCTTTGCTTTGTAGTGCAAAAGATGAATTGTTAATGAATAGCTTTGGCGATTTCAAAGATGAATTTAATATTTTTAAGCGATAAAAGGTATTGAGGTATCCTCATCTCTTTATCATACAGTCATCGTACCCTAATTTCGAGGCGAAATTCCATAAGGAGGGAGATTGTGAGACCCTGATTTTATCGATAAAGATTTAAATTTTGTCAAAATAATTTTTTTTAATATTATGGTGTGAATTTAAGATAATATTATAGTTGTGGGTAGTATTTATAAATTTTGCAAAGTATGCAAGTGGTTATATTATATTCGATTGGTCGGAGGAGAATATTCGGTTTAGCGGGGAATATTAAATACAACTACTCAATCATTGGTGGACCCCTAATGAAATTATTGTCGAATTGAGAAAGCGACAAAAAATATTTTATTGAAATAACGGCGGAAGTTTTACTGGTTGGTTCTTGTTGAACTACTTTCGGTAGTAAAAATGCGATGTCGTGTGGTTGCATAGTAAATAGCACGGTATTGATTATTGATGCTTATGTGAGAAGTCACTCGGTTTGATTCCATTATTGTCGATTAATAATATGAATTATTATAGCGATAATGACGTTTTGTTTTATTCGTATTATTAACGTAATAAAAAGAAACATCTTTTATATAAAATAGAATACTTTATTAAAGTTATTCTATAAATAGAATATATTATATTTTATTATGCATAGTGTTGCATAGTGTTTTGCGTAGTATTGCATAGTGTTTGCATAGTAAAATGTTTTTATATAAATAGAATATATTATATTTTATTTAAAAGATTTTTCTTTAAATATGGACCGTCGATTAAAGTAAATCAATACGGGACCGTTCATGGATTAGTTCTTATGCATTCCATTTTCCTATAAATAGAAGCTCATTCCTTCATTATTTTCTTACGAATTCATTGAAACTACAGAGAGAAATTATAGAGAGAAGCTATAGAGAGAAAGTTATAGAAAAAGAAGAGTATTAGTATTCGCTACTTCACTACTTCTATATTAGGTTCTTTTTACGGTAAGGGGTATTATTTGTTGTACCCGTAAAAGTGTTATTCTTCTCTTCTTGAAGAGAACTTACATTATTCCATTCATTATTATTACATTGGAATAACTTTGTGTAAAAGTGGCATACCCTATACATAACTTTGTATCATGGCATACCCTATACTTGGTGAAATCTTATGTTATTCCATTGCTTATTATTACATTGGAATAACACAGATACGCTTGTGATTTACCCTATACTTGGTGACATTCTTTATTATACATTTGGAACATCACATGCATGTGTTTTACCGGACACTGGTTCCGATTTTATTATTGTTGGAACATCACATGCATGTGTTTTACACCGGACTGGTTTAAAATCTTTATCATTTCATTGGAATATCCTATCGTGTGTTTTACGGATGCAGTTCCATCTTTATTATTCTGTTGGAACATCACTTGGTGTGAATTTCACGACTGGTTCCGTTATTATTATTACTGTTGGAATAACTTTTGTCTGCGCCAAGTACCGCATGCATGGTGATTTCTTTTGTTATTCCATTCTTTATTATACCCGGTTGGTTAAAACTTTGACTTCTATACTCCATGAAATTAGTAGAATATCCTTGATATTTGCGTTTCATCGATATCTTTTCATGAAAATATTCTTACGATCATTCTTGAATTTTACTCTACTAAAGCAAAGTATCATGTTGACAATTTGGGCGTTAATAATTCATGGATTAAATAATTCTTGAACTTGTTTTATTGAATAATTATGTCATTGTCATCATCCTCGTGTTATATTATATTATCTTTGGCTTACGTGTATAGATGAACTTAGTATGATTATGACCGAGGATCATTGGTATAATCATGACTTGATATAAATGATGTGACAAAAAGTCCTCGGTGGCACGTAATGCGATGATGGATAGTTTTTAGTATGATTATGACCGAGGGGTGATTCGGTATAGTCATGACCATTGATAATTTGATGAAAATCCTTGGCCAAGTAGTATGCAGGATGATTAGATGTGGTGGTTTATTTATTGTCGAGTCTCGGTGATAAAAATTGATGAAAACCTTTTAAAACCTAAAAGATAGTAGACTTTATTCTCTACTTGACTCTTTTAATGGATTGCTTATTCATTTGCTTGATTAAAGCTGGTTGTCTATTGTATTTTATCGGTTTAACATTGTTGAAGGCTAATGATAATTTATTACGCATTATCTTAGTCATAATATTTCTTCTTGGGCTAGTTGAGCTCACCCTTTCTTTCCTTTGTTCTCTTTGAAATGAGAACATAGGCATTTGGGACGAGTCGGGGAGCAGTAATGGTCCAGAGGATAGCATTAGTAGTCCTCACTATTACGTGAAATAGTGTGATAATAGTTGTAATGAGGACTCCTTTTGAGTTTGTATAATATCTAGTAGACAATATTTGTATTCAAACTCACGATTTATGTCGTATTATTACCTACAGTTATATTAGTAAGTTGTATTTGAATTTATGTACCATGTAAGTGGCGACCCAAGATGGGTGGCGTATACCTAATTTTGGGGGCGCTCACCTACCTAAATTTATTTGGTATTTAATTGGTGGCTCATTCAGTATAGGGATAATATGTGATATGTTAATTAACCCTTGTTTTGTGACGGTGTTTGAGAATGACATCCGAAAATCTTTGAGATAAGCAATGAAGCACATGAGAGTGTTGATTCACTCAAACAAAAGGTAACCACCAACAATACGATAATAATCATCTTGGTGGCAACGACTATCGAACAATGATAATAACCATCGGGGAAATTATCATGCTAAGAATGGTAACCACCCGGTGGTAATCATGGCAAAGATAATAAGTGGAAATTGCAAGAAGAGAAGGTCATTTAGCTCAATTTTTGTGTGCACCAAAGTCAAGTTTATTTGGGACGGTGGCACCAAAGGTGGATATGGACAAAACAAAGTCGTTGGTTTTAGGAAGTGCATTTTCATGACTTCTAAAAAAAAAGCGAAGTAAACCGAACGAAGTTAGCACGGGTTAGTTAATTATAAATTGCGAAGTCTATACCTTATAAGATACCGGTTCTACCCATTATTTTATCTCTCTTGCTTGCGTTCAACGTTTAAATTTGACTCCGGAGAAGTTAGACTTTGACTTATTGGTTGAAACTTTGTTAGTAGGAGCCTTCGTTACCGCTACTATTTTTAAATCTTGTTTGATTCAAATAAACACTTTCACGTTACCTGTCGATCTTATCTTTTTGAAAATACTTGCCTTTGATGTGATTTTAGGAATCAATTGGTTAACTACTCATCATGCTTTTCGTAAGGTTGTTAGCTTTTATATTCATAACCAACTTTGTTGAAGTAATTCAAGTAACCAAACTACTAAAGTCAATTATTGTCATATCAAGCCATAAGTAAAGAGCCCCGAACCTTTCGTTGTTGACTTCCTTGTGTGGAATGCACCGGCCAAAGCTTTCAGAGGCGACATCGTGAATGAAGATGACAAGTTTATAGGTATCATTGTGAGGTGTTATCTAGGTTAAGGGATAGAAGTCACGGTTGGTATCAATGTGACGTACTATCCAAGTCTTGGACGAGAGTAGCAGATTTTGAATGATATTTCTATCATTAATAAATTTCTTGGCGTATTCTTGAAGACTTCCTAGCCTACCCTAGAGCGTGAAATCGAATTTTGTATTGACCCCAAAGACAAAAACCCATTTCTTAAACCCTCAAATATTTCTTCAACTAAAAGGATGCATTTACGAGGATTATGATGAAAGTCATAATAAAAGCATTGGACTAATGAAAATCATGGGTATATGAAGTATTAGTAAGTGTTATGAAGAGTTATTTTGGATATTATGTGAAAACATGAAAGTTTCTTAGAAATCACAAAGAGTTGAAAATCGATTTTGGTGAAAAGCGTAATATGAAATTCAATTGACCATATCTCCTATTATATTTTGAATTTTTGAGTGTGGTCAAGTCCTAGAGTTAGATCTATGAGTTACCTAACTAATCCAAGTGGAATTACTGGAAAAGGTGTTATAGATTTTTGTGTGGACTGATTTTAGCAAAGGAGTGCAAAGCTGCAAAACCGAAAAAAGTTGCTGCTTGCCATGATTTTAGAGGGCTGTTTCGGCCACTTAAATTATGAGAAAAATTCTGGCCTTTTGGGACATGAAGCTATATGGTATAAAGTACCTCCTGTCCAAAAATGAGCTCATTCTCGACTTAAAATGAGCAAGTTATGACTATTTCAATATTTAGGTTTTTAAATGAAAAACGCTATAACCGGAGTTCTATAACTCGATGACCATGAAATTTAAACTAGAAGCTCGAGTTAACATGTGTAAGGTCCTGCCAAGATTTGGGAATTTTGGAGTTAAACTTGATGTAGCAAATTTCTTAAGGAATTAATTAGAAATTGATTTTGAAAAATAGTAAATGAATTTTAAAATTTAGAGAAAAATATATTTTCATTATGGGACTATATTATGCTAAATGCCAGAAAAGAAATATTTTTGGGACTAATTTGGTATTTTTCATGAAAATAGTTTAATTACGAACATATGAGTTAAATATGTTATGTGAAGTAACAAAGTTGAAAATAGGATTTTATGGCTAGAGAATCCTATATAGAGTATATGCATATTTTTTGATGAGGATTTGATAATTGGTGATGATATCTTATGAGTATGGCATTTTGAATGATTAAATGCATTATATGGTAAAGCGTAAACAATTGAGATAAATTGTTTATAAATTTAAGAAGTATTGTTATAATATTAATGATATTAGATTATGAGATTATTAAGTGATTGATAACATGGGGATATTCTTGAATTCTGGATAAATTATATTATAAATGTTTAATATTTATCCTTTATCTCATTTGATTGATTCTTTATATCATTATCCTCATGCTTATATTATGTTGAAAGTCATCTGTGGCCTGTAGTGCATAGATGGACTTGGTATGATTATGACTGAGGATTGTTAGGGTATAATCACAACCGTAATTGAAAACACGATTATCTTTGGCACGTAGTGCATGGATAATTGTGGTTGTGATACTAATGAATACATGATTATCTTTGGTAGTAGTGCATGGATAATTTGTGGTCGTGATACTTAATGAATACACGATTATCTTTCGCACATAGTGCATGGATAATTTGTGGTCGTGATACTAATGAATACACGATTATCTTTGGCCGTAGTGCATGGATAATTTGTGGTCGTGATACTAATGAATACACGATTATCTTTGGTAGTAGTGCATGGATAATTTGTGGTCGCGGATACTAATGAATACACGATTATCTTTGGCGTAGTGCATGGATAATTTGTGGTCGTGATACTAATGAATACACGATTATCTTTGGCGTAGTGCATGGATAATTTGTGGTTGTGATACTAATGAATATACGATTATCTTTGGCCGTAGTGCATGGATAATTTGTGGTCGTGATACTAATGAATACACGATTATCTTTCGGCGTAGTGCATGGATAATTTGTGGTCGTGATCTTTAATGAATACCACGATTATCTTTGCACGTAGTGCATGGATAATTCGTGGTCGTGATAATAAAGAATATCCTTGGCACGTAGTGCGGGGATGATTCGATGATGTGGATTAATTATTGAAGTGAGTCTCGTGAATGAAATATTAATTCATGGATGTGGTAAAAGACATCTTTAGTAGTAGTAGTACATTGATGGACTTGGTATGATTATGACCGAGGATTATTCGGTAGATAATCATGACAGATTAAAAACACGAATATCCACGGCGATGAGTGCATGGATAATTCGTGGTCGTGATACTATTGTCGAGTCTCAAAGATTATTGGTTTTAAAGTTGTATATCTTTGGCACCGTAGTACAAAAAATGAATTGTTAATGGATATCTTTGGTAGGATCACGAAGATGAATTTAATAATTTTAACGATAAAGGTATTCAAGGTATCCTCACCTCTTTATCATATCAGGTACGTACCCTAATTTCGAGGGCAAAATTCCATAAGGAAGGGAGATTGTGAGACCCCAGATTTTATCAATAAAGATTTAAATTTTGTCGAAATAATTTTTTTAATATTATGGTGTGAATTTGAGATAATATTATAGTTGTGGGTAGTATTTATAAATTTTGCAAAGTATGCAAGTGGTTATATTATATTCGATTGGTCGGGGAATATTCGGTTTAGCGAGGAATATTAAATACAACTACTCAATCATTGGTGGACCCCACAATGTAATTATTGTCGGATTGAGAAAGCGACAAAAATATTTTATTGAAATAACGGCGGAAGTTTTACCGTTGATCTTTGTTGAACTACTCGGTAGTAAAAAGTACGATGAATACGTGTGGTTGCATAAGAGCACGTGGTATTGATTATTGATGCTTATGTGAGAAGTCACCGGTTTGATTCCATTATTGTTAATTAATAATATGAATTATTATAGCGATAATGACGTTTTGTTTTATTCAGTATTATTAACGTAATAAAAGCGAAACATCTTTTTATATAAAAATGAATACTTTATTAAAGTTATTCTATAAATAGAATATATTATATTTTATTATGCATAGTGTTGCGTAGTGTTTTTGCATAGTATTTTGCATAGTGTTGCATAGTAAAATGTTTTTATATAAATAGAATATATGATATTTTATTTAAAAGATTTTGCTTTAAATATGGACCGTCGATTAAAGTAAATCAATACGGACCGTTCATGGATTAATTACTATGCATTCTATATTCCTATAAATAGAAGCTCATTCCTTCATTATTTTCTTACTTAATTCTTTGAAACTCTAGAGAGAGAAATTATAGAGAGAAGCTATAGAGAGAAAATCTATGAGAGAAAGAAGAAGAGTATTACGGTACTTCACTACTTTGATATCCGGTGTCTTTTACGGTTAGGGATATTATTTGTTGTACCCGTAAGGGTGTTATTCTTTCTTATTCATGAAGAGAACTTACGTTATTCCATTCATTATTATTCATTGGAATAACTTCTGTAAAAGTGGTATACCCTATACATAACCTATATACTCTGTGGCATACCCTATACTTGGTGAAATCCTTATATTATTCCATTCTTATTTATTACATTGGAATAACTCAGATAATGCCGAAATCCCCTATACTTGGTGATCTTCTTACATTATTCCATTCTTTATTATTTTGTTGAATATATCACATGCATGCGTTTTACCTGGGACTGGTTCCATTGTTTATTATTTCGCATTTTTATTATTACATTGGAATATCACATCGTGTGTTTTACAAGGACTGGTTCCATTGTTTATTATTATTCAGCATTTTTATTATTCGTTGGATCATCCTATCGATTGTGAATTTCACCGACGGTTCCGTTATTATTATTACATTGGAATAACTCATACATCTGTCGGCACCGCATGCGTGGTGATTTCTTTTGTTATTCCATTCTTTATTATACCCGGTTAGTTAAAACTTTGACTTCTATACTCCATGAAATTAGTAGAATATCCTTGATATTTGTGTTTCATCCAAAGATATCTTTTCATGGAAATATTCTTCCGATCATTCTTGAATTTTACTCTACAAAACAAAGATCTTGTTGACAATTTTGACGTTAATAAATCCTAGAGAAATTAATTCTTGAACTTGTTTTATTGAATTCTTATATCATTGTCATCATCCTCATGTTTATATTATGTTGAAAGTTATCTTTGGCTTACGTGCATAGATGAACTTAGTATGATTATGACCACGGTTCATTCAGTATAATCATGGCTTGATATAAATGATGTGACAAAAGTCCTCAGTGGCCTGTAATGCAGTGATGGATAGTTTTTGGTATGATTATGACCAGGGGTGATTCGGTATAGTCATGACCATTGATAATTTGATGAAAATCCTTAACGTAGTGGTACGAGGATGATTAGATATTGTGGTTTATTCATTAAATTGAGTCTTAGTGATAAAATTGATGAAACCTTTTAAAACCTAGAAGATAGTAGACTTTATTTTCTACTTGACTCTTTTAATGGATTGCACATTCATTGCAGATTAAACCGGTTGTCTATTGTATTTTATCGGTTTAACTTTGTTGAAGGCTAATGATAATTTATTCGGATTATCTTAGTCATAATATTTCTTCTTAGGCTAGTTGAGCTCACCCTTTCTTTCAATGTTCTCTTGTGAAATGAGAATATATTTGGGACGAGTTGGGGAAAAGAGTGATGGTCACGAAGATAGCATTAGTAGTCCTCACTATTACATTAAATAGTGTGACAATAAATGTAATGAGGACTCCTTGAGTATGGATATTATCTAAATGATAATATTCCTATTAGAACTCTCGGTTTATATATTGTCGTATGTTACACGACGGATGTATAATTAAGTTTGTATTTGAATTTATGTACCATGTAAGTGGCGACCCAAGATGGGTGACGTATACCTAATTTTGGGGGCGTCACAGTAGTCCTCACCATTTTTATATAATAATGTATAAATAATTATGATGAGGATTTTTTTGGGTATGTATATTGTCTAGAAGACAATAATTGTATTTAAACTCACAGTATATATGTTGTCGTATTTTGCACGACAAATGTATTAATAAAGTTGTAGTTATTTTTGTACCATGTATTTGGCGACTCAGAATGGGTTGGATGGAATGGACCTATTTTGGGGGCGTCACAAATAATCCATAGCATCTATATGCTATGGAATAAAAAGTGGCATATAACATCTTATCCCTCCGTTTTGTATTTGGATGGCTGAGATTAGGACCGTCCGCTAGTAATTCTAGCGGACGTTATTAATCAAATTATTTGCCACTTTTGTCCCCCCTTTACTGCCAAAACAAATAAGATCTTATGCATCCACTAGTCGTGCTGCTCAGAGTTGCTCGGGTGAAAGTTTCTCATCAGATAATCACATGCCTCATATTAAACCTTGCATGAAACAAAAAATGCTCTGTATCTCCGAAAATGGCGGTCTCTGTTAAAACCCCTCCAATCCATCTGCACTCAGAAATTCCCTTCTCTCTCTCCTCCAATACCCATAAACCCAAGACCCTAAATTTCTCTCACATCATCCAAACCCACCATTTCCTTCTCAAGAAAATCCATAAAATCTCTGTCTACAGTACTAATTCAGTCGATACCTGACACTCCAACTCACACATTTGTGAACTATGCCTCCATGATAATTTAGTTGATGCGTGGTACGTGTTTGGTCCTTGATAATCTTCTCAGCCTTACCGTTATCCTGAACTTTCTCTCTTCTCTTTCGCTCTTCAGTCTCCATCTTCTCTTTGATCACACGAACCAAGGAATTCACATCCTTGACTACGGAATCGCTCTTGAATAGATTAGACTCGCGTGCGACGAACTCCAAGGCCATCTCGATAAACCCTAGAGGGTTTGAGGGATCGAGAACGCCGTTGAACGGCTTTGATGTTACCGAAGAGGATGATGAGTTTCTCGTTGTCTTTCTATCTTCTACTTCTTCGTAATCGGAAAGTATCGCCATTGCCGATTACAAAGAGCGATCGAATGAATCTTCTAAAACCAGAGTTAGGGTTTTTCTTTATGTACAAGGTATTTGATGTTTTTCTTTTTCCCTTTTGGGTTGGGAACTAGAACTGGTTGGAATATTATACTCCTACTACTAGCTTGGATGCCCGTGTATTTAATATTTAAAGGGAGGGGTTACCATCTAATTTAAATATTTTTAAACTTAAGATCGATATTTGACTTTGGCCAGCGTGCTATCTCCATCCGCTAGTATTACTAGCAGACCATGTGGTTTCTGTTACTTTTCCAATTTGTCTTGGCTACACAGGGCATAAGCGTCCATAATTCATACTTACCACGTCCGCTAGTAATACTAACGGACGACGTGTCCCCAGATCTAATCTCAGTCATCCAAATACAAAACAGAGGAATAAGATGTTATATGCAACTTTTTATTCCATAGCATATAGATGCTATGGATCATTCCCATATATATATATATATATATATATATATATATTAATTAACGTACGTACTTTAATAGTTTATTAATCTTTAATTGCCAATAGAATTGTTTTCTTGATGCAGTAGTGGGGGGGGTCCCGGGGGGTCCACGGCCCCCTTCTTGCGAGAAATTTTTTTATGTACTAGGGAGGGTCCAGCTTGAAATTCGGGAATTCCGGGGGGTCCGAGGTGCGCTGAGAAGAAGAAGGAAGGGGAAGAAAAAAAAAGTAATTTTTTTTTATAACTTAGGATTGAGGTGGGATATCACACTACTTTTCATTTAATATATCTTCTTATCAAGTTGGCTTTAGTTTTTGCTGTTGTATTAGCTAGTGAAACGAGTATTTTCTCGTGATGAATATTGTTAAGACAAATTTCATGCAACAAGATGGGAGATGACTTTCTCACCGATCGTTTGGTGTCTTTATGTCGAGAGATATTTTTTAAGCGCATTGATAATGAAGTGATTATCCAACATTTTCGAATATGAGAACTCGCGCAGTTGGATTTACTGACCTTCTGATCCGAACTCAGAAGAGAGACTCCGTGCTTTAAGTCACCGAATTACTTGGTTCAACAAATCAACAATGTGTTTCAATTTGTAATTGATTTTTTGTTTCAATTGAATTTGAGTAACTAATTGAAATGTTGAATTACTTGTGATTTAGGATTATGATTTTGTTGAATGTTGAATTATTTGTGATTTAGGAATATGGAAAAAAAAAATCAACGAACTAAGAGGCCGTCGAAAAAAAAATTACATGCATAATCCGGACCCCTCTGTTGAAATCCTCTGGCTCCGCCACTGTTCTTAGACATGAGAAACCATTATATATATTACATGCAGAAGAAAATTATTTTGTAAGACCCCAACTTATTATAAATAAAATTGAATTTTCCTTTATTCATTATTCTAATTTAAGAAGGGTTAATTTGATATAATGCATTGGTTATGGGTGAAATGTGAAAATTTTACAAAATAAGCAAGTGGTTACAAAATATTCTTTTTATCGGGGAATATTCGTTTGGTCGTGGAATATTCTTATTGTCGGGAATCTCCGTACGACGGCGCAGTCATTTGTGGGCCTCATAACGGAAAACGGTTGGATGAAAGAAAATGACAAAGATTGAGTTTTATAAATAACGACGTAAATTGTTTCCGTTAACACTGTTGGGTTACCTGGTGGTTAAAATATAATATCTGGCGTGCACAAGAAGATATCACCGGTATTACAAGATTGTTGAATTATTGATTCGTACATAAGAAGGCACTACTCAATAATTATTACAGTAGTTACTGTTCAATATTTTATTGATTCAATAATTGTTGCGTTGTTAGTTTATATTATTATTGTTTCAATAATTGTTATCAAGATGATATTTTCCATTATCGGATCAATAATTATATTATTTAAATAATATTATTAGATAACATTATTGGCAATGTCTAGAAAGTTACATCGAGGAGAGGTTAGGTCATCTAATTCATGGGCCAAGAAGGAGAAATCCTTATTGGAAAGCCCCTCTTTCCAAGGCAATTGCGGTCATCATAAATGTTATTCTGTAATATTATTTGTGAATAATTAATTATTGATTTATATGATAATAAAATATTTATTTGATATAAATGATGGATTTATTTATTTTATGTGGTTATGATTGAAGGAATTAATGCTGAGATGTTTTATCAGTATTTTGTCGAAAGGGAAGTATTAAAAATCATCCGTTTATGGATTTAGGATATTTTCTGTTAGGAATTTGGAAAAACTTTATTCTGCAAAGTTGTAGAGAATTTGATTTCAGGCATAATGGACATAAAATTCGTATTTTTTCTGATAAACGGTCTATTTTCTATAAATTATTGAAGTTTCGGAAAATAAAATAATTTTTATTAAATTTATGGGTGGGACCCACTTTTGGTCGGTGGATTACACACATGGGTCATTTCTTGAATTTCTTCCAATATGGTCGCCCACAATTTCAAAGCATCACGGGAAATGTGTTTAATAAATAATATTAATTTATTATTTAGTCTCATTTTATGCGTTCTAACATTTTTCTATAAATAAAGGCTAAATTAGAATTGAAAATCACACCGTAAACAAGTTTTCTCTTTCTCTCTATATTATCGAAGCGTATTCTTGTGAGTATACTTTGAGTGTTCTTTATCTGATGCAAGTTTCATCAAGACTATACCCAAATTCAATTGTAAATACGGTTATTTTGAGGTAAGGGATGTTATTTTCTTCTTAAATGATATTATTTTCTTCAATATCATTACGCTTAGAATTATTGGTGAACTTTTAATCAAATTTGGAACTTTTGTGTTGGAGTTCTTATTCACGATATACGGCATTATTCACGATACGACATTATTCACGAATCTGGTGACTATTCATAGAAAAATGAAAATTTTCCTTTTGTCCAAGATGTCTATTTTGGCTACTATCTTTGATCAGATCCATGTTTTGATCGTTATTTTTGAATTCTCGCTTCAAAAATCGGTTATTATGAAGTATTATTGATCTTGGATAAACTATTATACTAATCCCTAATATTTGTCATTCTATCTCTCAATTGGATTCGTTCTTAAAATGTTTTTCATCATCCTCGGGTCCTTAATGATGATATTATTGAATATCTTTGGCACCGTAGTGCAAAGATGAATGATTAATCGATGAATATCTTTGGTAGTAGTAGCAGCAAAAGATGAGCAGTGTTGAGATGAACATGACTAATTGGTGATATAAATGAATATCTTTGGCCAGTAGTGCAAAGATGAATATTTGATTAAAGATATATATTGATTCTTTATTACAGAGGATAAAATATCGACGATGGATTTTTAAACATTAGAAGATAGTAGAACTCATTCTCTACGTGACTCTTCTAATGGATTGTATTTCGATTGTATTTGTTGATCTAAAACTTGTTATCTATTATATTTTATCGATTTTTCCTGTTGGAGACTAACGATAATTTGTTGTATATTATCTTAGTCATAATGTTCTTTACCTGAAATTTAGTTGAGCTCACCCTTTCCTTTTGTTTCATTTTTCTTCTCGGGAGGTGAGAACATAGCGAGGATCGAAGTTGGGGTATGGAGTGATGGTTACAGGAAGATGTTTTAATAGTCCTCACTATTTTTATAAAATAGTGTTTGAATAATTGTAATGAGGACTTATTTGCGTGTAGATATTGTTTAGAAGACAATATTCAGTATTTAAACTCACAATATGTATTGTCGTATTTCACACGATATTTGTATTATTGAAGTTGTAGTTTCTTTTATGTACTCATGTATTTGGCTATTTCGAATGGGTGTTTAGATACCTATTTTTTGCAGGGCACATATATTCTTTTAAAAAATAATAATAATATATTTATAAATTAATCTGAGGTATATGTGTATTTTGTGTACAATATACGGTGACTATAAATAATATATATATATATATATATATATATATATATATATATATATATTTAATACAAAACCAACTGATCACCTCTCAAATGGAAAGTTATTTGTTTACAAATGCTTCTAAATTTCTCAAATGAACTGAAACCCTGCGTTATCGAACTCTCAGGACGAGATGGGCCATGGCGAAGACGATGCTTGGCTGCAATATATATATATATATATAAAAGCTAATTAAATACAAATTAAAATATCCTACATATATAAAACCGAAGAATTGAAGAATATATATATATATATATATATATATATATCCAATATTTTATATATATAATTAACTTACTCTATAAAATCTCTCCAATATGCCTCACTTGCTCCGTCATCCATAAGCTGATCTCCAAAAGCATCAAAGTTGGTAGAAGTATATGAAGGGTTATTAGACATAATTTCATTTGGCTTCATTATTAATTTATTTCCCATTTGATCATCTTCGTCATTCAGACCGGACCGACGACGTTCAGGCGAGGCAGGGAGTAATGCAGGCAACGAATCAGAACTTAAAATCGTTCCGATATTGGGGCAATCCTTTGTATCTTCCATAGAAATGGATTGATAATAAGTGTTGCCTAAGTTGGAAAAATCATCAGAATTCATAACGTGGGCTGCAGGGTTATTAGGTGCCAAACAATTAGGGACATTAATATCAAACTGAGGAATATTATTATGTCTAAGGTATGTATTATGCTGCAGATAATTATCTTGAAATGGCAATGTCGTCCCCATGGATGGAATTAGTGGAGTACTAGTAGTAGTGTTAGTGGGGGGGTTCAAAACTTGAAGCAGATTGTGCATCAATTGGAGTTTGGCCAGTTGTGTGACATCTGACATCATTAATTCCGGCCGCCACGGATTAATTCCCAAGTTATTGGCAGCTGCAAGTAGGTGGGGTAGATTTGCTAAGATGTCTAGATGATCATGAGTTCTTGGCCTATGGGTTACTGGATCAATTCCCATTTGGAGAAGTTTCTTCTTGAGGTGGGTATTCCACAAGTTCTTGATTTCGTTGTCGGTCCGTCCCGGAAGCCTTGTCGCTATTGCTGACCACCTGAAAATTCATAGTTAACTGTGCTTCAAGTCAAGTCGTCATTGTACATGCATGCATGTTATGATGAACTAACACAAGTTTCTTAAGGAATTAATTAATTAATTTGCCCACTTGAAGTTTTTGTTTTTTAAATCAATTTGCTTTATAAATTTGACTCTCTTGTGCAATTCCAGTACTATAAATAAATAATTAATATATTTGAAAAGATGAGAGATTAAATAATATAAGTATTTGGTGTTATGATGAATTCAGATGGATGGAGTACATACTTATTTCCAAGAACAGAATGGAGGTTGATAATGAGTTGCTCTTCTTCTTGAGAAAATTTGCCTCTCTTGATATCCGGACGGAGATAATTAGTCCACCTCAACCGACAACTTTTTCCGCACCTGTTAAGCCCTGCAAGCATAGGAAGTGCTCTCCAGCTTGCATGGCCATGTCTCTGA
Source organism: Panax quinquefolius (assembly GCA_020205615.1). Classification (NCBI taxonomy): domain Eukaryota; kingdom Viridiplantae; phylum Streptophyta; class Magnoliopsida; order Apiales; family Araliaceae; genus Panax; species Panax quinquefolius. The sequence continues at coordinate 156,024,332 of CM035155.1, read as the reverse complement.
ATGTGGTGCATAAGCTTCTCATCTTCTTCTGGAGTCCACGGCCCCTTCTTTAGCCCACTCTCTTCGCCGCACGGTGATCTTCCCATCAATATCTATCGATCGATCGGTCTATATCCCCCGGCCACTCTGCAGATATTATTAATTAATTTTACAACTTCTTTAATTATATGTATGTATATATATATATATAGAAAAATAATGTATATGAAGATCGGAGTAGGTAGCTAAAGCTAGTACTTGTACTAGTGCTAGTGCATGCGGATGATAATTAATTCATCCAAGTGTTAGTGGTGCTGGGTAGCTTATTTATATATATATATATATATATATATATATATATATATATATAGCAACTTAGGTTAGGGGATGTTTGAAAATAACGAAGTTTAGTGTAATAAACAAGCATTTTTTTTCCGAATCAATCAATATTGTTTATACTTATAACTAAATAATGAATAACATTTTCGTGTGAGATCGAGCGTATATACATATATAACTAGGAGGAATTAAACCTAGCTAGCTAGCTACCTACCTACCTAGCTGCCTAGCTCCATTGTAATCAACTTATCTGAACACGCATTCACCTTAATTCTAAGTCTAGACCTGGACCTACCCAATCCCAACCACATTAATTCACCTTAATACTAAGTCTAGACCTGGACCTCCCATATTATCCCATATACATATTTTTATATAAAAAATATCGTTATAAATATAAAAAATAATTATAAAATTTATAACGACTATTTTTATATTAATTTTTTATTATAAATTTATCAATTTTTATTATTTTTTATGAATTTAAAAATTAAATTTTTTCTAACCCCCTCGGCCCCTACCCCTACCCCCCTACCCCTACCCCTTCCCCTTCCCCTTCCCCAGTTTCCCCCTAGAGTTCCCCAATTTCCCCCTAGGGTCATATATAAGATGAAATGTATGTATATATCCCTAGCTATAAACGAATTCTAATAAAATAAGTTCTTAATTATAAAAAATTAAAAGAAAAGAATTAGTTACTATATATAACAACTTTATTTTTTGTATATATAGTTATATACCAAATTAAAGGAGTATAATTAATTAATTAATTAAGAATTGACAAAGCTGTCGAGATCGATCCAACTGCTCCTAATTAGTGTCGCCATTGTTACAGTTCATCTTCTTCTACCAAACAACGGTATGCATGTTAGATCCTCATTTTTTGTTACTTGTTCTTTACTTTATTATTAATAAATAATACATTACTATATAATATTTTTAATACAAAGCAGAACCAACTTTCTTTTTATCTCCAACCTCCCACCAAATTAAAGAAGCCATCTAATCTATCTATTAGACTATATATAGTATTGCCTCCTTAATTAATTCCCAAAAATCAATCAATATTGTTTTAAATACTTTTTATTTATTTATTTACGATTTGAAATTTTAGAGATTCACAATAAAATAAATAAATATAAAACAAGTCCAGAAATTGAAATTGACAGTCCAAGGGGAACCAAACCACACCTAATTTATATATATATAAGTAAAAAAGAACTGTTCCTTTATAGGTCAGGTCAGGTCGTCACATACAGTATAAAACTATATATAGATATTGATTAATTTCCAGTTTCTTGTCAAACTTTTCTTGTTCTAAATCTTTGTAAATTAAATGGAAATTAATTGCCTAAATATAAGAGTTTCGCTCCTTTAAAATTCTATTGTGGAAACTTAACTAACTTCTTTTAATGACTTTTGAACATGCATTAAGAATATTTACGTAGAATGAGTTAATATAGTTATTTCTAGTAAAAAAAAAAAATATGTGTGTTGTGTAGTGTCAATTTCAAGTTTTTGTAACAGATCATTTTAACCAAAACTCTGTATTCAAGTTCCTTGTCACATATTTTGGAGGAAATTATTTAATGTAGTATAAAATTGAAAATATTAATTTTAAAAATTAAAAAAACAATACATGACAAAGAAAAAGAAGATCACGAGGGTTGAATTAATAGATCCTTTAAAAATGTTGTTTTTAAAGAATTATTACCAATCTATAATTTAAGCAGATTAATTTAATAGTTTTGCGCAAACCCCCTTCACAGTTCTAGATTTAATAACCAAGGTGAAACCAAGTCACATATTAAATAAATAACTTGACAGAAAAGTAATTGCAGAAATTAAAAGAAACACAAAATTTTTAAGTGATTCAGAACGAACAAATCTCTTAGTGATCCCGTGTTATTGAAAATTGTATTAACTATTATAATTGCATCTGCGTTTCTAGAAGTTATTGAGTCTAAGACGTCAAACACACATTTGTTTGGAAGTGGTTAGTATGAAGTTCATTTTTGAGTAAGTTAAGTTGGTCAATTGGTCAAGTACTGACACGCAGGCGAGACTCTATATGTGTCAGCATTCTATTGGTCAATTGACCAACTTACTCAAAAATTAACTTCATGCTAATCGGATCCCATTTGTTTAGTACTTGATAAATAATTTTATTTATTATCTAAAATAATTTTTTAACAATAACATTAAATTAATATTTGACATTTTGTCCGCAAATAAACTTTATAACAATGGAGGAATGGAAAGATAAGACATTAACAATATTGAAGTATTGTGATTATATATCTAAATGATCTCCCCATAAGCTAGAGTAATAAATTTCGAATCAACTATATATAACGTCATACATATATACACATATATGTATATCATGTATAGATAATGCATGAGTTAATGGATGATGCATGAAATAATAAATCACAGAGTGGTCCAGCAGGATCCGTCCTTAGGATTCACAATAGCCGGTAACATAAACTTGGTAGAGTTAAGGCCATGAGCATTGAAACCCGCCCCGGAATGCGGGTCGACTCGGACCCGCCCAGCGTAACCCGGAAAAGCCCCAGTCCCAAATATCCCCTTGCACATGCTACCTATATCTAATAATGAATCCGTTTCTTCCTCCTTGTCGTCGGAGAAAAATCCGGTGTCCTGAGGATTTGTGACGGTACCGGCCAACGCCGAGGCGAAATGAATGACCATTAAATCTGCATACGCTTCGGTTGGGGCAGGTACCAAAAACCCAACGTTCCCTTCTTCTGGAGCAAAGAATGGCCATCCACAATTATTTTTCGCCTTTCCCATTTGGTTTACCATCACTATTGCCACCTGCTCACCTGCAATTTTATACCTATTATTAATATATTGGCCACCTTAATTTGGGAAGTGGTTTTCGTAAAGTTAATTTTGACCGATACAGTATCGACACACAGACCAGGAGGTGATCCGAATCCTTTAATTTGCATTGTACGTTTTATATATATATATATATATATATATATATATATATATATGTATGTGCATGCATGTGTGAGTTCAAATTGATCAATACAAAGGTTAATTTCATAATAACTGGATCATCTTACATGGTGTTATAGCATGCATGAGTCCAAATTTTGTTACGCAAATTAATCAAAATGTATCTTACCATCAAAATTATGCATGAAGCATCTTGAGCGTGCAGATTCCCATTCAACCTTCTCCCCCAAAACAATTACCGCGATGGTTTTACCATTATCGCCGGCGACTAATTTATTTACGACATCTTTAAAATCGGCATCACGAAGATTTGTTGGAGTAGGATGATCATTATCTACTTCTTTCACCAAATTCACCGTAATCTTTGGTGCACTCCTCTTCAACTTCTTGTCCACCAACAACTGGTAGCTCTCCACCATGTGCCACCAGTCGATCACCCGTGGCTCAAGCGTAACGTTCTTACCGGTGTTTAACGATGAAATGAAGAGTCTTAGTTGTGATTTTTGCTGCTCTTTAACCTTGCCGTACCATAGAATTGAGAGGTTAATTTCGCCGGTAAGAATAGGACCGTTGTGGTAGGTTATTTTATGGGCTGATGAGATGGAGATGGTTAGGGTTAGAAAGAGGAGAAGAGGAATCATGGAGAGAGAATTTGAGTAATATTTCTTTTTTTTTTTCTGATCGAATTAATATATAATTCTCAGCAGGTCTTTTGATGCATGCATGCATGCATGTTAGATTGTTAATTGGTTATTTGTGGCATGCATATCATAATAGCTGAAAATTAAGTTATTATAATGCTGCATGTATGTCTCTTCAAATAAACAGTCGACCACATAAGAGACCTATTTCTGTGGGGGAATCAATCATTTAATTTGTACTCTATTTATTTATAGGGATTAGATAGGGATGAATGTAAAGAATTAGTCAAATGAGATTACTAATTTAGACATTCTGCACATTCTAATTATAATTGGGACGAAAAATCATCTATATATATATATATATATATATATATATATCAGCAACAAGTACATGTGGACAAGGACAGATACATTATAACTAGGCTAGGCTTACAGGGGAATATAAAATTTAATAAATAAATAAATAAAAATAAGAAGAAAAGGAAAGAGATTAAACAAACTGACATCCGGTAACCTCAGTTGTAACAATTCTCTTGTTCTGTGTCATCGGAAGAAGTCCGCCTCCGCCTCCGCCGCTCTCTGTATATTTCAGCCACCTAGGAACCTTCCTCTCTTTCTTCCTCCATAACCGTGAAGCTACCAACTTAAATCCACTCCTTATGTAAGCCACCAAAATTGTTACAAGCTCTCTGCAGCAGAACAGACATTGTAACTTATCAAGGCTATTTGGTGTTAAACATATACACCATCAAATCAAATCCTCAAGCTTTACACATTTAAGAATACTATAGTGAAGTGAAATTGAGATCTTAAATCTTCTTTAAATCATATAAAAACTTTGTTGTAAATGAACAAAAGCTTAATTTTTCTTCTTTCTTTATATCCGACTTTTTACTTTCCAAGTTTCTCTCATCAACAAACCGAATATTTAGGGCCACCAATAGTCTTGAAGTAACTTGGCCATATCTTTGCAGGCAGGACAATAAATTAAGAAAAGAGAAACACTTACAGAGGTGAGCAAGGAGATCGACCACCATTTACGTACAAAACGAACAAGTATGAATCATAATGCTGCCCATTGATGAAATAAAATGCATGCAACCTTCGTACGCACTGGAAGGACATTTTCTTGTACAAATGGATGGCAGAATTATTGTAAGAAATCACATGTAGGTAAACTGCCTGGCACGTTTGAATATTTGAACCATACTTGATAACCTCTCGAATTAGTGAAGTAGCTGAAATTCCACGCAAGACCTCTTATTTTAAATAATGACACAAATTAACAAAACCATGCATTAGGAAAATAAAATAAAATACAAACAAACTTACCTATGCCAAGATTTCTATAAGATCCAACCACTCCAAGTGTCAGAATATAAACTAGTGTTTGATCTACTCTTGCTGTTTCAAATCTGAGCATATCTTCTATCTGTAAGGCTAAATGATAGTTAAAATAAATAAAGCTTGCAACCAAGATATATTATTACCACAACTTTTACATGTATTATGCTCTAAATTATAAATGAACCTTCAATGAGGAGAGCTGCACTCAAGGGTAACCACCACCACCACCCCTCTCTTTCTCACGTATTCCCTTTTTGGCCGTAAAAATGGTTTTGTAAAACAATTACTTGATAAGAAATAATTAAACTTTGAATAACGTTTCGATTTTCATTAATGAAACTTGATAATATCGATAAATAAGTGTTTAAAATTGAAGATGTTAAGTCTTTATGAAATTAATGTTAGGAAACTGACAAAGTATATTATATATATGTATATATATATATGAACTTATGTGTTGTAAACCAGAATTGTAAACGCAGAAAAATTAGTATGTCAAGGCTAGTACTTGGCGTAATATCCTTTTAAGACAATTATGCTCTCCTTATCGATGCTTAGAGTTATCAACACTTGTCTCCCAAGATACAGTGACAATGTATGCTATAGCAGCACTACAAATAGTGTACATAACGAACCAATGAATAATTTTATCTCTCTCAGTTTGACTATGAATATGATAGAAAGGATGATACAAAATTTAATGAATCAAATGACTACATTCATATGATATTTATAGGAGGAGTAGTGACCCTTCATATTGGACATGACCTTTGTGAATCAATTGGACATGAGGAGAGTTGCACTCAAGGGTAACCCCCCTCTCATTTATTCCCTTTTTGGCCATAAAATGGTTTTTAACAATAAAACAATTACTCGATAAGAAATAATTAAACTTTGAATAACGTTTCCATTTTCAATAATGAAACTTGATAATATAGATAAATAAGTGTTTAAAACTGAAGATGTTAAGTCTTTATGAAATTAAATGCATCTAACAACACATAATAATACTAATCTCATAATTGGGAAAAATGAAAGGCTAAATAATAAAATGAAAGGCTAAATAATAAAACTTAATTTAAAAAATTATTATTACATGTCATTTCACTACTCACAAAATAAGTAGTGATTTGTACTTAAAACTTTCAATGCTTAAATTCCGGTCTTAAAGAAAGACCACGATCCTCCGATTTCCTTGAGAAGCCATGCACTTATTATGAAGCTCATTTGTTAATATACCAGGGAACAGTAAGGACTCACCTCACTTTCTTTTGCCATAACAATTCTTGCCGTGACAAATCCAATAAGCTCATCACTCTGACCATTGGGCCGATTTCGATCAACAGCACCCCAGGATACAATATCACGGCCATTAACAACATTGAGGAAGAACTCAGACTCGTACCTAAGAAAATAAAAACTGTTTATTGTTGAAGGAGTGGCAACATTATCTTAATATTGCTACCAAATCAAATAGCATAATTAGATCATCTGACCTGATAGGAAAAAGATCACCATGAAGTTTCTCAACAACCTCTAAATCGGAGAACCGAATAGGCCTATAAGATATGCTTGGACGATGGGCCCCTCGCAGGTTTACCATTGAAGATTGTGGCATCAGTCACCAGCAAAAAATTGATGTATTCGAAGAATTTGGATACATATTTGTCCTTCCATTTATGCAACATAAGCCACAAGGGCCACAGAGTAGTAACAGGAACCTATTAATGATAGTTTGCTATACATGAATTCCTTCTATTGTCAACTACACAGATGCAGAGACAAAAATCTAAGAGAAAAAGTCCCATGGCTATTAAAGAGAACACCAAATGAAGAACAAGCATTGTGTCAGAAACAACAATGCTTAAGATTTTATTAAAAAGTCCAGTTTCCACGTACTCTCACACAGTGCTAGTTGCAGGTTATAAGTTGTAACTAACGCTCAGCTCATAGTGTCTAGAGTCAGTCCTGAAGCCGTCTGTAATTTAAATTTAGTAAAATCAGGTATAGAGTCACACGGCTGTTGATGCACAATTTGCAGACGGCTACAGGACTGACTCTATACCTGATTTTACTAAATTTAAATTACACCAGACGTTTCAACACCAGTATTGAACTGGTTAAACTATACATAAGAAATAGTAAAGTACCGACCATATTTTCTTTTAGATTAAAATAAATAACTACATACCATTAATCAATATATCAAATCGCAATGTGAGATAAGAAAATCAAGTTAAAAGCAAAACTGAGCTTCCCTAATATTCATATCCTGGCCTTACATGAATTAGATGAAAGCATAATATAAATCAGATTAGATATCAAAATCATGACTGCTACTTCACTTTATCACCTTTCCACCAAATTTGATCATATCCATTGCCTAAAAATAGATTTCAAAATCTCATGCTTCTTTCTACTTCACACAGACACTAAACTAGTAATTAATTGTTAAAATTTCATAATTTTTATCAGATACACAAGAGAGACAAAGATTGGATCATATGCTACAAGATTAGCCGACAATTCAAACAAGTTTAATTTTTAATCTCCAAGCTAAATAAAATTGACATTATAACTTACCGAAGTCAAACAATCCCTGCCCCTGGATCAGCCGCTCCAAGCCGAATTGTCGAGAAACTAGAGATTTACGAGTGGGATGAGAATTAGAAATTATGAGTTTATATTCCCAAAATTTTCGGTTGTCGTAATTATTAGGCCGAAACAGATTGATTTGGAGGAGAGACTAAGAGGTGTTTGTTTAAACGTAAAAAGTACAAAATCTATTTTATTTGGAATCGAATGCTTTCCTTTATCAATTCCTGCTTTTCTTTTCTTTCCTTTCAGTCTAACCTTCTCTTTCCCATCGTTGACTTGACTCGGGGAAGCATTTTCCTTTCTTTTTAGGCCAAATTGCCTCTTTTTTTACTCTATTTTACACAAGTCGAAAGATGATTTTTATGTTTGTTTGTCAGCACTGTATTGGTCATTTGATCAATTTATTATAAAATTAATTTTATGTTAACGAGATACTCCTTTGTTGAATCGATCACCAAAAAAGAAGAATTAAATCAAAAATTAATATCAAGTGTCTCAACCTTTTTATTTTAAATAGTATGGTTTAGTATTAAGAGTCTAATTTTTTATCTTAAATAACTTCATTTGATATTAAAGGCCTCCAAATTTATTTTATTTTACTCTCAAATGACATAACATATTGGATATTTATCATTTCAATGATATATTACTAGGATCCCGTTTAAATATTTATTTATATAAAAGCTTTTAACATTACCTTGTTATCGGTGATATTGTCAGAGGAATTTTATATTGTCATTTAACAACCCATACACTTATTTTAACTATGTAACATTTTTCCATAATGAGTAATTTTAAAAGACTGGTTAATTCTCCTAATTATATAAAATATCAAATAATTTAAAAAAAAAAAATCATCTAAAACATCATATATTATGGAATGGAGAGAATATATTTATTTACACATGTAAAATAATTTGTTAATCCAAAGTACAAATAAAATCTTTTATTTACACATGGTCGTTCTCTATCACATGAGCACAGAGGTTCCCATGAAAAGAAATCACGTGAAAATATCAAAAATACATGTGAAAAATAGTGACTCCCATATTTTATACTTCATCCATCTAATCACACACTAATCATAGGTTACATACACAGTTTGTTTGTTCTTTTTTTTTTTTTTACAAACTAGATTACAAGAGAAAAATGAAATACTTGATTCTGTATACGAGTACTTGCCAACTACTCCAATTACAATAAGTATATCAATAGTACTACAACTCAAAGGACAGCACCAGTAATGAATCGATGGTTTACTACAGCTTCTGCAATTGGCCGTTGCCGGAAGTCGGGATTCAACATTGCCTGCACCGATAATATAACAGTACCTTTAGTAAGCATTTAGAACAAGAAAAAAGCTTTTCAAACAGAATTTGAATCCACATGCTAGAGAAAGTATTCTCCGAAAGCAAAGTGTACAAGTTAGTTGCATCCCAGCAAACATCGCTCACCCACATGAACCCACAAAGATCAAGCTTGGGCATATATATACACATACATACACAAAATACATGTACACATACACAGATTCAGAAGTTATTTCCTTTCTCATCCTATTGTGTTAAACAGAGCAGCCAAGAGAAGGCAAAATCTTCAGTAAAGATGTCATGTGACTGCATGTTGGACTCTATTATAACACCCAGCGGCTAACTAGCCGTGCTAGTATACACTCAATCTGGAAAGTAACAATGAAGGTAGAGTTATGTCAAGAGTTGGAACTAAGAATTACCATTCAAACAATCCTCTTACCATTTTCTTAGATTTTAGGGCCTATTTCCGGTAGGTTATGGCTTGAGCCTATTCTGAATTAGTGTGGTTACTGGTTATCATATTTTTCATATAATTAGTTGTAATCCTCCATACCGATGTGAGTTTGTTATACGCCTTATGAAAGCTTGCACATGCAGCACATTATCTCAACAGTATACGCCTTATAACTCGGGACTGTAATCACATGGGCTTGAGTGGAACCTAACTTTCATATAAGACACCTCGATGGGTAAGGTTCCTGAAGGGGAAATGAAGGATTTGAACAAGGGAGATTGTAATATCTCATCCCACCAAATGCCTAGTATCTCAAAAACACCTACTCTTTGTGAAGGCAATCCTCTGTCGTGATGGCAGTGTTACTGGTTACATAAGCAGTTAGCGATCTAAACCTTTACTGGCTCAACTCCTGTATTATCAACGTAGGTATTGGATTCCTGAGTATACCATACTAGTTTTTACTTTTTAAAAAAATAAATAATAAATTAAATTAAATTAAATTATTGAACCATTATGAACAAACAGGCATTTAAATTTTATGAATCTCGTCCATGTAAAATAACTATGAACTGAAGCTTCACCTATATGTTAAAGTCGTCTTGTTTTTTCCAGTAATTAAGTAATTGTCCATTATCTTGATGTTGACTAGAAATTCTCTTTTTCATTTGTCATTATGAATTAAGGTATATCATGCTTGGAATGAATCATGCAATTATAGAAATGAGAAAACAAATCAGCTATCATAAGTTTTAGAGATGTAATAAAACCTGCAGTAACTCCCAACCAGCACCACCACCAAGATCCAGGAATTTGACAGCTTCTAAGAAACGGTCATCAGCTAAACAGTAACTGCCAAGATTGTAAACAGAATAAGACCTTAAGGTACAAAAACTATATGTTTGTCCCTTTTCAAGTGGTACGACCGCATAAATGAATCCATGATGATGAGTATATACCTTCTCAATTATTAGAAGAACTATATTATAAGAAGAGTTGGATCAAACCTAATAAAGGGCCTTTAAGCAATTGTTGTCCAAGTATTGCAGGTGTCTAAACTTCCTAATCACCCAATTAGGGATAGGTTTAGACACAAAGATACATACAAATATTATATCAGAAAGGTATTACTAGGTTTTGATCCAACAAATTTTGGTTGTTCATAGGGGAAGGGATAATGATTAATGGGGATAGATCTTATCTTTGGCATTATTTGCACAAAGTGACTTCCCTCATAATTGAACCTGCAACTCAAGGTTGGAGCCAACCTTTACCACTGCATTAAGCACAGCCCCTTAAATCATTTATTGATATGTGTATAAGCATGTGTGTGAGTATGTGTATACTTGCAATAATTGGAGCTTTACGTCATAGAATATCAGAGAAGTCTTCTTACTCTCTTGTAGCTTCAAGATCAAGTCGAAATGTGCTCTCTAGAAGCCTCTGCAAGTTCATAGATAAACATTAGGATAGAGTGGACGGAAGACCTCCTTTAGTACTATGAGAAACATAACGAATCTCCAAATAGAAAAAACTATGAAAGCTTTTATAGTTTAGTCAAAGCATACTTGCAACGAAAGACTATCCATAATTCCTGCTTCACAAAATGGAATAAAAGCCAAGTATGCAAAAAGAAGACCAGCTTCATATCTGCATAGAGGAAAATAGAAGTGTACATATTTAGTTAATGAACTCAATCTGATAGCAGAAATAGAAAATTAGGTATTTACATGTCATCTGCTATTCCGAAGGCTCTTTTTTCCATAGGACTGATTGCACCAGCAGCAGAAGCCCTTCTCCATAATCCTTCTGACAGTGTACCTGAACTTTCTCCTAGGTTTGAGTACCTAGAAAACCAAATTTCCATCAAAGCCGAGGTGAATATAAATATCCAAAAAAATTCATGTTATTGAGCATCTAAAAAATTACAAAACAAGTAAATAATAATTATAATAATAATAATTATTATTATTTAAATGTTTGGCCAAACTGATAAACCAGAATTGCAGAATCTTGGATAAGTATTGAAACAAAGCTCTCCTTCCCTCCCCTCCCTCCCCTCCCCCCTCACCCTTCTTTAACTCTTGAAATGGAAATTATACAGCAAACCGAGATTTTTTGCTTATTTTTATCATGGTGAAACCGGCAGCCACTACTCTTAGGGACTGGATAAACCATCGAGTGCACTTAATAACCCACCAACCACAGGTGGCCAAGAAAATCATTGCCTTTACGGCATACAGCATATGGAAATATAAGCAAATATAAAAATATTTGAAAGGAAAAAAAATCACTGCATACAAAGGAACAGATATGGAACATCACAAGTTCAACATAATTGCTTTGAAATATTATACACGTGCTTGACAAGCTTATCAAAGATTCAAACAAAAATGTTTTCATTAAAAAGAGGAAAAGGAACAAGAACAAGAACAAGAAAATATGTCATTACATAAGATACTATAACAACCATCTGTAGATACTCAATAGAAGTTCAGTTCTACATCATGCACACTCTAAGTTAATGACAGAAAAGTGTCATTAGGTTGTTAACAAAATGCCATTTGGCTAAGATGTAATAGTGCCAATAATCTTTTTTCTTTTTTGATAAGTAAATTTGGCCCCAATTATAGGGATTGGAACCGGTGAAGCGCCAATAATATTAATTAAAAGCATACCTTATGTCAACTGAAAAGGCAAGATCCCGGAGTCTTGGAATTAGATAAGCAGCTTCTCTCTCAGCCGTTGTACTACAATTGGTTAACAGAACTTGCTGTGATGCTTAAAGAAGAGAGTGATTACAAGAGAAACAAACAAGTACAAGCATACTTTAGAACAACAGAAGCAGGTCCAAGACTCTGGTGCAATCTGTCATGGTCATGCATGTATGCTAAGCCACTGAATGCACCATGAAGGAGCTTAACAATAAAAAATCTCCTACGCTTGATAAGTTGCTCATGTTCAAAAGGATTCCAAGACTTCTGTCCTCTTGACAATTTTTCACTCTTAAGTTTTGCATAATCTACAGCACTGTATTTCCCATAATTACGAAAAGCAAGCCACTGTAAAGACCAAAGTTCATATAAAATGGGATACTAAAGCAAAGATACTTTCAAGGCAAATAAAGAAATAATAACACAAGTAATTGAGGAAATACTACAATGTATACAGCTGAAATTCTTTTAAATTGATAAAACAGACCTGTTCCCCCATTTTCGTCTCGAAACCCCCCAGAATAACTTGGAGATTCTTAGACAGAGTTTTCGAACTGCTCTGCAGAGAATATTCATAAAGAGGGGAATATAAGGTTAAAAAAGTTCTTTCTGATATTGTAGAGATCCTTCTACAATTAATGGAATATATATATATATATATATATATATACCTGAAGGAAAATATGAGCATTTAGCTCATTTGCTGCCATCATGTCAGCCTCAGTGCCGCCAACTTGCTGTCCAGGATATACCTGTGTAGTGTATAAATAATGTGATTGGTAGAACAAAATGATAATCTAGACTCTAAAGAGATCAACTGATCAGAAGTTACTATATAGAGAAAATCTGCGAATTTCTTAATAAATATTGATACAATAAAAGCATAATTTGCCATGGAGTCAAAAATTATGTCAAAAATAAATTCCTACTCATTGACTATAGAAAATCAATGCCATCATAATTTATACCCCTCATTTCAATCAACTGAATTTAAAAGTTGATAAATGTCATATGAGACTAAAGATTTAGATGGATAATCTTTCCCTCCTTGCATAATGCAAAACTATGCAATATCTAGATGTCTACATTTAATTTATATTACCACTTGAATAGCATTAGATAAAAAAAATAGTAAAATAGAGGAGAAAAAGGTTTACTCCAAATCTCCAAGAAAATTTCAAGAAATATTCAGATGTGGACAATATTTAAGGATCTATTGAGGAAAAAGAGATACTAGAGGTTGCAAGTTGCTTACTTTACCAAGGAAAATTGCAACTCCATTTTTCAGAATGAGTTAGTATTGACACTTACTGAAAAGAATTACATCTATCAAAATATTGGAAAGGCCAAGATAAACTTTTATTTAATGTTGGTGCTAATGTTGCCTGACGATATCAGTCATTTGCTTAAAAGCAACTCACATTGCCCAAGTAGAAACTACTAGATTCATTAGAAATAAAGAATGATTAAGCATCCATTGTAAAGTGCAAACCCCCACTCCCCCGGCGCGCATGCGAGGGGGATTGGGGAGTGGTGTTTGCTGCCAATCCTTCTGTGCTTTTCATTATAAAGAATAATTATTTGCATCCACAAGTTTCTAGCGTCTCAAACAGTTACTATGTTCTGGTGTTTCAGGGAAACTCAACTAATTGTTTATTTCATAAAACTAACACTAGATTATGGATCTTGTCTTCTAGCAATCCTATAACTTACAGATTGAACTGGAACTTATACCACAAATTGGTGTGAAGTGGTACGCATAAATTTTCCAGTACAAGTATAATGAATACAAATGAATATAGCGTAATTAGTAGTAAAAAGTCACTAAATTGTCCTGCTCTACATCAAGTATAATAATAAGCACGGAGCATAACAAACACCTTGATCTATGGATGTTGATAAAAAAAAGAATAGAAAATAAGAATCATTGGTCACAAATATATAGCATATGGTTATTGTAACTTTTAAGAGGTTGTGTAATAATTAAAATATATCACCTTAAAAATAACCGGAGTGCCTTTGAGTGGACCCTGAACTATTCTCCCTTCATAAAGCCTACAAAAGAACTGCCAGGCCAGCATCAGTAGCAAAAAGGACAAAAAGACTATGGTCCTACTATCTCACAAAAAAATATCCATGAAATGCACCTGATCTTCACATTGCCTTCTCCTACATCTTGGACTCTCAGCCTCCCCATATCTCCTGGTGCATATTCATTGTCCAACCCAGATGGGAATCCAGAGAAACTGCACGAAACGCTCCTTGTTTTATTTTAAAAAACCAAAGTTATTATGCAACAAGAATCTAGGAAATTAAAGAAAAATAACTTGTGAACTCAACATGGATCAAAATAACATAATACAGGTAACTCAAGATGACCTTAAACAAGTGAAACTAATAGTTTGAACAACATGACTTAAATAACAGGAGAAAAAAATATCAGTTTGGTTTGGCATGATCTGAAATCTGAACATCCTAGGCTCCATTGTAAGTCTTGTGCTTTTGAAATGAGATCGACAGTCCAAAACATCCCTTTCTATTATGAAAAAAGGATACAAGCATAGGCCACATGCATGGCCAAACATAAGTGTTGGAACTTGTGACTCCTAACATAGAAGCTACTGAAAAAGGCTAGTGCAGAGTGGAGCGGAGCAGTTTCTGCACAAGTGGCGCGGGGCACGCCAGTGATAGCTTGGGACCTGCGCCGGTCGGCGGTCTAACGTTTAGTGGTTTGTTTTTTGGGAGGACATTATGGGTAATTGAGACATAATGTGAAGTAGGGTTGAAATAAGATTAGTGACTATAAATACTATCTATTGTAAAGCTCTATGTAACCAAAGAATCATCAATAAAACAACTAGCCGCATGTGGAGTACCCAAATTGGGGAATCACGTGTGTGATTATTCTTAATTCTCTATTGTCGTGTGCATGTGTGTGATCCTAAATTCTAACAATAAGCTACAAAGACATATATCCAGTGGTTATTCCCTTTATTTCCGTTGAGATATAAGCCACTAGCTATAGAAAGGGTAGCGCCGCACTACAGTCGAGAAGTGCTTCAATGCGCATATGCATCTTAGCTTACTGTAGTGGCCTTAAATCACATGGCCAAATCCCCTTAGTTTTCCACTAGTTTAACAAACCACAACCTCCTACAACCACAAAAGTAAAACTGCCATTGAACTTCAAAGGGATGGGCATCAATTCCCTCAGTTCTTACTAATATCTTGAATGCCTCCACACATTTGAAAGTTATCCTACATAAATCAAAAAGGGTTATCCTGCATAACTGAAAGAATAGGAGTAATAGGACCTAGTGATATTCATGAAACCGTAGCTGCCAATGAGCTTTCCGACTTCAAAAGAATCGGAACTCGTGATCAGGTTCGCTCTACAGCCTCCATAACTCGGAGTTGGGTTCTGCACATTGAAGTTGGAGCATTTAAAGAATAAGAAGTTCAGAGGCTTGCCTCGGAACGTACAAGAGAGAGAAGAAAGTCGAGAGGTAGAGGCAAAAGAGGAACAATCAGGTGCCGTGAGTATCATCATCTTCTTCTTCCCCTTCTTACTTTTTCTGTTTATGGAATGGCGCCAATGGACGGACGATAACAAAGAATACAGATATGATGCTGAATATTAGATTACATTATTACATACAATTTCCACTCTAGTCTATTAATCCATATAATAATTAAAATTAAAGTATATACCCCTACACCTATGGATCATTGTTATTTATATATAATATAATTAGTACCGATTATATATTTAACAATAATATATAATTAACAAATTATTCTACTATTATATTATAATTATCAACAAAATTTAATATTAAAAATATTAAGTTGGCTTATAAAAAATATAATGATCGTATAAGTTTATTTTTTTTGTCATGATAAAAAGATATAGTCTTTAAAAATATGTGACATTACGAGTTATTTATAAAAATTATATATTATTAACTTTTGTACTTTTTTAATAAGTTATTTATTTTATGGTCTGATATAATTTAAAAATAAAATAATATAAATCATTTTAATTATAAATAAATTTATTAGGATTCGAGTCCAATCTTAATAAAATGAATGTGACGAGAAAAATAAAAAATATTGTTTGGTATTTAAAAGTGTGATGAAATTTATTTTATAGGTTGGTATTTGACTTTGGTCGTTGACCAAGTGAGTAACAAACGAGACATAGAGGTAAAGTTGGAAATATGACGAAACCAAAGGATTAACAGAAAAGATGGAGGAGGGAGCAAAAGTTACTAAAGAAGATGCCTCTGTGGCGCAATCTAAACAAACCGTCTTCCAAGTGTTCTCAGTGTCTCTTTTTCCTCCCCGATCCCTCTTTCTTCAAAAACCCTTCTCCCCTCTTTATCTATCCTCTTCCTCTATATATATAAACACACATAATTATCTATACACACCGGATATCCTTGTTGATGTTGTATAATTTCACTGTTTTGATCGGCAAAACTTTTTGTTAATTTATAAATTTTAGTGGCTAGACATGGAAGGATTGAATGGAGAAACCAGAAGCAGCTCGGTGGCGAGCTCAATTGCAAATTCTCCGCCGCCGTTTCTGAGCAAGACTTACGATATGGTGGACCATCCGTCGACGGATTCAGCGGTGTCTTGGACTAAAACCGGAAACAGCTTTGTGGTCTGGAACGTGCCGGAGTTTTCCAGTGATCTTTTACCGAAATACTTTAAGCACAACAATTTCTCCAGCTTTGTCAGACAATTGAACACTTATGTCGGTCTATCTGATCTCTTTCTTTATTTTTTTTGTAATTTATTGTAAATTGGTATTTACTATGATACTTGGTCGTAAAACTGTTGTGATAATTTTATTGGTCAGATACAAACTTATTCTGGGATTTATTTTTTATATGCAACCTTTTATGATTTATGTGCCCCTATATCATTCTATTTGTTTTCTCTTCCGGAGCCTTGTCTACTTTTTCGGGTTTGATTGTGAATTTTGTGGATGTTTTTGGGATGTTTGCTCTGGGAAGCTGGTGTTGGTATTTTTTGACGAGGTTTTTGGCTTGATTAGGGCATAGGTTTGTTTTTTTGTAAGCATGTGTATATGGGCTTGCCCCATTTTTGGCACATTCTAATGATATCATGTCCCTATTTTTACGAACTTAAACTGGGCAGTAAAGTTTCTAGTTAGAATCTTCTTTGGGAATCTGTAGGCTTAATCAAGTCATAGTGATGTCTTGTGGTTCTATTTTCTCTTCTAACTAGCACTTAATAGTTGAGTTGATCTGACGAGAAATATATTTTCTACTTAATTTTATGTTGTTTCTATTTTAAAAAGTTAAATATGTATACCTAAATCATTTAGAAATAGCTCAATAAGTGCTTTAGCAAACAATGGTTTGAGTAAAACCTATAAATAACCCTCCTTAATTGGTTTTTGAGTAGGTTCTTAGTTATTAGTTGTTCTGCTTATTAGTTATTCTCTCAGGTAAATGTTGTGTGTGTTTCTTGTCCCTTTTTTTTTTTTTTTTTTTTTTGGGGGGGATGGGGCT
Organism: Panax quinquefolius; assembly: GCA_020205615.1. Classification (NCBI taxonomy): domain Eukaryota; kingdom Viridiplantae; phylum Streptophyta; class Magnoliopsida; order Apiales; family Araliaceae; genus Panax; species Panax quinquefolius. Next base: position 156,006,407 of record CM035155.1, on the reverse strand, counting down.
TGAAGATTGACAGGAATGTTCGGAGTTCTGTAATCTTGTTGAGAATTAACTCAAGATTGAAGTTGTTTCATGCTAGACTGTTTCAGTAAATTTTCTAAACTAAATATTCATGCCGCCTTTTGTAGGCTGAGAAGTGTGTTTCATCTTTTTGTTGTGTTTTATGTCTTTCTTCTTTCTCTCTTTTTATTATTTGTTTCCCCTCCTTTTCTATTTCTTCCCCCCACCCCTCTTTTGCTTTTCTTGTCTGCCTGTTAATATATATATATATATATATATATATATATATATATATATAGATGTTGTATGTTTATTCAGGTGTCCATGTGGGCGTTGTTCATATACGTATATGTTTTGCTGCATTCTATCTCCTTTTTTTGTATTTGTTTGTTTTCTTATTTCTTTTATCTTATTTCACTTTTTATTTATATATTTTCCTTTCTTATCTTTTGACTTTTATGCTGTCACAAGGGATACATTCTCTGCATAACCCAACTAATTTACGATTAAAGGCATTGTTGAGTTGACTTCTTCTTCAGCCCTATTATTGTTATCTTTATAATTAGCTTGTTTTGTTGATTTAACAGGGTTTTAGGAAGATAGATTCAGAACGCTGGGAGTTTGCAAACGAGGGGTTTCTTAGAGGCAAGAAACACCTCTTGAAGGGTATAAGCAGGCGAAAAGCTGGCCAGACGCAGAATCATCAACAAGTTCCTCAGGTTCAGAACACATCAGCTGGCTCTTGTGTGGAAGTTGAAAAGCCTGGGATTGATGAAGAAGTTGAAGTTCTAAAAAGGGATAAGAATATCCTCATGCAGGAGCTTATCAGGTTGAGGCAGCAGCAGCAAGGAACTGATAATCAGCTGCAAACTGTTGTGCAGCGTGTTCACTTAATGGAGCAGCGTCAACAACAAATGATGTCATTCCTTGCGAAGGCCATGCAAAGGCCAGGTGTCCTGGCCCAGCTGGTAGAAGAGCAGAATGAAAGCAACAGGCGCATTTCTGGAGTGAGTAAGAAAAGGAGACTCCCTAAGCAAGATGAAGAAAATTTTGGTGGCAACCATGTTACTTTATCCCCTAATGGACAGATGGTCAGGTACCAGCCATTAATGAATGAAGCAGCACAAGCAATGCTCCGCCAGATCCTGAAAATGAATACATCTTCTAGGCTGGAACCAACAATTAAGAATGCAAATGGTTTCCTGATTGAGAATGTACCTTCTCCTTCTAATGTGTTAGACACTGGTAGCTCCTCCCGTCGGATTTCTGGAGTGACCCTTTCAGAGGTTCTACCAGCTTCTTCACATTTCTGTGCAGAGTCAGGTTTTGTTGCTAGTCAACCTTCAGCTGCCATTATTCCTGAGACCCAATCTTCTCCTGATGTGCTTTCTGGGAATTCTACACTAACTCACTTTCCAGAAACGTCCGTGCTTAACTCTCATGAAGATAGGGTTTTACCTGACTTTTATCGTATACAAGGGGTCGTGCCAGAAAGCACTGTTGAAGACCCCGACATAAGTTTTAAGGGTTCTACAAGTGAAGATATGGATTTGATATCAGGGTTTGTAGATGAAGAAATCCCTGTTCTAACGGATGAGTTTTCTTCCGATCCTGAAGTTGATACCTTGCTGGATGATGTTCCTAAACTTCCGGGCATTAACGATATATTCTGGGAACAGTTTCTTTCTGCGAGTCCGCTCAATGGGGATGCTGATGACATCCACAATAGCACACTGGAAGTTGGTCCTGGCAAGGAACAGGAGCTGCAGTTTGGGCAAGAGAGTGGATGGGACAGAACCAAGCATATGAATCATCTGACTGAACAGATGGGGCTTCTTGTGTCAGGCTCCAGTGTGGGATGATTTAGTGCTACCAACTATAAATATGTGTTCCTCTTGCTACTAGAGGTAACAGTTCAAACCCTCCTAAATTAGTTTAATTAGCTCGACTTCAACCAGAGTCCCTTTTCATTGAATTTAAAAGAATCGTCCGACCACTAATTCCTCAAGTGGAGTTTTGATTCAGTCCTTTCTTTTCCTTAATCATGCTCTCATCTTCAGCATCTTGGCTGTTACCGTTGAGAGAGCAATATGAGTCTTCGTTATATGTTACTATGTTATCCCCATCAATTTCCTCAGATGTGTATATGTATATATCTATGTAATTTTTCTGTTGGTTCTTGATATTTCATTGATTGGATTATGTCTAAATGATAGTGTTTTATCAATAATAAATTTGGTTTAGATATTTTTAAACATGTCAAATATTGCATCAGTTTTTTTTTAATGCATGGGATTACTATTACATTCATTGTTGCTTCTACTTTTAAATTACAAACATCCTGCTCTTTTCTCATTAGTGGTAGGGTCCTTGTTTGTTTATCAACTGACTTAGCACCATTACCCCTGGTGATAAATTGTCATATATAGATTTTGGTGGTGCTTTACCAACTCATAAAATTCAAACATAGATGTGAAATCAGAGAAATACAGGAGGAGAGGCAAGTCAGTAAGTATGTAGGGCTCCTTATCTATTGTAATAAGTTGCCACATTAGTGGGTGAGTTTATAGAGCTCATATATCATTTTCCTATAGTATTGGAAAAGGCATGAGAAACCAGTCTTTTTAGTTCCACATTTACAGGTTGAGGTGCTACTGGGAATACAAAGCTTTTGCCAACAACGGATGACTACTAGGTGATTTACTTTTGAAGCGTTAAGATTACTATCGACCTTACAGTGTATAAAATAGTGTTTTGTGCAATGTGATGAAGACTGTACATGATTTATACAGGAATTCAATGCAATTATATTACACCAGATTGACCCTGGGTTAATTTGGAAGATGAACTAATGGAGCTGAGGTGGAGAAGTGCTGGCTTATGTTTTGAGCAAGTGTGACTCTGCAAAGTTTCGCAAGTTCATTCTCCATCCTATTATTTATCTTCTTCTGTTTAGGTTTCTTCTTGGGTTTGTTTTACCTTTACTTCTCATCTGGGGCACCGTTTGAAGGTGATCATGGTTTACCCTGGGATACACTGGACTTGTATGAATGTGGTGGTTACAAGCCTTGTAATTGTGTTGAATGCGGTCATAGCTGGGCAGCTAATGAAGTAGTACGGGTCAGGGAGTATATGAGGCGTAAGATTCCAGTACTTTGATTCTGATTTCCTTATATATATTTGGATACTTCATTTCTTACTACATACCAAAACATCATGTCTTGATGCATCCTCCCCAATAGGTTTAGAAAGTAATATTACTTTTATTAACATGAAGTTTAATACAAATGACATAAAAATTACTCATTTTGACATATTGATTAGACATACGTATAATGAATAAAAAAATTGATGGTTATATTAACTTGGTAATTAGAAGATTATTTTTTAAAATAAAAAAATCGTTTTCTCAATAATAAATTTATGAATTATCTTGTTTGTTTCATCATATATGATTATATTGGGTCATCATATTAAAATTATTATATATATAAGTTATTAAGAAATAAATAAAATTCTCTTTAAAACATGAATTACTAAGTTAAAGATTTATTTATTCAAAAAATATAAAATTATAAGATTGAAATAATTGACTTTTGAGAAGGGAAGAAAGAAAAAAAATTGTAACTTAATTTGTTCCACATCTTTTAATGTTTTGATTTTTAAAACAAAAAAGATGAGAAAGAAAAAAGAGTACGCGGCATAATTTGGTTATTTGTTTTGACTTAAGTTTAAGTGGTATTACATGTTTAACAAGTTGAATGGCAAAACATTTAATGGTAAAGTTACGAAAAAGTACAAAATTTATTATATTTTATTATATAACGAATGGTCAGGATTATCTTAAAGTAATCTAATGGATGACAGTTAAAGTGATGTATGCACACCAAAACCACCATTGATGTATGGCAAAAGAACTCTGATAGATGTCCATGTTGGTGCACATCAGTGGCACAGGTCATTGGCCGGATGGAACCAGGAGGGGAGCACCCATTTTTCATGTCTCCCACTTAAATTTTGACACTTAATCTTTTACTTAACATTAACTAACTCTAAAATTAAATAAGAGACTAGGTATAGAGAATCTGCTCTCAAGCAGGAGTTTTATTATTTGAGTATGTACCAAGTAGTTCTGAAGGAAAGCACCTGCACCTGCACCTGCATGAGTTGCTTATAACCAACCCCGAGAAAACCAACTCAATTTTAAAACATAGAAGTTCGTAAATATGGAATATTTATTTACGTCGTGTCGTGTCAAATGTGAGGTGAAAAATAGTCACCAAAGCTATACAATCTCATATGTGATGAAGTCAAGACAGGCGACAGGCAGGCTTGATTCACTTGCTATTTGCTTTGATCATCATGCCACCACAACTACGAACACAATAAGCAGAACGATCCCAAAAATGACCAGCAACAAACAGCTCTGCACATGAAATTTTAAAATCAAATATATGTTTCAAAATGGCATCAGATATGACAACCGAAAATAAAATCAGGACCACAGCTTAGCATCGATCAACTGGCTAAATAAATTTAAGTGGGAACTTGTATCATCTCAAAACAAGCCTTGAAAATTACATATTAACTATTAATGGATGTTTGACCCAAGGAACAAAAGATTACAGCTCAGCACAACCATGTATTATATAGATGTACCTACACACAGGATTAATACTTCAAGAAAAAAACATTAATTGTAAATCACAAGGATTACCATTGATGATATAGACTTCTGGGTCTTGGAAGCTTCTGTGATTTGGAATGTAGCTTGTTCAGTTGCCAAATGTGCATTTCCAATGTTTGAACTGACGTCATCTGAAAGACAAGTGTAGGCAAAGATAAAGGAAGCTTCCCCTTTGGAAGTTTCCCATTAGGAAAAGTGGTAGTAAAAGAAAAAATGAAAATGGCCCATGGCTTACCAATCATGGTTCCTTGCTCATGCACCAGAACAGCCAGATCCTTGAATATTTCGTTCACCTCACCAATCTGTTGCTGTATTTCTCTGATTCCTTGATCTCTTTCTTCAATTATAGCTTCATTTAAAGAAATCTCATTCTCTACCAATAAGACCTCCTGTCTGCACTAAATCATGCAATAAGAACTTTTCCATCCAAAAATAATTATAAGACCTTTGTGATACGATAAAGCATTTAAGATTCATGCAGTTGTTTCTGGCACAAAAGTCTCTATTTGAACGTGATTGCATTTAAAACCCTACCAGCATTATCGCTTTTTAGGAGAGGAATATATTTGATTAGAAGCAATAGATGTTTTATTATTTTTTAAAATCCATAAAAAATTATTAAATTTATAATCTGTGTTAATAATTACTGTTAGGAGCTTCATCAACAAGTTATATTTCGTTCGCTATAAGCTAAAGCTCTTGAGGAAATTATCATCATCATATCAATAAGAGTATAACATATACATATTATCAACATTGGAGTATTGAAAATTCCAGACATCTAAGGTATGAATCATATACTCTGAAACACTGAAACAGCATCAAGAAGATAACAAGAAGAGACCACTAAAACTTCTGTATACAGGTCATAAAGTGGATGGCGAGGAATAGTATACGTCTAAATCAATATATCACACTAAAGACCAAATATATAAGATATTTGAACTCTATTGAAAGAATAATCTAGATAGTGTTGCCTACCTTTTGGATTCCTCAAGGAGAGAAACCTGTTCAGGACTCCTAGATGAACTTACATCCAGCTCACTGATTGTGTTGCTGCGCAGAATTTGATCAAAAATATAATATGAGGAAGACAAAGTTCAATTCAGACAATAAAAATTATATATGCTCGTGATACACAAATTAAATACTTCATTGATGTATTTGAATTGTAACAATTTCAAAATTGAGAACCATAATATAGTCAATTACTAGACCAGTTAATGCATCAACATTTGACAGTTACTGATTGCGGCACCAGCACCAATTATTCAGTTATATATAAGTTTGATGCGTTTAGTCAATCGGTGATTTCAGATTTTATTGCCACAACTAACCAACCTAGTAATAATGAAGCACATCCCTGATCCCACAAGTTCCTTCCCCCACTTTTAGTACGTTTTCTCTTTCTTTCAGTTTCCCTCCAAACTTTTGACTACTCTCTCCGCCAAGAAAAATGTTTTTAAAAAATAAAACATTACATTTTCAAATGAAAATAGGGTTATTTCTCCTGACTGGGGGGAAAAACCTAATTAGAATTTGTAAATTTTGAGGCATACTGAAATCATCCCTTAAAATATTGATATAAATATCAAATTTTACTTAACACCCCCAAAAAAAAAAAAAAAAAAAAAAAGCATGTCTATGCCTGTGGAATTTTTAAGGTAAAAGTTCATCATATTGAGCTCAGAAATTTGTCTTAAATTTTTAAAATCAATTTGCTCTAATTGTAGATTAATTTTCAAGGTTTTCTTTCAAATATAGTGGTGTTTTCATACATCAATGTAACAACAGCAACAAAAACATTGCGATTTCTCGACTCCTACCCCCAAAAAAAAGAAACAAATCTAAACATGTACACGCGTTAAAGAAGGCAGCAAATGTTACCGGGATGGAAGAACTTCCTCAACAATGGGTGCATATGCTGTTTCTCTCTCAGCTGCAAGTCGTTGGGCCTTCTGAAATTCTCTAAGAACCGACTTAAAATCTTTTGCAAGCTTAGCATCAGCAATCTTCTCAGCAGCCTGAAGTTGAAATAGAAAATTTGAAGGACTTAGATTCATCCCTTGCCAATTATAAACATGGATGAATAATTTAAGATTTTGTAAAGTTAAACGATGTGAGGTGAAAGTTTCAAGATAAAATGATAAGAATTAAGAGGGAGTATGAAATTAAAAAGTGAAATAAATATTGGGAACTTTGAAAGAAAACAGCTCATATACTTACACTAACTTCCGTATGTTGATCTATTTCAATAGCTTGCTTAAGCTTTTCCGAAGTCTCTTTTACCAAGTGCGTTATATGTAGCCTACTCTGGCGCCTAGGAGTCAAAATAAATGTTAATAGATAACAAATCATTGTAAATCAAATAGCAACCTCTCAAGTTACATCAACTTCCACTAGAATAATTTTAAAAGAAAACAAAGATAATGCATAACTTCATATGAAAGGTGCATTCAACGATATGTTTTTTAGATTAAAGGAAAACAAAAAACAAGATTATCCTAACAGAACAAAGAAGCCGGGCTGAGTTGGTACTCATCTCATTTGAAGATACACATAATTTAACACAAAAACAAGTACTCCATCAGTTCCTAAAAAATACAGTTTTTTAGGAAATTTTACGTCTGCAAAATCAATGACCTATAACAAAATTTAGTTTCAAGAAATGTAATGCTATTCAGTACATTGATATTGGAGGTGAACGCTCATATTGGGAAAGAGGTCACAAGGATAAAGCATCCAAAAAAAATGTCAACTAAGCCAATTCTGGATGTTTACCGACTTACAAATATAAAAATTGACCAAAAAAATGCTTGAATTTCTTCAGGACCAAACACATAAGCAAATCAGAAGTGCCTGGACTCTTTTACTTGGTTTCATCGACAAACAAAGAAATCTAAAAATAAAAATAAAATTAAAATTAAAAACTTCAAAAAATTTAAAAGGACAAACATCTATATTTATGTACAATACATAGTTGAAAATAAGGAGAGAAAAAGAGCTAACAGCTTATGCCGGAGGTGAAGGGTATCTTTGGGAGTTCCGATGGTATTAACTAGGCGTATGAATGAAGCGACGGCGGTGTTAATCTGAAATATGCCGGCAACAAGGGCCCTTGAACTTGAAGGCCGGTGGTCTTCTTGTTCTACTACTAATTGTCTTCTTCTTCCATTCAAGGGTAAAAGCCGACCCGATTCAAGATCTTCAAATCTCATAATTACTGAAATTAACTTTGCTCAAATTGAAGAATATACGCAAGGATATTATTGATTATGCATTTGTACTTGTATTAGTATTATGTACTAGTAGATGAAATCACGGAGGAGGGTTTGAATTATTGAGGAAGAGAGAGAGAGAGAGAGAGGTTTAATTAGAGTTGCTTTGAATTGAAGGGAAGGTTTGGCGGAAAAAAATATAGGTGGAGATTAGAAAGTACAGAGCAGGGGCGTGGCGTTGAGGGAGAAGGAAAAAGTGAGTTGATTGCCTTTTTTTTTTTTATTCGTATAGTGGGGCCTACATCTGAATAGATAGATATATATATATATAAAAAATATTTGTACAATTTTTTAAGTTATAACGATAGTTTCCTCCGTCGTCATATATATATATATATATATATATATATGTGTGTTAAATTACAAATTTAAAGATAATTTGAGTCTCAAAATTAATATGATTTAATAGCAATTACAAAACAATAAGGCTTATGGTTGTTTGCAAAAAAAAAATGTTTTGGAATTGAACTATTTTGTTTTAATTTAATATTATTTTAGACTATTTAATCTTTTAACGAGTAATTATTATTTTTTAATGTATGACTATTAATCTTATAAAACCATTGATAACTTAAAATGAGTGGCTCACAACCTTAAGAATGATACAAAAAATAGTCACGACTATTAATCTCTCGTCATGAGATAAAATAATTCGAAATAGTATAAAATTAAGACAAAAATCCAATCTCAAGCATAGCCTAAATGTTATAACTAATAGTATTGTCCATAGCTTACAATATACATAATTGTATTCAAATTAAAATCAAATAAATTTGTGTCCATTTTGAATTGAAAAAAATGCCTAAGTCAATAATAATGATATTATATTTTGGAATTGGGGGAGTAATAACCGGAGTACATAGAAGATATGAGTAATGCAACAAACACATTATTTTACAAACTGCTGATGTGGCATACTCCACCATATTGTGTAGGGCGGAAGACTACATTAAAACAATTTGTTGATCAATATGCTGAGGTGGACTATGACACATCCGCAGTTTGTAAAATATTTATAGAATAGTTTGTATCTAACATTATTGAGAAGATATTACATACTTCAAGCATAATATAATCCTAGAAAATATAAAAGTGCAGTGCATAAAAGAAACCATTCGAATTCATTATCATGTTCCTGAAGCACATCTCATTCCTTAAAACGAACCAACTCTTTTAAAGCATAAAAGTCAGTTGCAAACCTCCTGCAGAAGAGCTGTACAGCTGCAGCTTCAGGTAGCCAACTTTGAGAACTGCATTCCATTAGCAAAGAATCCCAAAGGAAACATATTTTTCGAGGGGCCTTTCCGCGGCCATTTATGTTATAACAAACCATGGCCAAAACCCACCCGAATATACCCAAACTGAGTCTCTCTGTGGAGCTGGCTACCACCACTAAACCTCATCTTTTTTTTTTTCGAAAATAAAAATAAAAAAAGGGTTGGGACAAATGTTAGATCCCGAACAGGAGTTCTTTGTTAGTAGTATAAATAAAATGATTGTACAATTCATTCGAAGATAGTTTTTCTAGGCATCCTTACCACCTTATCTCCCACTTAACAAATTTCTTATTCATAAGCCAAACCTCAAAGCATCTATCGTTTAACTGTAGAGGAAAGCTGTTCAAAGAAATAGATGATATTCCCCAGTAGTCATAACATATCCCCACAATCCCTGCATCGGCAGCTTTATCACTTTCATTTTAACTGCAGGTCTAGTGGAACGTTAAGCAATTGGAAAGTCCAAAACTTCATCAATTAGCATAAATATACACCAAACAAACATTCTTGTAGAAGAAGGGGCTGAAGTGAACAGTAGCTTCAATTTAATTCCCTTTTTAAGAAGTAGAATCATTCTGGATAGATAAAGATCATGGAATGGGGAAAATACATGTTTTAAAAAGTAGAGAATGTGAATATATTACTTACATAAAGGGAAATATAATCCCTGTAAATGTGGAAGTGAAATGCAGAAGTATCAAACGAATTTCGTCTGAATCCTCCAACTCTATGCCAAGATTTTTGATTACTTCAGTAACCAAGTTGTACAAGTGCAGCTCCAGCTTGTCATCTTGAAGAACCACATCGCCATTTGCAACAAAAACTGTCAGAGGGCACGAGTTTGAATGGGGAATTTCTACGGTCACAAATTTATTCCAAGACATTTGGTCGCCAGCCCGCCACCATCAAGAGGAAAACTGATCAAGGCGATAGAATCATTCAGTACCACAATATTCAGCCAACGCTCACTATTAGTCCCAACAATCCTGGCATTAGGCAGTTCTATCACTTTGAATACCTCATCAGAAAAATCAAACGAGAATAATTTCTGCAGTATACAGAACTGGATTTCCCAGTAACCTTTCCCTTTCGTCGCCACAACCCAACCTTGGTTTAATTGGAACCAATGGGATGGCATCAAGAATGATCACCAAGGGTGCATACCTCAACTCTGTTTGCACACAGACTACACCATGCCTTTCAAAAAAAAAGTCCAAATCCTGACCTGACCACCTTGTAATCATTAGTTTTGGGATCAAACCCAAATCCAATTGTGCAAGGACCCCAAGAAGTAAAACCTTGAGGTGTTGGAGGACTAGGAGTCAAGGGCAATGCCTTGAAATTGAATTCCCCATTAATGGATAGGTTCCAAAGATATACTAGAGGAGGATCAACCCAATAAGTTAAACAAAGGTTTAGTAATTCATTGTCACATTTCATTAAACACATGGTGTGCACTTCTAACACTACTAGGGACAATCCTTGATTTATTCAAAGATCAAATGAGGATATTACATTGTTCCTACCACTAGAAACTAAAATATAGTCTTTTAAAGATTACATGCAATAGTTTTGTTCGTGAATAATTAAATAAATGTTTCGTTGGAGTTCGTTGAGCTCCAATTGAGGACATAATTATACTGGGTTGTGAATGGGTTTTCAAGTTTCATATTCTACTTGTATACCTAGTTGCTATTATTATTTGGTAACAATTACTTAATAAGGCCCAGAAAGACCCAAAAGGCATCACATTTATCTATGGGACATTTACATATTATAGTACATTTATAAAAATAATTACAAAAATCATACAGTTATAAAATAATTACAAAAATATGACAATTTACCATATATATTTACAATACTAATTATATTAGGAGTCCTTAATTTAAGGAGTTAATATTATTTGGTGACGTAGTAAATTAGTTTCCATCTTCCTTCTGGCCTCGCTTATTCTCCATTAATATTTCTCTCTCCCTTACTACTTCTCTCTCCTTACTACTTTCTCTCTCATCTCAAATCCACTAAATAAATGTCGTTCTTTTTTCACATTGTCATTACCAACATAACACACCGCCTTCTCAACTCGTCGTCGTCCTCTTCTTCATCTACTGGTATTTCTTCATCTACTGATATTTCTTCATCTAATATTTCTTCATCTACTGATATTTCTTCTTCTTTTTGTATTGGTATTTCTCTTGGTATTTCTTCTTTTTCTTCATCTTCATCATTAATTAATTAGTCTTCTTTTTTTCTATTAATTAGGTCGATATTATTTTTTTTTTTTTCTTTTTTGTACTGATATTTCTACTAATATTTCATTTTTTTTCTACTGATTAGTCTTCTTTTTTTGGTGGCGTAAATTAATTAGTTAATTATTTTTTAATTTACTTTTGTTGCACTTGTTGATTCACAAGTTGTTCATTTTAGTGAAAAGAAGGTTTTGGATCAGAAAGCATACATGTTGTTCTATTATCATATAATTTTTAAAGGTGTGTTAATTTAAATTTTGTTAGTGTTACTATCATATAACTGTTTAGTTACTTTTGCATTATGTTTTGGTTACTGTTAATTTGTGATTTGGATATCATTTTTGTTACCTTGATTTGGTATTTTAGTTACTTTTTTATGTTGTTATGGTTACCATGTATTTGCTTAGTATACATGGTTGACTAAACTGGTTTTGGTGTACATGTTGTTTATGTATTGGTTACCATTAATATATGTTTTGGTTACTAACATATAACTGTTTGATTTTTTCATTAGTATATTTTTTGTTACTGTTACCTTATGATTTGGATACCATTCTTTTTCTCTCATTTGGGATTTTGGTTACTTTTATATGTTGGTTTGGTTACAATGTATTTGCTTAGTATACATTGGTTGACTAAACTGGGTTTGGTCTACATGTTGTTTATGTGTTGGTTACCATTAAAACATGGTTTGGTTACTTTTATATGTTGTTTTGGTTACAATGTATTTGCTTAGTATACATTGATTGACTAAACTGAGTTTGGACTACATGTTGTTTAGTATACTAGACTAATTTATGGGGGCTTGATGTAATGCTTACGTTGTAGCTTCGCGCCAAGCAATAAAAATAGATACTATCATATAACTGTTTGGTTACTTCTGCATTATGTTTTGGTTACTGTTAGCTTGAGATTCGGAGACCATGTTTGTTACCTTGATTTGGTATTTTGGTTACTTTTTTATGTTGTTATGGTTACCATTTATTTGCTTAGTATACATGGTTGACTAAACTGATTTTGGTGTACATGTTGTTTATGTATTGGTTACCATTAAAACATGTTTTGGTTACTATCATATAAATATTTGGTTACTTATTTAGTATGTTTTTGGTTACTGTTAGTTTCTGATTTGGATTCCATTTTTGTTTCCTTGAGTTGGAATTTTGCTTACTATTTTTTGTTGTTCTGGTTACAATATATTTGCTTAATATATGGGTTGACTAAACTTTGTTTGGTCTATATGTTGTTTATGTATTGGTTACCATTAATATATGTTTTGGTTACTAACATATAACTGTTTGGTTACTTCATTAGTATATTTTTTGTTACTGTTAGCTTATGATTTGGATACCATTCTTTTTCTCTCAATTGAGATTTTGGTTACTGTTATATGTTGTTTTGGTTACAATGTATTTGTTTGGTAAACTGTTTATGATATAAATATTGTTTATATCTGGTTACTAATGACTGTGTAAATCTGATTTTTTTTATTTGTAGTTATGGAATCTTTACTATGGGGAATGCAATAGAAAATTCATTGGAAAAGTTATATATTGGTGTGACATGGAAGTCCTCGACATTATTACCAAGAAATTGAACCCAAGACAGTTGAAGAAGTTTAAGGCATCTTTAGTTTGTGGATGTATTATTTTTGTAAATAATAAACCCAAGTCATAATAAACCATGTATTTGCTTAGTATACATTGATGTATTATTTTGTAAATTCCTTCAAAATATATTCTACAAGGTTTATGCTATTCTATTTCTACTTCCATTTCCACAAACACATCTTACGTATTGCAGTTACTTTCGTATAACTATTTGGTTACTTCTTTATTATGTTTTTGTTTATTGTTACCTTATGGTTTGGCTATTATTATTGTGTCCTCAATGTGAGATTTGAGATATTTTTTTTTTTTTATTACGGTTAATATGTAATTGTTTAGTATACATGGATTACTAAACCGGGTTTCATTACATGATGTTTTCATTTTGGTTACCATTAAAACTCGTTATGGTTACTTATCATATAATTATATGGTTCTTTGTTTTATTATGTTACATTATGGTTATAGTATACATGGATTGCTTAAACCGAAGTTTCATTACATGATGTTTGCATTTTGGCTACCATTAAAACATGTTCAGTTACTTATCATATAATTATATGGTTCTTTGTTTTATTATGTTACATTATGGTTTCTTGTTATTAGTAACCAGATAGTTCTAAGCTTATATCGGGACAAACATTAATTGTTAAATGTACATGTGTGAGTGTCCTATTTATCTACAAGCTTGTTAGTAACCAGATAATTATCATAGATAGTTACTAGCTTGTTAGTAACCAGATAATTATAAGATTGTATCAAGACTGTTATAAAGCTTGTATATGTTTACTTTATATTGATAACTCATGATGGAATCAAAAATAAAAATATTAATCAACATCAATTTTGGTTACTGTACACCATCAAAAATGTTACCAACCATGTGGTTAATGGTTACTAATAAGAAACAATTATATATTCTCGTAAACAATTAGATTTGTTGTATTGGTTCTTTATCGGTCTCCATTGTTTAACAACTGAATAAACATTATAAAGTAACCAAATCAATATTAGACAAAGAACCAAATTACATAATATTAGTAACGGAAAATAAACCAAATTTTTACATGCAAATTTGAAGGCCTAAATGATGGAATTGAAAAAAAACCATGCAGTTCACCAACTAAGTTGGTGACTTTTGATCATTGAATTCGTTTCCAATGAAATTAGGCTCGAAAACGCCAAAATCCCGACACTCCAAACTTGACAGTAAAATTGCCAAATTGTCAACCGCAACCAAATAAACATTATATCAGTAACCAATTAAATAAGTATACAACAACCAATATTTAACGGTTGTATGAAGGTAACCAATGTAGTCAATAAGTAACTACCAATATAAAATAAACAATTATAAAACTCAATAACATTATAGAGTAACCAAATAAACACCTTTCAAAGATCTAAATACATATTATACAAGAACTCAAGATATATGTAATTAGTAGCAAGATTATAAAAATATTTTACATTCATTTTACAACCAAAATAATCAAGAATGACTTTGTTACAAATTAAAGACTAACGGTGTATAAAGGTAACCAATGTAGTTAATCAAGTAATCATCAATATAAAAAAACAATTATAAAACACAGTAATATTATGTAGTAACCATGGTAATATTATACAGTAAACAAGTCAAAGCATTATAAACTAACCAAATCCAGATTAGACAGTAACCAACATATATTTACTTAGTATCCATAACATAAAACATATTTGACAAACATTTTACAAAAAAAACAAATAATATAAAAAATATCAATATGTACTTAAAAGGTGTATTAGTTCTTATTAGTCCAAACATCAAATTTGGTGTATTGGTTACTATTAGTCCATGTAACCAATACAATGTTGTGACGCCCCCAAAATTAGGTATACGTCACCCATCTTGGGTCGCCACTTGCATGGTACATAAATTCAAATACAACTTACTAATATAAGCTGTAGGTATGCGATGCGACATAAACCGTGAGTTTGAATACAAATATTGTCTACTAGATATTATACAAACTCAAAAGGAGTCCTCATTACAACTATTATCACACTATTTCACGAATAGTGAGGACTACTAATGCTATCCTCTCGGACCATTACTCTCAGTTCCTCGACTTCGTCCCAAATTTATGTTCTCATTTCAAGAGAAACGGTGAAAGAAAGGGTGAGCTCAACTAGCCCAAGAAGAAATATTATGACTAAGATATAATGTAATAAATTATCATTAGCCTTCAACAAATGTTAAACCGATAAAATACAATAGACAACAAGTTTAAGCTGCAGTGAATATGCAATCCATTAAAAGAGTCAAGTAGAGAATAAAGTCTACTATCTTTTAGGTTTTAAAAGGTTTTCATCAATTTTTATCATTTGAGACTCGACAATAAATAAACCACCACATCTAATCATCCACGTACCACGGTCAAGGATTTTCATCAAATTATCAATGGTCATGACTATACCGAATCACCCCCGGTCATAATCATACCAAAACTATCCATCATTTGCATTCTGTGCCATTGAGGACTTTAGTCACATCATTTATATCAAGTCGTGATTATACCGAATGATCCTCGGTCATAATCATACTAAGTTCATCTATGCACGTAAGCCAAAGATAACATAATATAACATGAGGATGATGACAATGACATAATAATTCAATAAAACAAGTTCAAGAATTATTTAATCCATGAATTATTAACGCCCAAATTGTCAACACGATCTTTGCTTTAGTAGAGTAAAATTCAAGAATGATCGGAAGAATATTTCCATGAAAAGATCTTTGGATGAAACGCAAATATCAAGGATATTCTACTAATTTCATGGAGTATGTAAGTCAAAGTTTTAACTAATTGGGTATAATAAAGAATGGAATAACAAAAGAAATCACCGTGCATGCGATTGCTTGATGTAGGCATTATTCAACATAATAATAATAACGGAACCGGTCGGTGAAATTCACCTGCAAGCGGGATATTCCAATGTAATAATAAAGATGGAACCGGATCCGGTGTAAAACACATGAGATAGGATATTCCAACAGAATGATAAAGAGGCGGAACCAGTAAAGGTGTAAAAACACATGCACAAGATGTTCCAACAGAATAATAAAAAGCGGAACCAGTCGATTGTAAAACACATGCATGTGATGTTCCAATGTAATAATAGAAGAATGTCACCAAGTATAGGGTAAATCAGCAGTATATGAAAGTTATTCCAATGAATAATAAGCAATGGAATAATATAAGGATTTCACCAAGTATAGGGTATCTGGCAGACACAAAAGTTATGTATAGGGTATGCCACTTTTACAAAGTTATTCCAATGTAATAATAGTGAATGGAATAATGAAGTTCTTCAAGAAGAAAGAATAACACCCTTCTTGGTAAAAAAAGAAATGAATATAGAAGTAGTGAAGTAGCGAGAATACTCTTCTTCTTTCTATAATTTTCTCTCTATAGCTTCTCTCTATAATTTTCTCTCAGAGTTTCAATGAATTCGTAAGAAAATAATGAAGGAACGAGTTTTATTTATAGGAAAATGGAATGCATAAGAATTAATCCATGAACGGTCCAGATTGATTTACTTTAATCGGCTGATTACATATTTAAAGAAAAATCTTTTAAATAAAATATAATATATTCTATTTATATAAAAACATTTTACTATACAAACACTATGCAACACTATGCAAAACAACTACTACCAACACTATGCATAATAAAATATAATATATTCTATTTATAGAATAACTTTAATAAAGTATTCTATTTTATATAAAAGATGTTTCGCTTTTATTACGTTAATAATACTGAATAAAACAAAACGTCATTATCATTATAATAATTCATATTATTAATCGATAATAATGGAATCGGCGGTGACTTCTCACATAAGCATCAATAATCAATACCGTATACATTATGCAACCACACGTATTCTTGTATTTTTACTTCTTGAGTAGTTCAACAAGAACCACGGTAAAACTTCCGCCGTTATTTCAATAAAATATTTTTGTCGTTTTCTCAATCCGACAATTATTCATTGCTGGGGTCCACCAATGATTGAGTAGTTGTACGAATATTCCCCGCTAAACCGAATATTCCCACCAATCGAATATAATATAACCACTTGCATACTTTGCAAAATTTATAAATACTACCCACAACTATAATATTATCTTAAATTCACACCATAATATTAAAAATTATTTCAACAAAATTTAAATCTTTATTGATAAAACTGGGTCTCACAATCTCCCTCCTTATGGAATTTCGCCCTCGAAATTAGAGATGGTAATACACGATATGATAAAGAGGTGAGGATACCTTGAATACTTTTATCATTTAAATTCATCTTCGCAATCCTACCAAAGATATTCATTAACAATTCATCTTTTGCTACTGTGCCAAGATATACAATCAGTAAAACCAATAATCTCGAGACTCGACAATAGTATCACAACCATGAATTATCCATGCACCTTCTTGGCTAAGGATATTCGTGTTTTCAATTACTACCATGATTATACCGAATAATCCGTGGTCATAATCATACCAAGTCTATCAATGCACTACTACCAAAGATGACTTTTACCACATCCATGAATTAATATTTCATTCTTTGAGACTCACTCAATAATTAATCCATATCATCGAATCATCCCCGCACTACTGTGCCGAGGATATTCATTAGTATCACGACCACAAATTATCCCATGCACTACTACCAAAGATAATCGTGTATTCATTAGTATCACGACCACAAATTATCCATGCACTACTACCAAAGATAATTGTGTATTCATTAATATCACGACCACAAATTATCCATGCACTACTACCAAAGATAATTGTGTATTCATTAAGTATCACGACCACAAATTATCCATGCACTACTACCAAAGATAATTGTGTATTCATTAGTATCACGACCACAAATTATCCATGCATTACTACCAAAGATAATCGTGTATTCATTAGTATCACGACCACAAATTATCCATGCACTACTACCAAAGATAATTGTGTATTCATTAAGATATCACGACCACAAATTATCCATGCACTACTACCAAAGATAATTGTGTATTCATTAAGATCACGACCACAAATTATCCATGCACTACTACCAAAGATAATTGTGTATTCATTAATATCACGACCACAAATTATCCATGCACACTACTACCAAAGATAATTGTGTATTCATTAGTATCACGACCACAAATTATCCATGCACTACTACCAAAGATAATTGTGTTTTCAATTCTGGTTATTGTGGCGACCCCAAAATAGGTCCATTCCATCCAACCCATTACGAGTCGCCAAATACATGGTACGAAACAACTACAACTTTATTATCACAACAATAAAAGCTGTGAGTTTAAAACAAATATTATCTTCTAGACAATATTTATACTCAAATAAATCCTCATCACATTTATTGATACATTATTTTACAATAATGGTGAGGACTACTAAACAACTCTCTCTAGAACCTTCATTCCATACCCCGACTAGTACTATTTACATTACTAGCCTCCCGAGAGAAAAAAATGGAACAACAAGGAAAAGGGTGAGCTCAACTAGCCCCAAGAAGAATGTTATGACTAAGATAATATACAACAAATTATCGTTAGTCTCCAACGAGGAAAAATCGATAGAATCTGATAGACAACAAGTTTTGAGATCAATATTCGCAATGAAATAATAATTCATAGAAGAGTTACGTAGAGAATGAAATCTACTATAATCTATGAATTTAATATCCATCATCAATATTTTATCCCCAGTAACATCAATCAATATTCATCTCAAATCAAATATTCATCTTTGCACACTACAGCCAAAGATATTCATCAATCCATCGTATTTCATCTCAACACTGCTCATCTTTGCACTAAAGGCAAAAGATATTCATCGATCGGTCATGTTCATTTAAACACTGCTCATCTTTGCACTACTGTGCCAAAGATATTCATCGATCGATCATGTTCATTTAAACACCTGCTCATCTTTGCACTACGTGCCAAAGATATTCTTCAGAAATCATTCATCTTTTGCACTACAGCCAAAGATATTCAATAATATCATCATTTAAGACCGAGGATGATGAAAATATTTTTAAAGAACGAATCCAAATTGAAACAAAATGACAAGGATTAAGGATTAAGGATTCGTACTTTGTTTTATCCATGTCCAACAATACCTCAAAAATAATCATAGTGGTGTAAAATTCAAGAATGATCAAAACATGGATACAATCAAAGCTAGTATCCGAATAGATATTTTGACTAAAAGAAAAATTTTCATTTTTTCTGATTGAATAGTCTTGATTCGTGAATAGTGTCAGTATACGTGAATAGTCCGTATCACGTGAATAGTAACTCCACACCAAAAGATAGAAATTCCACAAAAAAAACATTTTCACGCTTCATGCTTGAATAGTACTCGTGAATAGTAACTCGTGAATAGTAACTCATGAATAGTAACTCGTGAATAGTAACTCATGAATAGTAACCCAGAGCATGAAAAGTTCCAAATTTGATAAAAAGTACCAACCAATATTTCAAAGATAATGATATTGAAGAATTAATATCATTTGAGAAGAAAATAACATCCCTTACCTCAAAGAATTAGTACTTCGGGAAGGAAAGGTCTGGAAGTGATCTTTGAATGAAACTTGTCTTGAACAAAGAACTCTCAAAGTATCTAAATACTCACAAAATACGCTCAATAATATAGAGAGAAAGAGAGAAAACTTTGTTTACGGTGTGATTTTCAATTCTAACTCAAATTTTCTATTTATAGGAAAATGTTAGCCCGCAAAGCAGACTTGACTGCTACCACACGATGGCTTTACTCTACTACTTATTGCCACCACCACATTTGAAATAAAATTCAGCACATTTCTTCACCAACCACAAGTGGGGCCCACTCAATTCTAGAATTTTCCACCAAAATCAATTATAAACCTAATTTCCGAATCGGACACCTCTTAAAATTCATAACAAATCATTCGTGCATTTTAACGGTTCAAAATTTGTGGACATATACTCAACTTATGTATGTATAACATACCCAAAAATTACTACAATCCAACGGTTGGATTAAAAATTATAACCCCGCAATATATCTGAAACCCCCGATTTAATTTTTTATACCTCCAATCGATAAAATAATCGATAAAACACCTCAACAATAATTTCTTCATTTATAACCACATAAATAAATCCATCATTTATATCCACATAAAATAAATATTTCTTTATCATATGAATCAATAATTAATTATTCACAAATAATATTACAGAATCACAATTAATGACGGTAGTTCCGGAAAGAGGGGCTTTCCAGATAAGGATTTCTCCTTCTGGCGCCGCAATTAGGTGACCAAACCTCTCCTTGTGTAACTTTCTAGACATTGCCAATAATGCTATCTAATAATATTATTTAAATAATATGAATTATTGATCCGATAATGGAGATAATAATGCGGTGACAATTATCGATCAACAATAATATAAAATATCAACGCAAAGAATTATTGAATCAATAAAATAAAATATTGAGCAAGAATTCTTTGTGAAAATTATATTGAGTAGTGCCCTTTACGTAAGGATCAATAATTCAACAATACTTGTAATACCGTGCCATCACTGTGCAACCACGCCAGACATCAGATTTTAACCACCCGGGTATTCCAATGATCTTAATTGGTAACAACTACGCCGTTATTTTTAACCAACTTATATTTGTCGTTTTCTTCATCCAATCGCTTTCAGTTATGGGGCCCACACATGGTTTTGCGTAGCATTTAATATTCTCCAAGCAGATTAATATATCCACGACCAAACGAATATTCTCCGACAAAATGAATATTTTATAACCACTTGCTTATTTTGAAATATTTGCGTATTTAACCCTTTAACTATCCACATTAATCAAATCAACCCTTACTATTTCAAAATAATAAATAAAGGAAATTCCTTTTTATTTAAAAAATTTAGGTCTTCAACCTCCCTCCTTATGAAATTTCGTCCTCGAAATTGGCGTACGATACTTGGTGTGTTTCAAAAGGTAAAGATACTCGCTTTCATTTTCGTTTCCAACTCCTGTGTCATTTCCTCAATAGCATGGTTTCTCCACAAAACTTTAACTTATGGTATAACCTCAGTACATAGGTCATGTTCTTTTCTACAAAATCTTGACAGTACCTCCTCAGACGTTAAGTCTTGGCTATCTCGTCCGGTTCTAACTTCAATAGCGTGTTTTGGTCGTCCACATATTTACGTAACATCGATACGTGAAAAACGTTATGAACACGCGTCATACTTGGTGGTAAAACAAGTCTATAGGCCACAGTTCCTATTCGATCGAGAATTTTAAATGGATTAATAAATCGAAGGTTTGAGCTTTTCTCACCTCACCGATTCTCGCTTTTAAAATAACAACTTCTTGCACCTCCTTCTTCAAATTCATCAGCTCCGGTGTGTAGCTTGAACAGCTTTAACTTTATCGATTAAAGTCGATTATACTCGTATATCATCACGTACTCGTATATCATCACGTGGGTACCTAGAGTTTTCATCTCCATCTCTATTATTTGTATATTATACGAAATTAGTCTTTGACAACATCGTACTCGTACTTGTATACGATCTTCTACTCAACACGTCAGCGACCACGTTCGCTTTTCCAGGATGGCATGGTCAGAACATGTGCTGAAATGAGTCTCCTCTTGAGTTCTTCGAAGCTCTTCCCACATTCCTTGCTCCATTCGAATTTTGTATCTCTACGAGTTAGCTACGTTAATGGAATAGCGATTCGAGAATACCCTTCAACGTATCTCCGATAATAACCAACTAAGCCTAGAAAACTACGCATTTCGATTACTCGACTTTAGGTTGTTCTCAATCGTGACTCATATCCCAACCTTGGATAAAGACGTCACAATGACACCTATCAGTTTACTATCGCACGAATATGACGTCCCTTACAGAGAGTCTGGCTTAGGTGAATTCCACAAAGGAAGTCACAAGATAAAGGCTCATGTACCAAATTCTATAGTTGAATTTTTAACTCCTGAAGTTCAATAGGAGCCATTCGATATGAGATTTTAGAAATGAGTTTTATCTTAGGGTTCAAAGTCGATACAAAATTTAATATCATCTTTGGGAGTAAGCCAATAAATTCTTCAGAAATACGTCGGGAAAAATCAATAACAACAAGAATATTATTCAAATCGACGCGTGTCTTTATTCAAATCCATAACATGGACTAAGAAAACTTGACATCCGTAATAAACGAATGACTTCATGGCTTGATATGAAAATGTTTGATTACAATGGTTTGATTGCTTTGAATTGAATAACAGGTTGCTTAGGAATATGAAAACTAACAACCTTACGAAAAGCAATCAATTTGGCGTGATGAGTAGTTAACCTTAAAATCACATCAAAAGCAAATATCTCTATAGAAATAAGGTTAACAGGTAATGTGATAGTGCCAACTGAATCAAACAAGATTTCTAAACAACGAGATGTAATGAAAGTTTCTCTAGCGGATTCTCCATAAATAGGTCAAAGTCTAATTTCTCCGTAGTCAAGTTCAAACGCGTTGCAAGCAAGAGAGAGATAAAAGAATGGGTAGAAACAGGGTATCTAGTAAGGTATAAACTTCGCAAGAATTTATAATTAACTAACCCGTCTTAACCGTTCGGGTTCTCGCATTTTATTGAAGGCCACGATAAACGCTCTTCCAAGAACCGTTGACTTTGACTTTTACGGGACATCCTTTTTGAGTCGCCTTCATTGCACTAGGGTTTCGATATCGCATAATCTCGGCGATATGTCCTTCTTTTCCACAATTATAGCATACCTTAAACTGCTAGGGCGATTTGGTGATATGTCCTTCTTTCCCGCAGATTTTGTAACATACGACCGATGGTCTTTTTCTCCTCCCTTGGAACCGGTTACCCATTTGGCGCCCACGTCTTCACATGGTCGTTGTTGAATCTCTCTTTTAAAATCTCCTCCCAACTCGCTTCTTCTATTTTCATGGCCACGATTACCACCAGAGTGGTTACCACCTTTGTCCAGTATTCTTCTTTCTCCACCGGGTTATCGTTATTTCGATGACTACTATCTTTGGTATGATCCTCGGTTATGGTCCTCGGTTGAACGTACTTTCGTTATCTCGCTTCTAACAATCGAGCCCCGCTTACAACATCCGAATAGAGAGAAAATTTATGAGAAATGAGATCCGACGTATCGCGGGTTTCAAACCTCTCGTAAACATCCGCACATCGTTCCTCATTCTCCACCAAATGAGGTGCAAACACGGATAACTCATGAACTTTGCCTCGTCGACACCGCCATGTTATTCGCTCCGGTCTAATAAACTCCACTTCCTTCATATGACCGAATACTTTCGTGGAAGTACTTGTCATTGAACTGCTTTCAAACGTCTCCCATGTCATCTTTGAGTGCGGTAAATGAATGGGTACGCTTCATGATTCCCACCAAAGAATCTGCCTCGCCACGGAACATAAAAGTAGCGAATGGAACTTTCGTTTTCTTCGTGCATCCCAAGACATCGAATATCTTGGTAATTTGCTTGACCCATGTTTCGCCATGATCGGATCCGCTTTCCCAATTCGGTGGTCCCAACTCTTTGATCCGCAACTTCTTGTGACCACCACCGTGAATTGCTATCATCTCCTCCTCGTATTTTGAACACGAGTCTCCTCATCCGATTTTGCATGAATCGCAAAAAGCTTCTAAACATCCCCTCGTTCATCATCTCGCTTCGGTGGTGTTATTCACGGGAGGTACATTGCCACCACTGTTGCACGTTTTTCCTCGTTGTTAAGTACAAGCATCTCACTGGGTCTCATTTACACCACTATTAATATTCTCATTACGACATTCTCAATTACCGTCATAAAACAAGGGTTAATTAAGGAAATCAATCACATAATATCCCTATATCTTGACCAACTAACAAATAAGCTTAGGTAGGACACACTAGCAAAGGATTTACCTGCCTCTCCCCTCCTAGTTCTATTCCCGATCTCCGCCGGAGATCATATCCCTAAGCTCGATATTAACCGCGACGACCCCAAAATAGGTCCATTCCATCCAACCCATTCTGAGTCGCCAAATACATGGTATGCGAAACAACTACAACTTTATTATCACAACAATAAAGCTGTGAGTTTAAAAACAAATATTATCTTCAGACAATATTTATACTCAAATAAATCCTCATCACATTTATTGATACATTATTTTACAATAATGGTGAGGACTACTAAACAACTCTCTCTAGAACCTTCATTCCATACCTTTAACTAAGTATTTTCGCTACATTCTCGCCTCCCGAGAAGAAAAATGGAACAACAAGGAAAAAGGGTGAGCTCAACTAGCCCGGTAGAGAAGAATGTTATGACTAAGATAATATACAACAAATTATCGTTAGTCTCCAACAGGGAAAAAATCGATAGAATACAATAGGCAACAAGTTTCAGATCAATATTCGCGTGAAATAATAATTCATGTAAGAGTTACGTAGAGAATGAAATCTACTATAATCTATGAATTTAAAAATCCATCATCAATATTTTATCCCTGTAACATCAATCAATATTCATCTCAAATCAAATATTCATCTTTGCACTACAGTGCAAAGATATTCATCAATCCGGTCATGTTCATCTCAACACTGTTCATCTTTGCACTAAAGGCAAAAGATATTCATCGATCGGTCATGTTCATTTAAACACACTGTTCATCTTTTGCACTATGAGCCAAAGATATTCATCATCTTCGTATGTTCATTTAAACACCGCTTCATCTTTGCACTACAAAGCCAAAGATATTCTTCAGAAATCATTCATCTTTGCACTACGGGCCAAAGATATTCAATAATATCATCATTTAAGACCGAGGATGATGAAAATATTTTTAAAGAACGAATCCAAAGTGAAACAAAATGACAAGGATTAAGGATTAAGGATTCAGTACTTTGTTTTATCCATGTCCAACAATACCTCAAAAATAATCATAGTGGTGTAAAATTCAAGAATGATCAAAACATGGATACAATCAAAGCTAGTATCGAATAGATATTTTAGACGAAAAGAAAATTTTCATTTTTCTATTGAATAGTGCCGTATTCGTGAATAGTGTCAGTATCGTGAATAAGGTCTTGATATCGTGAATAAGTAACTCGACACCAAAAGATAGAAATTCCACAAAAAACATTTTCACGCTTTCATGAATAGTACTCGTGAATAGTAACTCGTGAATAGTAACTCATGAATAGTAACTCGTGAATAGTAACTCATGAATAGTAACCCGACATGAAAAAGTTCCAAATTTGATAAAAAGTACCAACCAATATTTCCAAGATAATGATATTGAAGAATTAATATCATTTGAGAAGAAAATAACATCCCTTACCTCAAAGAATTAGTACTTCGGAAGGAAAGGTCGGAAGTGATGCTGAATGAAACTTGTACTGAACAGCAACTCTCAAAGTATCTAAATACTCACAAAATACGCTCAATAATATAGAGAGAAAGAGAGAAAACTTTGTTTCGGTGTGATTTTCAATTTAACTTAAATTTCTATTTATAGAAAATGTTAGCTTACCAAGGCAGACTTGACTGCCACAACTGATGGCTTTTACCGCTACTATTGCCACCCACCACATTTGAAATAAAATTCAGCACATTTCTTCACCAACCACAAGTGGGGCCCACTCAATTCTAGAATTTTCCACCAAAATCAATTATAAACCTAATTTTAATCAGACACCTCTTAAAATTCATAACAAATCATTCGTGCATTTTTAACGGTTCAAAATTTGTGGACATATACTCAACTTATGTATGTATAACATACCCAAAATTACCACAATCCAACTATTGGGATTAAAAATTATAACCCCATAATATATCTCAAAAACCTCGATTTAATTTTTTATACCTCAATCGATAAAATCTCGATAAAACACCTCAACAATAATTTCTTCATTTATAACCACATAAATAAATCCATCATTTATATCCACATAAAATAAATATTTCTTTATCATATGAATCAATAATTAATTATTCACAAATAATATTACGTAATCACAATTATGACAATGACGGTAGTTGTGAGAGAAGGGGCTTTCAGATAAGGATTTCTCCTTCATCCTAGCCGCAATTAGGTGACCAAACCTCTCTTGATGAACTTTCTAGACATTGCCAATAATGCTATCTAATAATATTATTTAAATAATATGAATTATTGATCCGATAATGGAGATAATAATGCGTGACAATTATCGAACAACAATAATATAAAATATCAACGCAGCAATTATTGAATCAATAAAATAAAATATTGAGCAAGTATTCATTGTGAAAATTATTGAGTAGTGCCTTCTTACGTAAGGATCAATAATTCAACAATCTTGCAATGCAATACAGGTGCCTTCCATCGTGCAACCACGCCAGACATCGTATTTTAACCACCGGTATTCCAACAGCCTTAACTAGAATAACTACGTAGTTATTTTTAACCAACTTATATTTGTCGCTTTTCTTCATCCAATCGCTTTTCAGTTATGGGGCCCACACATGGTTAGCAGGCCGTGCATTTAATATTCCTCGACAAGCATTTAATATTCCACGCACCAAACGTAATATTCTCCGACAAAATGAATATTTTATAACCACTTGCTTATTTTGAAATATTTATGTATTTAACCCTTAACTATCCACATTAATCAAATCAACCCTTACTATTTCAAAATAATAAATAAAGGAAATTCCTTTTATTTAAAAATTTTGGGTCTCTAATTATGATTATACTAGAACAATCCTCGGTCATAATCATACCAAGTCCATCTACGCACTTAGGTGCCATGTAGATGACTTTCAACATAATATAAGCATGAGGATAATGATATAAAGAATCAATCAAATGAGATAAAGGATAAATATTAAACATTTATAATATAATTTATCCAGATTCAAGAATATCCCCATGTTTTCAATCACTTAATAATCTCATAATCTAATATCATTAATATTATAACAATATTTTAATCACACTTAAATTTATAAACAATTTATCTTAATTGTTTACGCTTTTTACCATATAATGCATTTAATCATTCAAAATGTCATACTCATAAAATATCATCACCAATTATCAAATCCTCATCAAAAAATATGCATATACTCTATATAGGATTCTCTAGCCATAAAATCCTATTTTCAACTTTGTTACTTCACATAACATATTTAACTCATATATTCAGTAACTAAACTATTTTCATGAAAAATACCAAATCAGCCCCAAAAATATTTCTTTTCTGGGATTTAGCATAATATAGTCCCATAATGAAAATATATTTTTCTTAAATTTTAAAAATTCATTTACTATTTTTTAAAAATCAATTTCCACTTAATTCCTTAAGAAATTAGCTACCTAAAGTTTAACTCAAAATTCCCAAATCTTGGCAGGACCTTACACATGTTAACGTGAGCTTCCAGTTTAAATTTCATGGTCATCTGGAGTTATAGAACTCTCGGTTATAGCGTTTTATTTCGGAAAAACCTAAATATTGAAATAGTCATAACTTGCTCATTTTAAGTCGAGAATGAGCTCATTTTTGGACAGGAGGTACTTTATACCATATACTTTCATGTCCCAAAAGGCCAGAATTTTTCTCATAATTTAAGTGGCCGAAACAGCCTCTCTAAAATCATGGCAGAAGCTTTTTCGGTTTTGCAGCTTTGCACTCCTTTGCTAAAATCAGTCTACACAAAATCTACAACAACTTTTCCAGTAATTCCACTTGGATTAGTTAGGTAACTCATAGATCTAACTCTAGGACTTGACCACATTCAAAAATTCAAAATATAACAGGAGATATGGTCAATTGAATTTCATGTTACGTTTTTCACTAAAATCGATTTTCAACTCTTTGTGATTTCTAAGAAACTTTCATGTTTTCACATACTAACCAACATAACTCATCATAAAACTTACTAATACTTCATATACCCATGATTTTCATCAGTCCTATGCTTTTATTATGACTTTCATCATAAACCACGTAAACAAGTATTCATTTTAGTTGAAGAAATATTTGAGGTTTAAGAAATGGGTTTTTCTCTTGGGGGTCAATCTGAAATTCGATTTCACGCTCTAAGTAGGCTAAGAAGTCTTCAAGAATACGCCAGAAATTTATTAATAATAGAAATATCATTCAAAAATCGTGACTCTCATCCAAGACTTGGATAATACGTCACATTGATACCAACTGTGACTTCTATCCCTTAACCTAGATAGCATCTCACAATGATACCTATAAACTTGCCATCTTCATTCATTCACGGCGTCGCCTACTGAAAAAGTAAAGCGATTGCATTCTACACAAGGAAGTCAACAACGAAAGGATCGGGGCTCTTTACTTTATGGCTTGATATGGCAATGATTGACTTTAGTGGTTTGGTTACTTTGAATTCAGTATAACAGGTTGGTTAGGAATATGAAAGCTAACAACCTTACAAAAGAATAATGAGTAGTTAACCAATTGATTCCTAAAATCACATCAAAGGCAAGTATTTTCAAAAGATAAGATCGACAAGTAACGTGAAAGTGTTTATTTGAATCAAACAAGATTTAAAAATAGTTGCGAATGAAGGCTCCTATTAACGAAGTTTCAACCGATAAGTCAAAGTCTAACTTCCTGAGTCAAATTTAAACGTTGAACGCAACTAGATGAAATAAAAGAGTGGGTAGAGGCGGTATCTAACACGGTATAGACTTCGCAAGAGCTTATGATTACTTACCGTGATAATTTTATTCGGGTTCCTCGTCACGAAAAAAAACGCTCTCTCTTAAACTATCGGCTCTGGTTTGTGCAGGACATGACCTTTGGTGCCTCCATCCTAGTTGAATTGTCTTCTTGATGCGACAAAATCGAGCTAAGTGGCCTTCTCTTCCACAATTATAACATGCTTTTGGATGGCATGGCGTTGATTGGATGATGATGTGTCCCTCTCCTCCGCATTTGAAGCATATAATAGGTGGTCCTTCTCCTTCCTTAACAACGAGGTCTTTGGTGTTGACGTCTTTCCATCATTGTTGAATCTCCTTTTCTTGAAATGTCTATTCTTATTGTTTTTGTACGATTACCAGAAGTGGTTACCATATCCGCCCTGTTGATTCCCTCCACGCTTGTTGTCACCGCTCGATGACTCTCTACCACCGGTATTATAATTTTTGCGGCCGCTCTCTTTTTAGTGCGTTGACTCGTTATCGCGCTCCACTAAGCGAGCCCTATTTACAACATCTGAATAAAAAACACGTTTATGAGAAATAAGATGTTGACGTATCTCTGCTTCAAACCTCTTAAAACATTCGTCATTCTCTCTTCATTATCCACCAAGTGGGGACGAATCGTGATAACTCAAATTTTGCCTCGTATTGCGACACGGTCATATTGTTTTGTTCCAACTTGATAAACTCCACCTCCTTCATGTGGCGAATACTTTCGGGAAAGTATTTGTCGTTGAACGACTCTGGAACTTCTCCCAAGATATCTTGAGACAAAGAGTTGAGACGCGTTTCTACCGATTCCCACCGATGTCGCCTCTCGCGCGCAACATAAAGGCGTGAAAGGAACCTTTTGCTCCTCGGAGCATCCCAAGACATCAAATATCTTGGTAATCTGCTTTATCCATGCTTCCGCGAAGTGGTTTTGGCTCTCCCTTAAACTCCGGTGGTCCCGGCTCCTTGAATTGTTTAGCGGTGACCGCCGAGAGTTTTCCGTGTTTCCACCTACGTTTTGGGCGAGAGTCGCTTTTACCGATGTTGCATGAATTCTAAAAACCTCTTAAGCGTCTGGTCGTTAGTCAATTGATCGGTGTTGTTGTTTACGGGAGGATTATCGCCATCCTGTTGCACATTATCACGATTATTGATTTGTGGAGAATCAATAGTCTCCCGTGCTCCATTCTTTATTCTCAACATTCTGGATGCCATTTTCAAACACCGCCACAAAATAAGGGTTAATTAACATATCACATATTATCCCTATACTCGTGACCAATTAAATACCAAATAAATTTAGGTAGGTCATACTAGCGAACAAGAATTCCCTCTCTCTCCCTCCTAGTTCTTATCTCACACTCGGCCGGGATCGTATCCCTAAGCTACGATACCAGTTGTGGCGCCCCAAAATTAGGTATCGTCACCCATCTTGGGTCGCCACTTGCATGGTACATAAATTCAAATACAACTTACTAATATAAGCGTAGGTATGTGACGACATAAAGCGTGAGTTTGAATACAAATATTGTCTACTAGATATTATACAAACTCAAAAGGAGTCCTCATTACAACTATTATCACACTTTATTTCACGAGAATAGTGAGGACTACTAATGCTATCCTCGGACCATTACTCCGTTTCCCGGCTCGTCCGGCTATGTTCTCATTTCTGAAGAGAAACGGTGAAAAAAGAAAGGTGAGCTCAACTAGCCCAAGAAGAAATATTATGACTAAGATAATGCGAATAAATTATCATTAGCCTTCAAATGATGTTAAATTGATAAAATCTGATAGACAACAAGTTTAAGCTGCGTGAATATGCAATCCATTAAAAGAGTGAAGTAGAGAATAAAAGTCTACTATCTTTTAGGTTTTAAAAGGTTTTCATCAATTTTTTATCATTTGAGACTCGACAATAAATAAACCACCACATCTAATCATCCACATACCACGGTCGAGGATTTTCATCAAATTATCAATGGTCATGCTGACTATCTTAGAATCACCCCTGGTCATAATCATACCAAAAACTATCCATCATTTGCATTATGAACCCATTGAGGACTTTAGTCACATCATTTATATCAAGTCGTGATTATCTTAGAATGATCCACGGTCATAATCATACTAAGTTCATCTATGCACGTAAGCCCGAAGATAACATAATATAACATGAGGATGATGACAATGACATAATAATTCAATAAAACAAGTTCAAGAATTATTTAATCCATGAATTATTAACGTCAAATTGTCAACATGATCTTTGTTTCGTAGAGTAAAATTCAAGAATGATCGGAAGAATATTTCCATGAAAAGATCTTTGGATGAAACGCAAATATCGAGGATATTCTACTAATTTCATGGAGTATAGAAGTCAAAGTTTTAACTAATTTGGGTATAATAAAGAATGGAATAACAAAAAGAAATCACCATGCATGCGCGATGCTTGCCGCATAGGCAGAGTTATTCAACATAATAATAATAACGGAACCGGTCGGTGAAATTACACGCAAGCGAGGATATTCCAATGAGAATAATAAAGATGGAACCGGATCCGGTGTAAAAACACACGAGATAGGATATTCCAACAGAATGATAAAAGCGGAACCGAGTCCGGTGTAAAACACATGCACAAGATGTTCAACAGAATAATAAAAAGCGGAACCCGGTGGGTGTAAAACCTGCATGACGCAGGATGTTCCAATGAGAATAATAGAAGAATGTCACCAAGTATAGGAAAACCAGCGTATCTGAGTTATTCCAACGAGAATAATAAGCGAATGGAATAACATAAGGATTTCACCAAGTATAGGGTATCTGGCGTATACGAGGTTATGTATAGGGTATGCCACTTTTTAAAGAGTTATTCAACGAGAATAATAGTGAATGGAATAATGAAGTTCTCTTCAAGAAGAAAGAATAACACCACTCAGTAAAAAACCTGAATATAGAAGAAGTAGTGAAGTAGCGAGAATCTCTTTCTTCTTCATAATTTTCTCTCTATAGCTTTCTCTATAATTTTCTCTCTACAGTTTCAATGAATTAAAAGAAAATAATGAAGGAATGAGCTTATTTATAGGAAAATGGAATGCATAGTAACTAATCCATGAACGGTCCAGATTGATTTACTTTAATCGACGGTCTATATTTAAAGAAAATCTTTTAAATAAAATATAATATATTCTATTTATATAAAAACATTTTACTATACAAACTTTATGCAACACTATGCAAAACACTATGCAACACTTATGCATAATAAAATATAATATATACTATTTATAGAATAACTTTAATAAAGTATTCTATTTTATATAAAAGATGTTTACATTTTATTACGTTAATAATACTGAATAAAACAAAAGCGTCATTATCGCATTATAATAATTCATATTATTAATCGATGATAATGGAATCAAAGTGAGTGACTTCTCACATAAGCATCGATAATCAATACCAGGTGTCTTCTTATCGACCACACGTATTATTGTACTTTTACTTCTCGAGTAGTTCAACGGTAACCACGGTAAAACTTCCGTAGTTATTTCAATAAAATATTTTTGTCGTTTTCTCAATCAAACAATTATTACATTATTGGGGTCCACCAATGATTGAGTAGTTATACGAATATTCCCCGCTAAACCGAATATTCCCAGAGCCAATCGAATATAATATAACCACTTGCATACTTTGCAAAATTTATAAATACTACCCACAACTATAATATTATCTTAAATTCACACCATAATATTAAAAAATTATTTCAACAAAATTTAAATCTTTATTGATAAAATCTGGGGTCTCACAATCTCCCTCTCCTTATGGAATTTAGCAAATTCGAAATTTGGAAATGCGATACTGATATGATAAAGAGGTGAGGATACCTTGAATACTTTTATCATTTAAATTCATCTTCTAATCACTATAAAGATATTCATTAACAATTCATTTTCGAATAACTACTGAGCCAAGATATACAAATCAGTATAAAACCAATAATATTGAGACTCGACTTAATAGTGTGGCGCCCCCAAAATTAGGTATACATCACCCATCTTGGGTGCCACTTACATGGTATGAATTTAAATACAATTTATTAACATATCGTAGGTATGCAATACGACATAAGCGTGAGTTTAAATACAAATATCGTCTACTAGATATTATACAAACTCAAACAAAAAGTCCTCATTACAATTATTATCACACTTTATTTCACGAATAGTGAGGACTACTAATCTTATCTTAGGGGACCATCACTCGTTTCCCAAGCTCGTCGTCCCGGCTATATTCTCATTTCACGAAGAGAGCGGTGAAAGAAAGGGTGAGCTCAACTAGCCCGATAAGAAATATTATGACTAAGATAATGCAAAATAAATTATCAATAGTCTTGACAATGTTAAAGCGATAAAATACAATAGACAACGGTTTTAGCTGCGGCGGAATATCTGATCCATTAAAAAGTCAGTAGAAAATAAAATCTACTATCTTTTATGATTTTAAAGGTTTTCATCACTTTGTTATATTTGAGACTCGACTTTAATAAATAATCCACATCATCGAATCACCCCGCACTACTGACCGAGGATATTCTTTAGTATCACGACCACAATTATTCATGCACTACTGGGCGAGAATAGTTGTGTATTCATTAATGGTCATGATCATGCCAACAAGCGTCCATCGATACGCTACTTCTACCACTTTGAGGATTTTTTTTTTTACCACATCATTTGTAACATTACGGTCGTGATTACAAGAATAATCACAGTCGTAATCATACCAAGTCCATCCATGCTCTACTGAGGCCACAGATGACTTTAAAAAATATAAAAATGAGGATGATGATAATGATATAAGAATTGATAAAACAAGTTCAAGAATTATTTTATCCGAGGAATTTTTAACGTCAAATTGTCAACATGATCTTTGCTTTGTAGAGTAAAATTCAAGAATGATCGGAAGAATATTTCCATGAAAAGATCTTTGGATGAAAGCATGAATATCGAGGATATTCTACTAATTTCATGGAGTATAGAAGTCAAAGTTTTAACAATTTGGGTATAATAAAGAATGGAATAACAAAAGAAATCACCGTGCATGCGATGCGCATAGACGAGTTATTCAGCGAGAATAATAATAACGGAACGGTCGGTGAAATTCTGCAAGCGAGGATGTTCCAACGAGAATAATAAAGATGGAACGGATCCGGTGTAAAAACCTGAGATAGGATATTCAGCCGAGAATGATAAAAAGGCGGAACCGGTCGGGTGTAAAACACCTGATGACGGATGTTCCAGCAGAATAATAATAAAAAGCGGAAACCGGTTCGGTGTAAAAACACCTGCAGACAGGATGTTCAGCGAGAATAATAATAAAAGCGGAACCGAATAGGTGTAAAACACATGAGACGGGATGTTCCAGCGAGAATAATAGAAGAATGTCACCAAGTATAGGGTAAACGCACGTATCTGAGTTATTCAAGCGAGAATAATAAGCAATGGAATAACATAAGATTTCACCAAGTATAGGGTACTTTTCTGGCGTGAATCTGAGGTTATGTATAGGGTATACCACTTTTACGAGAGTTATTCAATGAGAATAATAATGAATGGAATAATTGAAGTTCTCTTCGTGAAGAAGAAAGAATAACACACTCTACAGTAAAAGAAAAATATAGAAGTAATGAAGTAGCGAGAATACTCTTCTTCTTACTATAACTTTTCTCTCTATAACTTCTCTATAATTCTCTCTACAAGTTTGAATGAATTCGTAAGAAAATAATGAAGGAATGAGCTTTATTTATAGGAAAATGGAATGCGTAGTAATTAATCCATGAGCGGTCAGATTGATTTACTTTAATCGACGGTCCATATTTAAAGAAAAATCTTTTAAATAAAATATAATATATTCTATTTATATAAAAACATTTTACTTATGCAAACATTTATACAAATCTTATATCTTAGATGATGCTTATATGCATAATAAAATATAATATATTTTATTTATAAAATAACTTTAATAAAGTATTACATTTTATTATATAAAAGATGTTTACATTTTATTACGTTAATAATATGAATAAAACAAAAGCGTCATTATCATTATAATAATTCATATTATTAATAAATAATAATAATGGATAATTGAAGTGAGTGACTTCTCGCATAAGCATCGATAATCAATCTGAGTGTAATTCTTATGCGACCACGCGTATTCTTGTACTTTTACTACAAGGTAGTTCATGAGTATTAAGCGGTAAAACTTCAGCCGTAGATTATTTGATAAAATATTTTTGTCGTTTTTCTCGATCAAACAATAATTACATTTGTGGGGTCCTGATGATTGAGTAGTTATGCGAATATTCCTGCTAAAAAAGAATATTCCTGAGCCAATCGAATATAATATAACCACTTGTATACTTTGCAAAATTTATAAATATTACCTGTTATAACATTATATCAAATTATTCCATAATATTCAAAAATAATATTTATAGAAAATTCATCTTTATTTATAAAAGCTGGGGTCTTCTGACCTCCCCTTAACTTATGAAATTTAAGCCCTCGAAATTAGAGTGCGATACTGGTATGTCGAAGAGGTAAGGATACCTTGATTTCATTTGATTCTAACTCCCAGTCGTTTCCTCGACATCGTGGTTCCTCCACAAAACTTTGACTTGAGGTATAACCTTGGGCGTAGAATATGTTCCTTCTTATCAAAATTTGAGCAGGGAACCTCTTCATACGTCGAATCTTCCGCTATTTAAATGGGTTCTAACTTCGATAATATGGTTCGGGTCTTTCACATATTTACGTAACATGGATATGTGAAAAGCGTTATGAACCGCGAGACATATTTGGCGGTAAAAGCGAGATCTATAGGCCGCGATTCCTACTCGATCGAGGATTAAAATGGGCCAGATGAATCGAGGATTAAGTTTTCCTCTCTTTCCAAATCTTGTAACTCCTTTCCATGGAGCGACTTTTAACAACACATGATCTCTATATTGAATTCCCGTCCTTTCGATGAAGATCGGCATAACTCTTTTATCGATTTTGTGAGGTTTTTATCGTTGTCGGATCGTTTGAATCTTTTTAGTAGTCATACGTACCAACTCGGTCCCAACAACGTTGCTTCACCCACCTCGTCCCGACATCTTTGGAAGCGACACTTTCTTCCATCTGGCGCTTGAATGGAGCCATGCGATACTTGCTTGATAAGCTGTTGTTGTGGGAAAACTCCACGATGGTAAAAACTTGTCCTGACTCCTTGAAATCAAGGACCACGAGTCTTAATAGATCTTGAGAGTTTGAATAGTCCTCTCCATTGTCCGTAAAATGCGAGGATGATATCTTAGAAAGCTAAATCGTGAAAGTCGTGCCCGTAGCTTTTTGCAAACTAACCCAAAATCGTGAAGTGAATCTTGGGTCTCGATCGAAACTATGGATCTTGGCATACCATGCGATCTTACAATCTCGTTTATGTACATCTGAGCAAGGCGTTCAAGTGTATAAGTTTCTCGTGTCGATAAGAAATGAGCGGACTTGGTCGATCTATCAACAATGACCCAAATCGCATCGATGCCTTGAGAAACCTTAGGAAGGCCGATGCTTGAAATCCATGGTAATGTGCTCCCACTTCCATTACGGAATTTCAAGTGGTTCTGATGGACCTTTTGGTACTTGATGCTCGCTTTAACTTCGTTGACAAGTTAGACACCTTGAGATAAGCAGTTATCTCTCTCTTCGTATTGCTCCACCAAAATGTATGGCGAATATCATGATACATTTTGGTACTCCCGAGATGGATTGCAAATGGTGTGTTGTGCGCCTCCATCATGATATTATACTTTAAATCGGTCGTTAGGAACCAAAGTGCGGAGTTGACTCGAAGTATTCCTTCTTCATCGATTCTTGCTTGGCGTAGCACCCTCTTGCACTTTCTTTTTTCATACGCATCGGCTCAGTGCGTAGCTTGGCGACTTTAACTTTATCGATTAAAGTCGGTTTACTCGTATATATTTGCTATCATCACATCGTCCACAGGTCTTTAACTCTATCTCCATCCTTTGCAAGTCACACAAAATGGGCCTTTGTGTTGACAATAACGCTTTTCGTACTTGCATATGATCTTACTACTCGATCGTCGGCTACCACGTTCGCTTTTCGGGATGGTATTGGATGGTATGATCATAATCTTTCAGCAGTTCAAGCCAGCGTCGTTGTCGCGTGTTGAGTTCCTTTTGAGTGAAGAAATATTTGAGGCTTTTATGATCAAGTAAAGATCTCCACTTTCTCCCATCTGAGTAATGCCTCCAAATTTTAAGTCTGAACAACATTACTTGACTCGGATCATGAGTAGGATAATTCCTCTCATATTCTTTGAGTTGTCATGAGGCATAGGCTATAACTTTTCCATGTTGCATAGAACACATCCCGACCCTTTGCGAAGCATCATCTTTGTAGATGACAAATCCTCCGAGCGGATGGTATTGTCGAGCAGTCTTTGAAATAAGTCTCTCTTGAGTTCTTGAAAACTCTTCTCACATTCTTCGCTCAATAGAACTTTGTATCTTTTCAGATTAAATTTGAGTCGATGGAGTAGCGATTCGAGAAAATCCTTCCACGAATCTCAGATAATAACCCATTAAGCAAGAAAGCTACGTACTTGGTCTTTGATTTAGGTTGTTCCCGACTTTGAATAGCTTGATCTTTCTTTGGGTCAGCGAGATATTCCATGACTTGATACCACGTGCCCGAGGAATGCTACTTCTTCAAGCCGAACTCGCATTTCTTGACTTGGCATAAAGCTTATATTCACGAAGCTTTTGGAGTGTCGACCTCAAGTGTTGCTCATGATCTTCACGGCTTTTGGAATAAATAAGGATGTCATCGATAAAAGCGACCACAAAGTGATCTAAATATTCCTTGAATACTCGGTTCATCATATCCGTGAAAGGCGGCGGGGCATTAGTCGATCGAAAAGGACATGACTAGGAATTCATAATGCCGTCTTAGGAGTTAAAGCCGTCTTTGGAATGTCGTGGTTTCAATCTTCAATTGGTGATATCAGGAGCGAAGATCGATCTTGAAAAGAATTTGGCTCCTTACAAGTTGGTGAAAAGGTCATCGATACGTGGTGATGGATACTATTTTTGATGGTGACATGATTGACTCCAGATAATCAATACAAAGTCGCATACTCCCATCTTTCTTCTTCACGAATAGAGCAGGAGCACCCGAGGAGAAGTACTAGGGCGAATAAAGCCGATGTCTAACAATTCCTGCGGTTGGGTCTTTAACTCACGAAGTTGATAGGAGCCATTCGATATGGGGCTTTGGAAATAGGTTTTTGTCTAGGGTTCAAAGTCGATACAAAAATTGATTTCACGCAGCTTCTGGGGTAGGCGGGGAAGTTCTTCGGGGAATCGTCGAGGAAATTTATTACAATAGAAATATCGTTCAAAAGCGGCGTATTTTTGTTTAAATCGTGACATGAGCTAAGAAAGCTTGACATCCATTTTTCAATAAGCGAATAGCTTTATGGCTTGAGATGGCCGTGATTGATTTTAATGGTTTGGTCGTTTGAATTAGCATAATAGGTTGATTAGGAATATGAAAGCTATGACCTTACGAAAACAATCAATTTTTGCATGATAAGTAGTTAACCGATCAATCCACAGAATCACGTCAAATCAAGTATTTTTAATGAAATAAGATCGACGGGTAATGTGAAGTCTGGAATTTGAACCAAACAAGACTTATAAGCGAGTGGATGTAATGAAGGTTTCTCCCAGCGGAGTTTCCACGAGATAAGTCGAAAGTCTAATTTCTCGGTCAAATTTAATCGATGGCGCAAGTAGGAGAAATAAAAGAATGGGTAGAAGCAGGTATCAAATAAAGTATAGACTTCATTAGAGTTTATGATAAAGCTTA
The DNA here is from genome assembly GCA_020205615.1 of Panax quinquefolius. NCBI lineage: Eukaryota > Viridiplantae > Streptophyta > Magnoliopsida > Apiales > Araliaceae > Panax > Panax quinquefolius. The sequence continues at coordinate 155,967,521 of CM035155.1, read as the reverse complement.
CCGTGATGACCTCATTCGGGTTCCTTGCTCTCTGGGAGGTCTGACAAAACGCTTTCTCCCTTGCACTCTTGGTTTTGACTTTTACGGGATGACCTTTGGTGCCTCCATCCTAGTTGAATTTGTCTTGATGATGGCAAAAATCGAGCTAAGTGACCTTCTCTTCCACAATTATAACATGCTTTTGAATGGCATGGTAGCGAGTTTGGATGATGTGTCCCTCTTCTCGCATTTGAAGCATATGATAGGTGGTCTTTCTCCTTCTTTAACAACATGGTCTTTGGTCTTGGCGTCTTTCCATCATTGTTGAATCTCAGTTTCTTGAAATGTCCATTCTTATTGTTTTTGTACGATTACCCATAGAAGTGGTTACCATATCTGGCACATTGATTCCCTCCGCTTGTTGTCAAGCCCGATGACTACTCTCATTTGAGTATTATAATTTTCTTGAAATTTGCTCTCTTTTAGTTGCGTTGACTCGTTATCGCGCTCCACTAAGCGCGAGCCTATTTACAACATCGAATACAAACCACGGTTTATGAGAAATAAGATGTTGGCGTATCTCTCGACTTGAACCTCTTAAAAACATTCGCGCCATTCTCTCTTCATTATCCACGAGTGGGAATATGAAATAGTGATAACTCATGAAATTTTGCCTCGTATTGCGACACGGTCGTATTGTTTTGTTCGACTTGATAAACTCCACCTCCTTCGTATGGCGAATACTTTCGGGAAAGTATTTGTCGTTGAGCGACTCTGGAACTTCTCCCAAGATATCTTGATCTGGCGAGGTTGAGTACGTTTCTGGATTCCACCGATGTCCGCCTCTCTCCGCATGACATAAAAGCGTGAAAGGAACCTTTTGCTCCTCGGAGCATCGAGACATCAAATATCTTGGTAATCTGCTTTATCCATGCTTCCGCGGAAGTGGTTTTGGCTCTCCTTAAACTCGGTGGTCGGCTCCTTGAATTGTTTAGCGGTGTGGCAGAGAGTTTAGTGTGTTCCACCTACGTTTTGGGCGAGAAGTCGCTCTGCTTTCTTTGTTGCATAAATTGCATAAAAGCCTCGAACATTTGATCGTTCATCATTTGGTCGGTGTTGTTGTTTGCGTGAGGATTATCGCCTTCACGATGCACATTATCACGATTATTGATATGTGGTGAATCGGCGATCGCTTTGTGCTCCATTCTTATTCTCAACATTCTCGGATGTCATTTTGAGAATCTTGCCACAAAACAAAAGATTAATTGACATTTAACAATTATCTTTATATTACGACCAAGCCGATAAAATAGCAAAAAAACTTAGGTAGGTCATACTTAGCGAAGGTATTCCCGTCTCTCCCCTCTAGTACTTTTCTCACATCTTAGCGAGGATCGTATCCTAGCTTTGATACCAAGTTGTGGCGCCCCCAAAATTAGGTATACATCACCCGTCTTGGGTGCGCCACTTACAAGTACATAAATTTAAATACAACTTATTAATATAGCGTAGGTGTGCAATCGACATAAAGCTGTGAGTTTGAAATACAAATATTGTCTACTAGATATTATACAAACTCGAAAAAGTCCTCATTACAATTATTATCACCTTTATTTCACGCAGAATAGTGAGGACTACTAATCTTATCCTCGGACCATTACTCCGTTCCCAGGCTCGTCGGCTATATTCTCATTTCACTGAAGAAACGGTGAAAGAAAGGGTGAGCTCAACTAGCCCGATGAAATATTATGACTAAGATAATGCGAGAATAAATTATCATTAGCCTTGACGATGTTAAGCGATAAAATACAATAAAATGACCGGTTTAAGCTGCGGTGGAATAAGCGATCCATTAAAAGAGTCAAGTAGAAAATAAAATCTACTATCTTTTATGGTTTTAAAGGTTTTTCATCATTTTTTATCATTTGAGACTCGACTTTAATAAATAAACCACATCATCTGAAATCATCCACTTACCACGGTCGAGGATTTTCATCAAATTATCATGAATTGGTGACTATAGTTGTGAATCATTAATGGTCATGATCATACCAAAAAACTATCCATCGATGCATTCTACGAATACTTTGAGGACTTTTTACCACATCATTTATATCATTACAAGTCGTGATTATCAAGAATGATCCTGGTCGTAATCATACTAAGTTCATCCATGCTCTCGTAAGCCACAGATGACTTTAAAATAATATAACATGAGGATGATGTGATGATATAATAATTGATAAAACAAGTTCAAGAATTATTTTATCCAGGGAATTATTAACGTCAAATTGTCGACATGATCTTGTTTTGTAGAGTAAAATTCAAGAATGATCGGAAGAATATTTCCATGAAAAGATCTTTGGATGAAAGCATGAAATATCGAGGATATTCTACTAATTTCATGGAGTATAAGTCGAAGTTTTAACTTATTTGGGTATAATAAAGAATGGAATAACAAAAGAAATCACCGTAAATGCGGTGCTTGGCATAGGCGAGTTATTCAGCAGAATAATAATAACGGAACGGTCGGTGAAATTCGCGCAAGCGGGATGTTCAACGAGAATAATAAAGATGGAACCCGGATCGGTGTAAAACACGAGATAGGATATTCAGCGAGAATGAAAAAGGCGGAACCCGGTCGGTGTAAAACACCACGAGACGAGGATGTTCAATGAGAATAATAATAAAAAGCGGAAACCGGTTGGTGAAAACGAGGACAGGATGTTCAGCAGAAAATAATAAAACATTTGAACACGGATGTTCAAGAATAATAGAAGAATGTTCAATGAAGAATAGAAGAATGTCACCAAGTATAGGGTAGGCCAGCGCATCTGACGAGTTATTCAAGCAGAATAATAAGAATGGAATAACATAAGGATTTCACAAGTATAGGGTATCTGGCGTATCACGAGGTTATGTATAGGGTATGCCACTTTTACGAGTTATTCAGCAGAATAATAATGAATGGAATAACGGAAGTTCTCTTTGAAGAAGAAAGAATAACACCCACTACTAGTAAAAAGGCTGAATATAGAAGTAGTGAAGTAGCGAGAATACTCTTCTTTCTTTCTATACTTTTTCTCTCTATAGCTTCTCTCTATAATTTCTCTCTCTAGAGTTTGATGAATTAAGTAAGAAAATAATGAAGGAATGAGCTTATTTATAGGAAAATGGAATCGTAGTAACTAATCCATGAGCGGTCAGATTGATTTACTTTAATCGGCGGTCCGTATTTAAGAAAAATCTTTTAAATAAAATATAATATATTCTATTTATATAAAAACATTTTACTTACTATCTAAAAAACTATATATGCAAAAACCTTTATGCAACTTTATCGTAATAAAATATAATATATTTTATTTATAGAATAACTTTAATAAAGTATTACATTTTATATAAAAAGATGTTTACATTTTATTACGTTAATAATACTGAATAAAACAAAAGCGTCATTATCATTATAATAATTCATATTATTAATCGTGATAATGGAATCAAGTAAGTGACTTCTCACATAAGCATCGATAATCAATCTGGTGTGCTTCTTATGCGACCACACGTATTCTTTGTACTTTTTACTACAGAGTAGTTCAATGTATCAGCGGTAAAACTTCATAGTTATTTTGATAAAATATTTTTGTCGTTTTCTCGATCAAATGATAATTACATTGTGGGGTCCACTGATGATTGGTAGTTATGCGAATATTCCTGCTTAATAGAATATTCCCGAGCCAATCGAATATAATATAACCACTTGCATACTTTGCAAAATTTATAAATATTACCCCTGACTATAATATTATCTCAAATTACACCATAATATTCAAAAAATTATTTAAGAAATTTAAATCTTTATTGATAAAATCGGGGTCTCACTGATCTCCCCTCTTATGGAATTTAGCCCTCGAAATTAGAGTGCGATACTGGTATGATAAAGAGGTGAGGATACCTTGAATACCTTTATCGTTGAAAATATTAAATTCAAATTTTGCAATCAGGAAGATATTCATTAACAATTCATCTTTACTTCTGAGGCGAAGATATACAATTTGTAAAACCAATAATCTTTGAGACTTCGACTTAATAGTATCACGACCATGAATTATCCATGCACTTCTTGGCTAAGGATATTCGTGTTTTCAATCTGATCGTGATGATTATCTTAGAATAATCCGTGGTCGTAATCATACCAAATCTCATCGATGCACTTCTGACGAAGATGACTTTTACCACATCCATGAATTAATATTTCATTCTTTGAGACTCATTTCGATAATTAATCCATATCATCGAATCATCCACCGCTTTCTACGGGCGAGGATATTCATTAGTATCACGACCACAAATTATCCATGCACTTCGACGAAGATAATCGTGTATTCATTAGTATCGCGACCACAAATTATCCATTACTTTTCTGACGAAGATAATTGTGTATTCATTAGTATCGCGACCACAAATTATCCATACCACTACGACGAAGATAATTGTGTATTCATTAAGTATCACGACCACAAATTATCCATACACTACGGCGAAGATAATTGTGTATTCATTAGTATCCGACCACAAATTATCCATTACTACCCGAAGATAATTGTGTATTCATTAGTATCCACGACCACAAATTATCCATACACTACGGCGAAGATAATTGTGTATTCATTAGTATCACGACCACAAATTATCCATGCACTACGGCGAAGATAATTGTGTATTCATTAGTATCCGACCACAAATTATCCATACCACAAATTATCCGACCACAAATTATCCGTACTACGGCGAAGATAATTGTGTATTCATTAGTATCACGACCACAAATTATCCGTACTTTTACGGCGAAGATAATTGTGTATTCATTAATATCGCGACCACAAATTATCCATACCTACTACCGAAGATAATTGTGTATTCATTAGTATCACGACCACAAATTATCCATGCACTACGACCAAAGATAATTGTGTTTTCAATTACGGTTATGATTATCTTAGAACAATCCACAGTCATAATCATACCAAGTCCATCTATGTCTTACTCTGATTACGAGATGACTTTCAGCATAATATAAGCGTGAGGATAATGATATAAAGAATCGATCGAATGAGATAAAGGATAAATATTAAACATTTATAATATAATTTATCCGAGATTCAAGAATATCCCCATGTTTTCAATCACTTAATAATCTCATAATCTAATATCATTAATATTATAACAATATTTTAATCACTTCTTAAATTTATAAACAATTTATCTTAATTGTTTACGCTTTACCATATAATGCATTTAATCATTCAAAATGTCATACTCATAAAATATCATCACCAATTATCAAATCCTCTCAAAAAAAAATATGCATATACTACATATAGGATTCTCAGCCATAAAATCCTATTTTCAACTTTGTTCTTCACATAACATATTTAACTCGTATGTTAAGTAACTAAACTATTTTCATGAAAAATACCAAATCAGTCCCAAAAATATTTCTTTTTCTGGGATTTAGCATAATATAGTCCCATAATGAAAATATATTTTTCTCGAATTTTAAAATTCATTTACTATTTTTAAAAATCAATTTCTAATTAATTCCTTAAGAAATTAGCTACCTCAAGTTTAACTCCAAAAATTCCCAAATCTTGGCAGGACCTTACACATGTTAACGTGAGCTTCTAGTTTAAATTTCATGGTCATCGGAGTTATAGAACTGGGGTTATAGCGTTTTAAATCGGAAAAACCTAAATATTGAAATAGTCATAACTTGCTCATTTTAAGTCGAGAATGAGCTCATTTTTGGACAGGAGGTACTTTATACCATATACTTTCATGTCCCAAAAGGCCAGAATTTTTCTCATAATTTAAGTGGCCGAAACAGCCCTCTAAGTTTCATGGCGAAGCTTTTCGGTTTTTACAGCTTTGGCCTCCTTTGCTAAAATCAGTCCACACAAAAATCTACAACACCTTTTCCAGTAATTCCACTTGGATTAGTTAGGTAACTCATAGATCTAACTCTAGGACTTGACCACATTCAAAAATTCAAAATATAATAGGAGATATGGTCGATTGAATTTCATATTACGTTTTTCACCAAAATCGATTTTCAACTCTTTGTGATTTCTAAGAAACTTTCATGTTTTCACATACTAACCAACATAACTCATCATAAAACTTACTAATACTTCATATACCCATGATTTTCATTAGTCCAATGCTTTTATTATGACTTTCATCATAAACCACGTAAAGCTGATCATTTTAGTTGAAGAAATATTTGAGGTTTAAGAAATGGGTTTTATCTTTGGGGTCAATACAAAATTCGATTTCACGCTCTAAGTAGGCTAGAAGTCTTCAAGAATCGTCAAGAAATTTATTAATAATAGAAATATCATTCAAAAGCTTACTCTCATCCAAGACTTGGATAGTCGTCACATTGATACCAATTGTGACTTACATCCCTTAACTAGATAGCACCTCACAATGATACCTATAAACTTGCCATCTTCATTCACACGATGTAAGCCTCTGAAGAAATGTCGGCGGTGCATTCCACACAAGGAAGTCAACAACGAAAGGATCGGGGCTCTTTACTTATGGCGATATAATGATGATTAACTTTAGGGTTTGGTTACTTTGAATTAGTATAACGGGTTGGTTATGAATATAAAAGCTAACAACCTTTTGAAAAGAATGATGAGTAGTTAACCAATTGATTCCTAAAATCACATCAAAGGCAAGTATTTTCAAAAGATAAGATCGACGAAGTAGCGTGAAAGTGTTTATTTGAATCAAACAAGATTTAAAAATAGTAGCGGTAGTGAGGCTCCTCTTATGAAGTTTTGACCGATAAGTCAAAGTTTAACTTCTTGGTCAAATTTAAGCGTTGAACACAACTAGGTGAAATAAAAGAGTGGGTAGAGGCGGTATCTAACACGGTATAGACTTCGCAATGAGCTTATGATTAACTTACGTGATAATTTTATTCGGGTTCCTTTTGAGAAAAAAACGCTCTCTCTTAAACTCTAGGCTTTGGTTTTATGTGCGGGATGACCTTTGGTGCCTCCATCCTAGTTGAATTTGTCTTGATGGCGACAAAAATCGAGCTAAGTGACCTTCTCTTCCACAATTATAACATGCTTTGGAATGGCATGGCGTGATTCGATTGATGTGTCCTCTCCTCGCATTTGAAGCATATAATAGGTGGTCCTTCTCCTTCCTTAACAACGAGTCTTTGGTCTTGGCGTCTTTCCATCATTGTTGAATCTCCTTTTCTTGAAATGTCCATTCTTATTGTTTGTTGTGATTACCCTTAGAAAAGTGGTTACCATATCGGCACATTGATTCCCTCCACGCTTGTTGTCAAGCCGATGACTACTCTCCATGGTATTATAATTTTCTTAATTTGCGCTCTCTTTTAGTTGCGTTGACTCGTTATCGGCGCTCCACTAAGCTGAGCCCTATTTACAACATCCGAATAAAAACACGGTTTATGAGAAATAAGATGTTGGCGTATCTACGGCTTCAAACCTCTTAAAAACATTAGCGATATTATACAAACTCGAAAGGAGTCCTCATTACAACTATTATCACTTACTTTATTTCACAGAATAGTGAGGGACTACTAATCTTATCCTACGGACCATTACTTCGTTCCCAGGCTCGTCCGGCTATATTCTCATTTCAGAAAACGGTGAAAAGAAAAGGTGAGCTCAACTAGCCCGATGAAATATTATGACTAAGATAATGCGAGAATAAATTATCATTATTAGCCAGTGATGTTAAGCGATAAAATCTGATAAATGACGGTTTAAGCTGCGGGCGGAATAAGCGATCCATTAAAAAAGTCAAGTAGAGAATAAAATCTACTATCTTTTAGGTTTTAAAAGGTTTTCATCAATTTTTATATTTGAGACTCGACAATAAATAAATAAACCACATCTAATCATCCACTGTACCACGGTCGAGGATTTTCATCAAATTATCGATAGTCGTGACTATCTTAGAATCACCCACAGTGTAATCATACCAAAAACTATCCATCATTTGCATTCTGAGACCCTTTGAGGACTTTTGTCACATCATTTATATCAAGTCGTGATTATCTCTAGAATGATCCACAGTCATAATCATACTAAGTTCATCTATGCTTGCGTAAGCGAAGATAACATAATATAACATGAGGATGATGATGATGACATAATAATTGATAAAACAAGTTCAAAATTATTTAATCCATGAATTATTAACGTCAATTATCGACATAATCTTTGTTTACGTAGAGTAAAATTCAAGAATGATCGGAAGAATATTTCCATGAAAGATCTTTGGATGAAGCCTTGAATATCGAGGATATTCTACTAATTTCATGGAGTATAGAAGTGAAAGTTTTAACTTATTTGGGTATAATAAAGAATGGAATAACAAAAGAAATCACCGTGCATGCGGTACTTGGCATAGGCGAGTTATTCAACAGAATAATAATAACGGGAACGGTCGGTGAAATTCACTTGCAAGCGGGATGTTCAAACAGAATAATAAAAGATGGAACCGGATCCGGTGTAAAACACGAGATAGGATATTCAGCGAGAATGATAAAAAAGCGGAACCGGTCGGTGTAAAAAACACTGAGACAGGATGTTTCAGCAGAATAATAAAAAAGCGAACCGGTCGGTGTAAAAAACACACGAGACGAGGATGTTCAGCGAGAATAATAGAAGAATGTCACCAAGTATAGGGTAAAAAGCGTTATCTGAGTTATTCAGCGAGAATAATAAGCGATGGAATAACATAAGGATTTCACAGTATAGTATAGGGTATCTGGCGTATCTGAGGTTATGTATAGGGTATGCCACTTTTACGAGTTATTCAATGAGAATAATAATGAATGGAATAATGAAGTTCTCTTGAAGAAGAAAGAATAACACACACAAGTAAAAAGTAAAAATGAATATAGAAGTAGTGAAGTAGCGAAGAACTCTCTTCTTCTCTATAATTTTCTCTCTATAGCTTCTCTCTATAATTTCTCTCTACAGAGTTTGATGAATTAAGTAAGAAAATAATGAAGGAATGAGCTTATTTATAGGAAAATGGAATGCGTAGTAACTAATCCATGAGCGGTCAGATTGATTTACTTTAATCGGCGGTCCGTATTTAAAGAAAAATCTTTTAAATAAAATATAATATATTCTATTTATATAAAAACATTTTTCTTATGCAAAACTTTATGCAATCTATCTGCAAAAACTTATGCAAAAAAACTATTTATGACCTTATCGTAATAAAATATAATATATATTATTTATAGAATAACTTTAATAAAGTATACTATTTTATATAAAAAGATGTTTACATTTTATTACGTTAATAATCTGAATAAAACAAAAGCGTCATTATCATTATAATAATTATTATTATTAATCGTGATAATGGAATCAAGTGGTGACTTCTCGCATAAGCATCGATAATCAATCTGGTGTCTTCTTATGCGACCCACGCGTATTCTTTGTACTTTTACTACTCAAGAGTAGTTCAGCGGTAACCACGGTAAAACTTCGTAGTTATTTGATAAAATATTTTTGTCGTTTTCTCGATCAAATGATAATTACATTATGGGGTCCACCTGATGATTGGTAGTTATGCGAATATTCCATTCCTGCTAAGCAAGAATATTCCCAGAGCCAATCGAATATAATATAACCACTTGCATACTTTGCAAAATTTATAAATACTACCCTGACTATAATATTATCTTAAATTCACACCATAATATTAAAAATTATTTTGACAAAATTTAAATCTTTATTGATAAAATCGGGGTCTCTGATCTCCCCTCTTATGGAATTTAAGCCCTCGAAATTAGAATGCGATACTGATATGATAAAGAGGTGAGGATACCTTGAATACCTTTATCGTTGAAAATATTAAATTCATCTTCTTGATCAGGCGAAGATATTCATTAACAATTCATCTTTGCGAAGATTTCTGGGGCGAAGATATACAATTTGTAAAACCAATAATCTTTGAGACTCGACTTAATAGTATCACGACCATGAATTATCCATACCTTCTTTGGCGAGGATATTCGTGTTTTCAATCTGATCATGATTATCACAAGAATAATCAGTGGTCGTAATCATACCAAGTCTATCGATACTTTCTGACGAAGATGACTTTTACCACATCCATGAATTAATATTTCATTCTTTGAGACTCATTTCGATAATTAATCCATATCATCGAATCATCCACACTTCTGGGCGAGGATATTCATTAGTATCACGACCACGAATTATCCATACACTCTCTGACGAAGATAATCGTGTATTCATTAGTATCACGACCACGACACTACGACGAAGATAATTGTGTATTCATTAGTATCACGACCACAAATTATCCATGCACTACGGCGAAATATCGTGTATTCATTAGTATCACGACCACAAATTATCCATACTACGGCGAAGATAATTGTGTATTCATTAGTATCACGACCACAAATTATCCATACACTCTGACGAAGATAATTGTGTATTCATTAGTATCCGACCACAAATTATCCATACACTATGCGAAGATAATTGTGAAAGATAATTGTGTATTCATTAGTATCACGACCACAAATTATCCATTTACGGCGAAGATAATTGTGTATTCATTAGTATCACGACCACAAATTATTATCCACTACGGCGAAGATAATTGTGTATTCATTAGTATACGACCACAAATTATCCATACACTTCGACGAAGATAATTGTGTATTCATTAGTATCACGACCACAAATTATCCATTTCTACGACGAAATAATAATGTGTATTCATTATATTATCCACAAATTATCCAAATTATCCTTTCTACGACCGAAAGATAATTGTGTATTCATTAGTATCACGACCACAAATTATCCATATACTCTGCCGAAAGATAATTGTGTTTTCAATTCTGGTTATGATTATCTTAGAACAATCACTGGTCGTAATAATCATACCAAGTCCATCATACCTTGCTCTGAGGACGAGATGACTTTCAGCGTAATATAAGCGTGAGGATAATGATATAAAGAATCGATCGAATGAGATAAAGGATAAATATTAAACATTTATAATATAATTTATCCGAGGATTCAAGAATATCCCCATGTTATCAATCACTTAATAATCTCATAATCTAATATCATTAATATTATAACAATATTTTAATCACTTCTTAAATTTATAAACAATTTATCTTAATTGTTTTACGCTTTACCATATAATGCATTTAATCATTCAAAAATGCCATACTCATAAAATATCATCACCAATTATCAAATCCTCATCAAAAAAATATGCATATACTACATATAGGATTCTACAGCCATAAAATCCTATTTTCAACTTTGTTACTTCACATAACATATTTAACTCATATGTTAAGTAACTAAACTATTTTCATGAAAATACCAAATCAGTCCCAAAAATATTTCTTTTCTGGGATTTAGCATAATATAGTCCCATAATGAAAATATATTTTTCTCGGAATTTTAAAATTCATTTACTATTTTCAAAAATCAATTTCTAATTAATTCCTTAAGAAATTAGCTACCTCAAGTTTAACTCCAAAAATTCCCAAATCTTGGCAGGACCTTACACATGTTAACGTGAGCTTCTAGTTTAAATTTCATGGTCGCGGAGTTATAGAACTCGGTTATAGCGTTTTAAATCGGAAAAACCTAAATATTGAAATAGTCATAACTTGCTCATTTTAAGTCGAGAATGAGCTCATTTTTGGACAGGAGGTACTTTATACCATATACTTTCATGTCCCAAAAGGCCAGAATTTTCTCATAATTTAAGTGGCCGAAACAGCCCCTCTAAAATCATGGCAGTAGCTTTTTTGGTTTTGCAGCTTTGCCTCCTTTGCTAAAATCAGTCCACACAAAAATCTACAACACCTTTTCCAGTAATTCCACTTGGATTAGTTAGGTAACTCATAGATCTAACTCTAGGACTTGACCACATTCAAAAATTCAAAATATAATAGGAGATATGGTCGATTGAATTTCATATTCGTTTTTTTCACCAAAATCGATTTTCAACTCTTTGTGATTTCTAAGAAACTTTCATGTTTTCACATACTAACCAACATAACTCATCATAAAACTTACTAATACTTCATATACCCATGATTTTCATTAGTCCAATGCTTTTATTATGACTTTCATCATAAACCACGTAAAGCTGATCCTTTTAGTTGAAGAAATATTTGAGGTTTAAGAAATGGGTTTTTATCTTTGGGGTCGATACAAAATTCGATTTCACGCTCTAGGGTAGGCTAGAGAAGTCTTCAAGAATCGTCAAGAAATTTATTAATGATAGAAATATCATTTCAAAAGCTATTACTCTCATCAAGACTTGGATAGTCGTCACATTGATACCAGTTGTGACTTACATCCCTTAACTAGATAGCACCTCACAATGATACCTATAAACTTGCCATCTTCATTCACGGCGTCGCCTCTGAGAGAAGTTAAAAGCGGTGCATTCCACCTGAGGAAAGTCAACAACGAAAGGATCGGGGCTCTTTACTTATGGCTTGATATATGATGATTAACTTTAGGGTTTGGTTACTTTGAATTAGTATATGAGGTTGGTTATGAATATAAAAAGCTAACAACCTTACTGAAAAGAATGATGAGTAGTTAACCAATTGATTTTCTAAAAATCACATCAAAGGCAAGTATTTTCAAAAAGATAAGATCGACGAAGTAGCGTGAAAGTGTTTATTTGAATCAAACAAGATTAAAAAAATAGTAGCGATAATGAAGGCTCCTCTTATGAAGTTTTGACGATAAGTCGAAGTTTAACTTCTTGGTCAAATTTAAGCGTTGAGCACAACTAGGTGAAATAAAAAAGTGGGTAGGCGGTATCTAACACGGTATAGACTTGCATGAGCTTATGATTAACTTACGTGATAATTTTATTGGGTCCTCGTCGAGAAAAAAACGCTCTCTCTTAAACTCTAGAAGGCTTTGGTTTATGCAGGGAATGACCTTTGGTGCCTCCATCCTAGTTGAATTTGTCTTGATGGCGACAAAATCGAGCTAAGTGACCTTCTCTTCCACAATTATAACATGCTTTGGAATGGCGTGGCGTGGCTTGATTCGGATGATGTGTCCCTCTCCTCGCATTTGAAGCATATAATAGGTGGTCCTTCTCCTTCCTTAACAACGGTCTTTGGTCTTGGCGTCTTTCCATCATTGTTGAATCTCCTTTTCTTGAAATGTCCATTCTTATTATTTTGGTACGATTACCTGCAAGTGGTTACCATATCTCGGCTTTGTTGATTCCCTCACGCTTGTTGTCAACCCGATGACTACTCTCATTTGGTATTATATTTTTAAATTTGCTCTCTCTTTTAGTTCGTTGACTCGTTATCGCGCTCCTTAATTGAGCCCTATTTACAACATCTCGAATAAAAACACGGTTTATGAGAAATAAGATGTTGGCGTATCTCTGGCTTCGAACCTCTTAAAAACATTAGCGCCATTCTCTCTTCATTATCCACAGTGGGAATATAATCGTGATAACTCATGCAAATTTTGCCTCGTATTGCGACACGGTCGTATTGTTTTGTTCGACTTGATAAACTCCACCTCGCCGTATGGCGAATACTTTCGGGAAAGTATTTGTCGTTGAGCGACTCTGGAACTTCTCCCGAAGATATCTTGATCAATGAGGTTGAGTCGTTTCTGGAATTCCCACCGATGTCGCCTCTCTCATATGACGTAAAAGCGGCAAAAGGAACCTTTTGCTCTCGGAGCATCGAGACATCAAATATCTTGGTGTCTGCTTTATCCATGCTTTAGCGAAGTGGTTTTGGCTCTCCCTTAAACTCGGTGGTCCCGGCTCCTTGAATTGTTTAGCGGTGGTGCTTGCAGAGAGTTTCAAGTGTTTCCACCTACGTTTTGGGCGAAGTCGCTTTCGCTTTGATGTTGCATGAATCTAAAAACCTTTTAAGCGTCTCGTCGTTCGTCGATTGATCGGTGTTGTTGTTTACGGGAGGATTATCGCCATCTGTTGCACATTATCACGATTATTGATCATGTGGAGAATCAAGCGGTCTCTGTGCTCCATTCTTTATTCTCAACATTCTCGGATGCCATTTCAAAACTTTGCCACAAAATAAGGGTTAATTAACATATCACATATTATCCTATACTACGTGAGCCAATTAAATACCAAATAAATAATTTTAGGTAGGTCATCTTAGCGAAAATTCCCGTCTCTCCCCTCTAGTTCTTACTATTCTCACATCTTGGCGGGGATCGTATCCCTAGCTCGATACCAGTTGTGGCGCCCCAAAATTAGGTATCGTCACCCGTCTTGGGTCGCCACTTACATGGTACATAAATTCAAATCTGACTTACTAATATAAGCGTAGGCGTGCAATCGACATAAAGCGTGAGTTTGAATACAAATATTATCTACTAGATATTATCTACAAACTCGAAAAGAGTCCTCATTACAACTATTATCACCTTTATTTCACGAGAATAGTGAGGACTACTAATCTTATCCTACGGACCATTACTCCGTTCCCAGGCTTCGTCCCGGCTATGTTCTCATTTCACGAAGAGAAAAACGGTGAAAAAAAGGTGAGCTCGACTAGCCCGATGAAATATTATGACTAAGATAATGCGAGAATAAATTATCATTAGCCTTGACGATGTTAAGCGATAAAATACAATAAACAACCGGTTTAAGCTGCGGCGGAATAAGCGATCCATTAAAAAGTCGAGTAGAGAATAAAATCTACTATCTTTTAGGTTTTAAAGGTTTTCATCAATTTTTATCATTTGAGACTCGACAATAAATAAACCACCACATCTAATAATCATCCACTGTACCACGGTCGAGGATTTTCATCAAATTATCGATAATTAAGTCATGACTATCTAGAATCACCACCTGGTCATAATCATACCAAAAACTATCCATCAACTTTGCATTACGAAGCCCCTTTGAGGACTTTTGTCACATCATTTATATCAAGTCGTGATTATCTTAGAATGATCACAGTCGTCATAATCATACTAAGTTCATCTATGCTGCGTAAGCGAAGATAACATAATATAACATGAGGATGATGATGATGACATAATAATTGATAAAACAAGTTCAAAAATTATTTAATCCATGAATTATTAACGTCAAATTGTCGACATAATCTTTGTTTGTGTAGAGTAAAATTCAAGAATGATCGGAAGAATATTTCCATGAAAAGATCTTTGGATGAAGCATGAATATCGAGGATATTCTACTAATTTCATGGAGTATAGAATCGAAAGTTTTAACTTATTTGGGTATAATAAAGAATGGAATAACAAAAGAAATCACCGTGCATGCGGTACTTGGCATGGCGAGGTTATTCAGCAGAATAATAATAACGGAACGGTCGGGGTGAAATTCCGCAAGCGGGATGTTCAACGAGAATAATAAAGATGGAACCCGATCCGGTGTAAAACACGAGATAGGATATTCAACGAGAATGATAAAAAGGCGGAACCGGTAAGGTGTAAAAAACCTGCAGACGAGGATGTTCAGCGAGAATAATAAAAAAGCGGAACCCGGTCGGTGTAAAAAACACGAGACGAGGATGTTCAATGAGAATAATAGAAGAATGTGTCACCAAGTATAGGGTAGCAGCGTATCTGAGTTATTCAGCGAGAATAATAAAGAATGGAATAACATAAAGATTTCACCAAGTATAGGGTATCTGGCGTATACGAGGTTATGTATAGGGTATGCCACTTTTACGAGTTATTCAGCGAGAATAATAATGAATGGAATAATGAAGTTCTCTTCTTGAAGAAAAAGAATAACACCCCTACTAGTAAAAAAAAGCTGAATATAGAAGTAGTGAAGTGAAGTAGCGAGAATACTCTTCTTCTTTTCTATAATTTTCTCTCTATAGCTTCTCTACATAATTTTCTCTCAGAGAGTTTGATGAATTAAGTAAGAAAATAATGAAGGAATGAGCTTATTTATAGGAAAATGGAATCGTAGTAACTAATCCATGAGCGGTCAGATTGATTTACTTTAATCGGCGGTCCATATTTAAAGAAAAATCTTTTAAATAAAATATAATATATTCTATTTATATAAAAACATTTTCTTATATGCAAAGCTTTTTATTATGCAATCTTATGCAAAACTTATCAAAAAAATCTTATCTGACCTTATCGTAATAAAATATAATATATTACATTTATAGAATAACTTTAATAAAGTATACTATTTTATATAAAAGATGTTTACATTTTATTACGTTAATAATCTGAATAAAACAAAAGCGTCATTATCATTATAATAATTCATATTATTAATGACGTGATAATGGAATCAGTTGGTGACTTCTCACATAAGCATCGATAATCAATCTGGTGTCTTCTTATGCGACCCACGTATATTTTGTACTTTTACTCTGAGTAGTTCAGCGGTAACCACGGTAAAACTTCATAGTTATTTGATAAAATATTTTTGTCGTTTTCTCGATCAAATGATAATTACATTAATGGGGTCCACTGATGATTGGTAGTTGTGCGAATATTCCTGCTAAGCAAGAATATTCCCAGAGCCAATCGAATATAATATAACCACTTGCATACTTTGCAAAATTTATAAATCTACCCTGACTATAATATTATCTTAAATTCACACCATAATATTAAAAATTATTTTAAACAAAATTTAAATCTTTATTGATAAAAGGAAAATCTGGCCGCCACCTTCACCACCACCACTCACACCATTGCCGCCATCACCATCACCCACCACCACCACCACAATCACCATCGCCACCCACCATCACCACCACCACAACCTGGCCACGACACCACCGCCACTCTGCAGACGAATGTAACAAAATCATATGTGCACTTTGATTCTTTTGTGAAGTATTTGATATGCAACAAACTATGTGATAGCTTAACTATTTTGGGTACTAGACTAAATTTGTTCAAGATTAGTTTTGCTATTTCATTAAAATGGACATGAATTCTTATTTGTCATAAACCGAGTGATTAAATTGTTCAAAGATAGTTATCTAATTTGTGAAAGTTTGATCGCTTTCGAGCTTCGTGGGACTTTGGCATATTCTCGTATTGAGGTTCAATGGACTTTTCACTATTTTACCAAATATTCTTTGTATTATTGATTAATGTCATTGACAGAGGAACTAGAAAAATAATGACAACCTCATTTTTGTCCAAGTGAAAAAATTGGACAAGTTCATCTTATATAGTATGTTAATAGTAATAGCGTCCGCTATCTGCGATCGAGATGAATGTGCACATTCTGTTGTGTGTGTTGGGATTATATTTTTCTGAAATTGGTCAAGTATGCATGCCCTCGTGCATGTGGATAGTCCATATTATAGGGGAGACTCGCCTAGAATTTTTTTTTCATATATAAGTCAAATGGGCCATATAACTTGAACATGAGTATAACATAAAACATAACTAGAATTAAGTTTATCCATAATTCAATCAAGAAGAAGGTTCAAAGAAGTTTTCCATAATTCACAATCGAGAAGATAAAGAAAATGACACACTTTATTAATATGTATGCTATAAGTATGACTTAGCTTAGAATAGAAAAGAAAATGAAAAGTACAAACACAAACACAAGCACCATAACTTCAATCACACTATTAATGAGTTGTTTCTAAAATATCCATACTTGTCTAAATCTTCATATATAAGTCAAATGGCCATATATGCATTCGTGTATATGTGATGGCAATGAGTATATGTGATGTTTTTGTTGTGTTGAGATATGGACCCTCGAATCATATATGTATCCTTGTTAAGTAACTTGATTAAGAAAAAAAGAGTTGAGGGACCAATTAATAAACTAGCAAAAATATTGCCCATAAATAGTCAAGTTACTTCATTTTCTTCACTTTTCACCAACAAAACAAAAGTTAGAGAAGAGAAGTGAAAAAATATATACTAGTAGAAAACTTTAGGTTATATATATACTAGTAGAAAACTTACTTCAAAAGACAAATGAGTGATGAATGAGTAGTGAATCGATCATAACAATCGATTCTATGCCACATTCATTTTGCATATACTCTTATTGGATTTCTCATTCCATTTTCTTACTTATCTAATATTTGGAACATATTAGTACAAACATGCGAGTATGGAAAGATTGAACTCGGTTTTCAAACATGCGAGTATGTGCTTATGAGTTTTTCATGGTGATTTAAGGTTTACGGGAATGCTTAAAGACCATATGTGTTCTATTGTGGTATTTGGGGATTTGGTAGCCAAAATTGTGCCTATAAGGACCTGTTATGGCCAACTTGTGTGACTAGTGTTGTTAGATAGTGAGAATACATACATTGCCTATAGATAACATGTAAAAATGGTTCCCTAAGTTAGTTAAGGTCTCACATGGTGTGTTGTGCAAAATTTGCTTAAAAATCAATGAAAATAAGCTTTATAGAACAATGAACACTAAAATAGTGAACCACCATACTGGACCCCATACACAAGTTTCAATAGTCATAATAGGACATAAGAAAGCTACACAAACTAAAGGAACCAAGCCCAAGCCATTTTGAGCATGAGACTTGTTAAAATCACATTTTAAAGCCAAAAATGGACTGTTTTGGACAATTCATAGTACGACCTTAAAGGACTATTATGAGAAGATACAAAGTTGCTCATACATGCTAGTAATGATTCCCAAACATGGTCATTAATAAAGCCAACAACAAGAAAACCAATTTAAGCTCTCTTTCAAGCCTAAAGTGAGCTTTGATAAGTCAAAATGAGTTAGATGATTAAATAAAGTTTGGTGATGCTAAAAGTAACCTTAAGTAACTTAAATATACACGCCAAGACTATCCTAGTGGCCTAGACTATCCTATCCTATTGTCCTTTTGTTTACAAACAATTACATATCCTGATGTTCTCTATATCCCTGACATGTTTATGTAGCTTTCATTTATAACTTATACTAACATCCTAAATTTTTATTTATAGATGTCTTACGAACTGCTGAAAGACGAAAGCCTTGGTTGGGTCAGAGCCACAATCATGTCTTAGAAGGCCGGCTAATCCGGATGATCGCATTCTTATACGGATCCGTCCTCCTCCGGATAAAGACGTAAGTTAAACATCGTGTATATATATATAAAGGTTTAATATTTTCATTTTTATAAATATAGTAGTGATTTAAATGTAAGGGTTTTAATATAAATTATTGTATATTATAGTGATTTTCAAGATAGTAAAATTGTGAAGTGCATTTCACAATTATCTTCTGAACTGGCCCACGCCGGTGATTACACGGGCGAACACACCTCTCGCCCATAAGGATCTGATTTAATTTGAATTTGGTATATTTTTTATCACTACGATAGATAATACATAGTTAATCAAATAATATTGTTTAGTAATATAATGATTTTAATATTATTATTGTTGTTTTATTTGCGAAACGATATAGATGGGGACGGCCTTACGGGCATCGATTATTCGAGACACTATTACGCGAAGTCGCCATACGAACTAAAGATAATTTGAACAAGGAACAACAAAAGGCCCGCGCAATCTTTGAGATTGACCATCCAAGACAGGTGAAGCGATATATGCATGAAGATAGCCCACAGTGGTGCGCTTGACAAATTTATATAGGTGCGAGATGTGTGACCGATGGAAAGTCGAGAAATTTGGGTCAAGAGGGCTTGAAGATCGCCGCCTCGAACAGATCCTCAGTGTATCGAGACGGCGAGAAGGCAAAAGGCACGTGTCGAAGGCGGTATATCACAGTTGCGAAGACATTCTTGCCAGTGGTAATACGTATGTTATGTTCTGATCATCTTTGTAGCTAAAATATCATATGTTTACATAATAATATGAGAAAATGAACTATAGGAGTCTCGGTCTCAAGGTCAACCTATCAATTGGTTGGATGTGTATGTGGCCACCCGCGATGGTCTAACCAAGCCATTTGAGATAGCGATAATAAGTTCACTTTATCCTAATATGTTGTTTATAAATTGTAACGACCTTCTTTAGTATTTTTTTTTTATTTTTAACTATTTAATTGTTCATCTTCTAACAGGACACTTATAAGAGCTTAATGAACGAGCGATATCTGAAGGCACCCCGCGTCCGTCGATTGATCAAGAATTATGGGAGAGGCGTCCATCGTGAAAAAAAATTATGTCAAAGGCCGAGGACAAAGACGGCGCTTGACCATCATTGGCACAGCAAAATTTACGCCACCCGATCTACATAGTCATCAAGTTATCCACCCTATCATACTCCTGCTTGTTGTGAGAAGCGATCTGTCGGGATCGTGATCTTCTTCAGATATCTTAAAGCATCTGCAGTCTCACGAAGTCTTGATGAGTCAAGCGGAGGCAATGGTGGCGGCGTGGCGGCGAGGAGCAGGAGCAGCGGACAACAACAGCAATGAGCGGTATATATATATATATCGTTTATTGTTTAGCTACATTGTCTTATATGTTTATAGTCTCCGAGTCGATGTCTTACTTATATGTAACATATATGTTTTATTACTTTGATAATTACAGGATCCTAATTTGGATGATCATGAAGAAGCGCTAGACTTATTTTTTTTAGATTTTTAAAGCCTTGTACTCTTTTAGATTCATTCTTTGGACAATTGTATTAGTTTATATGGATGTTTACGCTTATCGATTATATTGTGTTGGATGAATGTTTTGTATTGTATTGGATGAATGTTTATTCATGGATGAATGTTTTTGTATTGTATTGTATTGGATGGATGTTAATATGGATGCTATATATATATATATATATATATATATATATAACTGTGTGTTGGGATTGAAAGCAGGTACAAAGCAGGTTATTTTTGGGAAATCAATAAAATAGGCAAAAAAAATTTTAAAAAAAATCAATGATCGCGATGCGGTCGCTAAAAATATCAATGACCGCTTGACTTCTTTGAATCTAGCGGTACCGTTACGGCCGCTATTATCGATCGACGACACGTATTATGACACGTCACGCATGACAAATGACTCAGCATAAGTCATAATAGCGACGGTATCGGTCGCTAATTGCGGTCGCTAATAATTCGATCGCTATTGTTGGTCGCTGATGTCCTTCCAGCGACCAGATTATCTGCGATTCGTGATCGTCGATCGTGATACGGTCAGCAGATATTATCATCGCTGATCGTATGCGGTCATTGATGTCTTGTCATTGATAAGCCTTTTTGTTGTAGTGTTTATTATTTTGAAATAGTAAGGGTTGATTTGATTAATGTGGATAGTTATGGGTAAAATACGCAAATATTTCGAATAAGCAAGTGGTTATAAAATATTCATTATTGTCGGGGAATATTCGTTTGGTCGTAGAATATTCTTTTTGCGAGGAATATTAAATGCTGATTTCACAAGCGATCTTTAATGGGCCCCATAACTAAAAAGCGATTGGATGAAGAAAGCGATAAATATAAGTTGTTTAAAAATAATGGCGTAGTTATTACAGATTAATCTTGTTAAAAATACTCGCCGGTTAAAACACGAAAGCATTTGCAGTATTGCACCAATTATTTATTCTTACGAAGGCACTACTCAATAATGGTTCTGATAATTACTATTCGGTATTTTATTGATTTAATAATTCTTTGCGTTGATATTTTATATTATTGTTGTTTCAATAATTGTCATTACACAAAGTATTTTTCATTATCGAGCAATAATTCATATTATCCCGAATAATATTATTAGATAACATTATTGGCAATGTCTAGAAAGTTACATCTAAGGCGGTTTGGTCACCAAATTGCTTGCAAGAAGAGAGAAATTCTTATTGGAAAGCCCTCTTTCACAAAGAAGCTTTCGTTGTCAATATTGTGATTTTGTAATATTATTTGTGAATAATTAATTATTGATTCATATGATGAGAAAAATATTGACTTTATGTGGATATAGATGAGAAAATTTTTAATGTGACAATTGTTGAAAATTGAAATTTTATCTTTTTTTGATAAAATAATTATTTAAATATATTATTATATTTTTAATAATATAATAATGGTGATATTTTTACAACGAATGTGGGATATATGAGTATACGAGGAGGAAGAGTATTTTTGTTGCAATAAATGTTTAAAACATGTTAAACATGTCGGTGGACCCATTTATTGAATCGAAATTTGATTATACACATAAAATCGTCTGTTTATGGATTTGGTACCAATTTACATTTGGAATTTGGAAAAACTTTCTTCGCAAAGTTGTAGAGAATTTAATTTCCTAAAAAAATGTGAGATTGAATTTTCCGACAAAAGGGCTATTTATTATGAATTATTGAAGTTTCGGATTAATTGATTATCATTTTTTGAAGTTTTAAATGGTTTAAGTGAGAAAAAACGTTTTTTGTTGTTTTTATTGGGGTGTGGTTGATGGCTGAATTCAGTTGGTATCGTAGGAAAATTTAGAAAAAATAATAATAATATTAAATTAAATTTTACAACTTTTTGTGTCTAAGCAATTTCATAAATAGGGTCTTGGGTTAGAATTGAAATCACACCGTAAATCAAGTTTTCTCTCTATATTATCGAGCGTATTCTTGTGAGTATTTTGAGTATACTTTTGAGTATTACTTATATATGGTGCAAGTTCAAGTCATAGCTTATATCCGTGTTTCAACTTAGAAATCTCTTGTTTTTGTGAGGTAAGTGGATATATTTTTTTCGTAATGATATTATTTCTTCAATATCATTATGTCAAGTATTGATCTGAACTTTTTAATCAAATTTAGAACTTTTAGTGTGGGGTTACTATTTCGTGTCGGCCTTATTCACGTATCACGAAGATATTCGATGTCTTGGGATGCGGAGAGAACGAAGGTTCCATTCGCCACCTTTATGTTAGTGGCGGCGGACTCTTGGTGGGAGTACTTTGAAGCGTACCATCCGGCGCTTCGGCATGTCTTGGGAGACGTTTGAAATTATTTAATGACAAATACTTTCACGAAAGTGTTAAATGCGTATGAAGGAAGTGGAGTTCATCAGTTAGAACAAAAAAACGTGGCGGTGTCTCGATGCGAGGCAAAGTTTTGCGAGTTATCGGTTTGCACCTCATTTGGTGGAGAATGAGGAGCGTGTAATGGCGGATGTTTCTTAGAGGTTTGAAACACGGCGTCGTCGATATCTCATTTCTCATAAATTTTCTCTCTGAGATGTTGTTAAGCGAGGCTCGATTATTAGAAGGCGAGATAGCAGTATGTTCTGAGGACCTGACGAGGATCGTACCGAGATAGCGATCAGCGAATAATGATAACGGCGGAGAAAAGCAGACGGACAAAATGGTAACCACTCTGGTGGTAATCATGGCCGTGAAAATAGAAGAAGCGAGTCGGGAGGAGATTTTAAAAAGGAGATTTAACAACGACCATGTGAAAGGCAGTCTTGACAAGCGGTTCTAAGGGAGGAGAAACGACCACCGGTCGTATCTTCATCACGGAAGAGGACATATCGGTCAAGCGATTCAGGTATGCTATAATTGTGGAAAGGAAGGACATATCGCTCGAGATTATGCGATGGCGAAACCTAGTTCGTGAGGGCGGTGACTCAGTATCCCGAAAAATCAAATCAGCGATTAGGAAGGCGTTTGTTGTGGTAGTCAAAATCACGAGGAACCCAAGCGAGGTGATCACGGGTAAAGCTATTTATAAATTCTTGCGAAGTTTATACCTTACTTGATGCTACCCATTCATTTATCTCTCACCTTGTGCTCAGCGTTTAAACTTGACTCAGGAGAAATTAGACTTTGACTATCTGTGGAAACTCAGTTAGGAAGAAACTTTCATCACATCCTTTGTTTATAAATCTTGTTTGATTGAGTTGGCACCATCACCTTACACATTGACCTTATCTCTTTAAAGATACTTGCTTTTGATGTGATTTTAGGGATTGATTGGTTAACTACTCATCATGCAAAATTGATTGTTTTAAAGGTTGTTAGTTTCGTATTCTAACCAACTTTGTTATGCAATTCAACAACTAAACCATTAAAATCAATCACATCATATCTAATCATAAAGCTATTAGTTTATTGAAAAAGCGGATGTCAAGCTTTCTTAGCCCATGTTATGGATTTGAATAAAGACACGTCAAATTTGAATAATATTCTGTTGTTATTGACTTTCTGGCGTATTTCACGAAGAACTTCGGTCTGACCCCGAGCGTGAAGTTGAATTCTTTATTGATCTTGAACACAGTACAAGCCCATTTCTAAAACCCCATGTCGAATGGCTCTATTGAACTTGAGGAGTTAAAGGTCCAACTACGAATTGTTGGACATCGGTTTCATTAGTCTAGTACATCTCCTTGGGGTGCTCTGTTTTATTAAAGTAAGAAGAAAAGGCGGGAGTATGCGACTTTATTATTGACTATCGGGAATTGAACCATGTCACCATCAAGAATAGGTATCCTCTACCTCGTATTGATGACTTGTTTGACCCGATTGCAAGGGCACAATTCTTTTCAAAAATCGATCTTAGATTACGGATATCATCGGTGAAGATTAGGCGAGGATATTCAAGCGCCTTTAGAACTTCGGTATGGGCATTATGAATTCTTAGTCATGTCTTTCGGATTGACTAATGCTCCTAGACTTTCATGGATATGATGAGCAAGTATTCAAGGAATATTTGGATCGATTCGTTGTTGTCTTTATTGATGACATCCTTCATATATTCAAAAGTCGTGAAGATCATGAGCACCATTTAGTGGTACTCCAAAGGCCGTGAAAACAAACTATATGCCAAATTGAAGAAATGGAGTTACGGCTTGAGGAAGTAGCATTCCTTGGGCACGTGGTGTCGAAACATGGAGTATCTGTTGATCCGTGAAGATTGAAGCAATACTGAAGTTAGAACAGCAAAGTCGGTGGTGAAATCGTAGCTTTTGAGGCTTATGGTTATTATCGGAGATTAGTGGAAGGGTTTTCTCGAATCGCTACTCCGTTAACTCGACTAACTCGGAAGGATACTGAAATTCGTTTGGGCGAAGAATCGAGAAGAGTTTCCAAGAGCTTAGAGGAGACTTATTTATTTTATTAACAATACCATCTGGTTGGATGGATTTGTTATCTCTGATGATCTTGAAAGGGTTAGGATGTGTTCTCATGCAGCGTGGGAAAGTCATAGCCTATGCCTCGCGACAACTTAAAAAGTATGAGAGGAATTATCCTACTCATGATCTAGAGTTAGCGTGATCGTTTCGCGCTAAAGATATGGAGGCACTATCTATATGGGGAGAAAGTGGAGATATATTAGGACCGTAAAAGCCTTAAATATTTCTTCACTCAAAAGAACTTCGACATGCGGCGGACGTTGGCTCGAAGCTATTGAAGACTCGACCACACTATTGATACCATCTGGTAAAAGCGAGCGTGGTAGGCGGCGTTGAGTAGAAAGATCATATGCGAGAATGAGTGCGATGATGTCAAGTATCTGGCATAGAGCGACTTTAATAGAAAAGTTAAGGTTGCTCGACCCTTGGGCAGGAGGCGTATCGTATGAAGAAAAGTACAAGAAGGGCTATTAGGCGAGAATTGATGAAGAAGGAATACTTGAGTCCACTCTAGACTTTGT
>CM035155.1:155730278-155941772 GCA_020205615.1 Panax quinquefolius | reverse complement strand
TGACCGTAGGTTCTCTTTGGCGATGGTGCTAAAAGTTGAATTGTTGGTTGGTATGATCATGACCATTGAATTTACAATTGAATATTTTTAGTTTAAGTGCAAAGGTGAATTGATCGACATGGTTATAATTATTGTTATATAACCACGAAATGATTATGTATTTCTTTGATATATGAATATCTTTGGCTCGTAATGCAAAGATGACTGTTGTTGAATATCTTTAGCTTTGAAGTGCAAAGATGAATTATTGATGAATATCTTTGGCTCGTAATGCAAAGATGACATTGTTGTTGAATATCTTTGCTTTGTAGTGCAAAGATGAATTATTGATGAATATCTTTGGCTCGTAATGCAAAGATGACATTGTTGAATATCTTTGGCACAGATCTTTGTTGATGAATATCTTTGGCCCGTAGTGCAAGAGATGAATTTATTAGTATGATTATGAGCGAGGCTGTGATTTGGTATAACCATGATCTTTGATGTTTCGGGTAAAGACGGGTGATGAAAATTATCTTCGTCTTGGATGCGAAGAGGAATTTAGAATTACAATTATGATTATGAGTTATTCATATAATTGTGGAAAGGAGGCTGTTGATTGATGTTACGGGGATAAAACATTGTTGGTGGACTTTTAACATGGAGAAGATAATAGACTTTATTATACATTTGACTCTTCTAATGGATTGCTCATTCCGCCGCAACTATGGTTGAAAAGTTTTATCATCTACCATATGTTCTAAATCTACGATTCATTCTTGATGAAGACTATTGATAATTTATTTATCTTTAGTCATAATATTCTTTCTTGAAGCTAGTTGTGCTCACCCTTTTGTTTCACAATTCCTTTCGGTGTAATAAAAGTGTAATTTGGGTTGAGCGAGGATAATGAGGAATAGAGCGGTGGTCTATAGTTGTTGAGGTTCTCCTAAAGAGTATGAAAATAATTTTATTGAGGGCTTTAGTGTGTTGTATTTTATACATCATTTAATAGTTATTTTGGTGAATTAAATAGGGTGAAAGCGAACCTGACTTTGGAAGGGTGTTTTGTCACTATCATACAAGATGTCTAATGACATCTGAACTTCGTGTTAACATAAGACATGGTTGTGCTTCATCCACTTTTTGAGTATATTTACAAGCACTACCTATATAATCTTGGTGTTTGTTTGGAGTATAATACCCAATTAGAGATGGTGGAGATAATGATATGTCAAGAAGAAGACTCACCATTGGGAAGAATACGATAGTAATCTTCTCGTTTTTCTTTGGGGTCTATTAGATTCAACCGAGGATAATTACGTGGCCATATGATATCTACCATAACCTAAAAGCATGGCCTTCCCGTATGCGAAGGTTTCTTGAGCACTTCCCAAAGATTATAATTTCTAAAGCAGTTTTTGACTATACCTTTATGTAAGGTGTCATTGTAACGATACTCTGATTGGTATATATTTGTATCCAAACTCACAAAGATATGTGTTGTTGTATTTTGCACGACAATTGTTGTAATAAAGTTGTAGTTGTTTTTCGTACCATGTGTTTGGCGACTCGAATGGGTTGGATGGAATGGACCTATTTTGGGGTCGTTACATCATACGTATCTAACTTTCGGGTCCCCAACAATGTTGCTTCACCCACCTCATCCAACATATTGGAGAAGCGACATTTTCGTCCATATAATGCTTTGAATGGAGCTACACCTATACTTGCACGATAAGCTGTTGTTGTAGGAGAATTCCACCGATGGTAAATACTTATCCCAACTA
This sequence comes from Panax quinquefolius, assembly GCA_020205615.1. Classification (NCBI taxonomy): domain Eukaryota; kingdom Viridiplantae; phylum Streptophyta; class Magnoliopsida; order Apiales; family Araliaceae; genus Panax; species Panax quinquefolius. The sequence goes on along the minus strand of CM035155.1, from coordinate 155,940,003 downwards.
CCATGAAGTCAGGGACACGAGTCTTAATATATCTTCAAGAGTTTGAATAGTCCTCTCCGATTGTCCGTCCGTTTGGGGATGGTATGCCGAACTAAATCGCAAACCGTGCCCATAGCTTTTTGAAAGCTAACCCAAAATCTTGAAGTGAATCTTGGGTCGCGATCCGAAACTATGGATACAGCATGCCATGCAACCTCTGATCTCATTTACGTACATACTAGCAAGGCGTTCAAGGGAATAAGTCTCTGTATATAAGAAGAAATGAGCGATTTGGTTAATCTATCAACAATAACCCAAATAGCATTGATGCCTTGAGAAACCGTAGGAAGACCCGTAATGTAAATCCACGGTAATGTGTTCCCACTTCCATTAGGAATCTCAAGTGGTTACAGCGGACCCTTAGGTACTAGATGCTCCGCCTTTACCGTTGACAAGTTAAACACATTGAGATAAACTTGCGCAATCTCTCTCTTCATATTGTTCCACCAAAATGTATGTAGAAGATCACGATACATTTTAGTACTTCGAGGATGGATTGCAAATGGTGTATTATTGCCTCCATCATAATCTTGTTCTTCAAATCAGTCGTTGGAACACAAAGTCTAGAGTGGACTCAAGTATTCCTTCTTCATCAATTCTCGCTTGAAATAGCTCCTTCTTGTACTTTCTTCTTCCATACGCATCATCGGCCTCAACGGCCGGTGGCAAGCAACCTTAACTTTTCTATTAAAGTTGGCTCTGTCGTATACTTGACATCATCGCTTTTCGTTCCGATATGATCTTCTACTCGATAAACGCATCGCCTACCACGTTAAACGCTTACCGGGATGGTATTGTCGAACATGTCTTTGAAATGAGTCTCCTCTTGAGTTCTTGAAGCTCTTCCACATTCTTTGCTCCATTCGAATTTTGTATCTCTACGAGTCATTCACGTTAATGGAATAGCGATTCGAGAATATCCTTCAACGAATCTCGATAATAACCAACTAAGCCTGAAAGCTACGTATTTCGATTCTTCGACTTGAGTTCTTTGTCAATTTGTGACTCATATCCCAATCTTGGATAGACGTCACAATGACACCTATCGATTTCTTATCGCATCGAATATAGCGTCCCTACTGAGAGTTCGGCTTAGGTGAATTCCACAAAGGAAGTCACAAGATAAAGGCTCGGTACCAAATTCTATAGTTGAATTTTTAACTCCACGAAGTTCAATGGGAGCCATTCGATATGAGATTTTAGAAATGAGTTTTGTCTGGGTTCAAAGTCGATACAAAATTTAATATCGGGCTTTGGGGAGTAAAGCGAGAAATTCTTGAGAAAATACGTCGGGAAAAATCAATAACAACAAGAATATTATTCAAATCGACGTGTCTTTATTCAAATCCATAACATGGACTAAGAAAACTTGACATCCAAGTAATAAACGAATGACTCGTGGCTTGATATGAAAATGTTTGATTACAATGGTTTGATTGCTTGAATTGAATAACGAGGTTGCTTAGGAATATGAAAACTAATGACCACGAAAGTAATCAATTTTTGGCATGATGAGTAGTTAACCTTAAAATCACATCAAAAGCAAATATCTCTATAGAAATAAGGTTAACGGGTAATGTGATAGTGCCAACTTGAATCAAGCAAGATTTATAAACAACGGATGTAATGAAAGTTTTCCCTCTGAGTCTCCATAAATAGGTCAAAGTCTAATTTCTCCGTGAGTCAAGTTCAACGCGTTGGTAAAGCAAAGAGAGATAAAAGAATGGGTGAAGCAGATATCTAGTAAGGTATATACTTGTAAGAATTTATAATTAACTAACCGTGCTAACCGTTCGGGTTCCTCGCATTTTAATGGTCACGACAAACGCTCTTCCGAGAACCGATTGACTTTGACTTTTACGGGACATCCTTTTGAGTCACCATTCTGGATTTAATTGGGTGGGTTTCGATATCGCATCTGATCTCGGCGATATGTCCTTCTTTTCCACAATTATAGCATACCTTAAAGCTGTTGTGGGCGGTAATGGCGATATCATCCCTCTTTCCGCATTTAGAATATTGACCGGTGGTCGTTCTCATCCCTTAAAACTAGTTCTATTATTGGCCGACGTCTTCAAATGGTCGTTGTTGAATCTCCTCTTTTAAAATCTCCTCCCGACTCGCTTCTTCTATTTTCATGGCCACGATTACCACGGAGTGGTTCCGCAACTTTGTCAGTATTCTTCTTTCTCCATTTGGTTATCGTTATTACGATGATGCTTATCTTGATATGATCTCGGTTATGGTCCCTCGGTTGAGCGATTACTCGTTATCTCGCTTCTAACAAGCCCGAGCCCATTGACAACATCTCTGAATAGAGAGAAAATTTATGAGAAATGAGATCTTGACGTATCGGGTTTCAAACCTCGAAACATCCGCGTCATACGTTCCTCATTCTCCACCAAATGAGATCTGAGCACTGGATAACTCACGAACTTCGCCAGATCTTTGGGACACCGTCGTATTATTACTGCTCGATCTAATAAACTCCACTTCCTTCGTATAGCCGAATACTTTGGGAAGTACTTGTCATTAGGCTTTTCAAAGCGTCTCCATGACATCTTTGAGTGCAAATTTGGATGGAGTACGCTTCCTTGATTCCACCAAAGATGTCTGCCTCGCCACGGAACATAAAGGTGGCGAATGGAACTTCTGCTCCTCGTGCATCCCAAGACATCGAATATCTTGGTAATTTGTTTGACCCACGTCTCGCCTTAATCGGATCCAAGCTTCCACGCAGATTACGGTGGTCCCAACTCTTTGAAGCGCTTGCATTTGTGACCACCCGTGAATTGCTATCATTTCCTCTATATTTTGAACACGAGTCTCCACAAATGCGATTTTGCATGAATCGCAAAAAAACTTCTAAACATCCCTCGTTCATCATCGCTTCGTTGGTGTTGTTTCATGGAGGTACATTGCCCACTGTTACACGTTTTCTCCTCGTTGGTGAGTACATTGCATCTCACGGTCTCATTTACTTCACTATTAATATTCTCATTCGACATTCTCAAATCATCGTCATAAAATAAAGGGTTAATTAAGGAAATCAATATATCACATAATATCCCTATATCTTGACTAACTAACAAATAAGCTTAGGTAGGACACCTTTCAATGAAGGATTTTACTCGTCTCTCCTCCTCTGAGTTCTATTCCCGATCTCCATGGAGATCATATCCCTAAGCTCGACGATACCAATGGCGCCCCCAAAATAGGTATACACAACACCCATTCTCGAGTCGCCAAATACATGGTATGAAAAAGCAAACTACAACTTTGATAATCTGAATGTCGTGTGAAATACGACAATATATCTTAATGAAGTTTAAATATAATATTGTCTTACAAATAATATCCACACGCAAATAAATCCCCATCATAATTATTGATACATTATTTTACAAAATGGTGAGGACTACTAAACAACTCTCTTTAGAACCTTCATTCCATACCGACTAGTACTCGCATTACATTCTCGCCTCCCGAGAGAAGAAAAAATGGAACAACAAGGAAAAGGGTGTGAGCTCAACTAGCCCGAAGAAAGAATACTATGACTAAGATAATATACAACAAATTATCGTTAGTCTCCAACAGGAAAAAATCGATAGAATACAATAGGCAACAAGTTTTGGATCAATATTCGCAGTGAAATAATAATTCATAGAAAGAGTTACGTAGAGAATGAAATCTACTATAATCTATGAATTTAACGGTCCATCATCAATATTTTATCCTGTAACATCAATAAATATTCATCTCAAATCAAATATTCATCTTTGCACTACTGAGCCAAAGATATTCATCAATCGGTCATATTCATCTCAACACTGTTCATCTTTGCACTAAAGGCCAAAGATATTCATCGATCCATCGTATTCATTTAAACATTGCTCATCTTTGCACTTCTGGGCCAAAGATATTCTTCGAAATCATTCATCTTTGCACTACGGGCCAAAGATATTCAATAATATCATCATTTAAGACCGAGGATGATGAAAAATATTTTTAAAAAATCGAATCCAAATGAAACAAAATGACAAGGATTAAGGATTAAGGATTCGTACTTTGTTTTATCCATGTCCAACAATACCTCAAAAATAATCATAGTGGTGTAAAATTCAAGAATAATCAAAACATGGATACAATCAAAGCTAGTATCCGAATAGATATTTTGACTGAAAAGAAGAAATTTTATTTTTTAAATTGAATAAGGTCAGTATCACGTGAATAGTCAGAGTATCGTGAATAATTGTCGTATCGTGAATAGTAACTCAGGCACCAAAAGATAGAAATTCACAAAAACATCTTCACGCTTCATGAATAGTACTTTCGTGAATAGTAACTCGTGAATAGTAACTCATGAATAATAAACTCATGAATAGTAATCCAGACATGAAAAGTTCCAAATTTGATAAAACTTCGGATCGACATTTCAAAGATAATGATATTGAAGAAATAATATCATTATGAAAAAATAATATCCCTTACCTCAAAGAATCAAGTACTTGGAAGGAAAGATCTAAGTGATCTTGAATGAAACTTATCTTTGAACATCAACTCTCAAAGTATCTAAATACTCACAAAATACGCTCGATAATATAGAGAGAAGAGAGAAAACTTTGTTTTACGGTGTGATTTTCAATTTAACAGCCTCTATTTATAGGAAAATGTTAAGCCGTAAAAAGGCAGAGACTTGACACCGCTTGCGATGGCTTTACCTACACTACTATTGCCACCCACCACATTTGAAATAAAATTCAGCACATTTTTTCACCAACCACAAGTGGGGCCCACTCAATTCTAGAATTTTCCACCAAAATCAATTATAACCCTACTTTCCGAATCAAACACCTCTTAAAATTTATAACAAATCATTCGTTCATTTTAACGGTTCAAAATTTGTAGACATATACTCAACTTATATATGTATAACATATCCAAAAATCGTAACGATCCAAGCGGTCGATTAAAAATTATAACTCACTTAATAAAGGCGTAATAACACCGATTTGATCTTTTAATACCTCCAATCAAACAAAAATACAAATAAAACATCTCAAAGATTAATTCCTTCATTAATAACCACATAAATAAATCCATCATTTATATTCATATAAAATAAATATTTCCTTATCATATGAATCAATAATTAATTATTCACAAATAATATTACGAGAATCACATTTATGACAACAAAGTGCTTCAGGAAAGAGGGGCTTTCAGATAAAGATTTCTCTTCTTGGCGCATAATTAGGTGACCAAACCTCTCCTGTATGAGAACTTTCTAGACATTGCCAATAATGTTATCTAATAATATTATTCAAATAATATGAATTATTGATGCGATAATGGGAAATCATGCGATGATAATTATTGAAACAACAATAATATAAAATACCAACGCAAAGAATTATTGAATCAATAAAATAAAATCTTTGAGCGAAGAATTCTTTCGTAACAATTATTGAAAGTAGTGCCTTCTTACGTAAGAATCAATAATTGATGCAATACCGTGTCTTTCTTGTTCAACAACGCCATTAGTGTGTTTTAACTAAAGGTATTCCAACAGTATTACTTGGTAACAATTACTGTACGCCGTTATTTTTAAACAACTTATATTTGTCGCTTTCCTCATCCAATCGCTTTCCAGTTATGGGGCCCATACATGGTCTGTTGTAGTCGTCATACGAATATTCACAAGCATCTGAATATTCCACGACCAAAGCGAATATTCCAGAACAAAAATGAATATTTTATAACCACTTGCTTATTTTGAAATATTTGCGTATTTAACCCTTAACTATCCACATTAATCAAATCAACCCTTACTATTTCAAAATAATAAATAAAGGAAATTCCTTTTTATTTAAAAAATTTGAGGGGTCTTCTAACGACCACAATTATTCATGCACTACGGGCCAAGAATATTTGTGTATTCATTAATGGTCATGATCATGCCAACAATCGTCCATCGATGCACTACTACCAATCGAGGATTTTTACCACATCATTTGTAACATTACGGTCATGATTACAATCGAATAGTCTCGGTCATAATCATACCAAGTCCATCTACACTTCTGAGCCACGAGATGACTTTAAAAAATATAAACATGAGGATGATGACAATGATATAAGAATTCAATAAAACAAGTTCAAGAATTATTATATCCGGGAATTATTAACGTCCAAATTAGTAAAATTCAAGAATGATCGGAAGAATATTTCCATTTGAAAGATCTTTGGATGAAAACGCAAATATCGAGGATATTCTACTAATTTCATGGAGTATAGAAGTCAAAGTTTTAACCAATTTGGGTATAATAAAGAATGGAATAACAAAAGAAATCACCACGCATGCGATGCAAGGCGCATGAACGAGTTATTCAATGAATAATAAATAACGGAACCAGTCGTGAAATTCACACCGAGCGAGGATGTTCCAAATGAGAATAATAAAGATGGAACCGGATCCGGTGTAAAACACATGATAGGATATTCCAACAGAATAATAAAAAGAGCGGAACCGGTCGGTGTAAAACACATGCACAAGATGTTCCAGCCAGAATAATAAAAAGATTTTAACGGTAGGTGTAAAACACATGCATGGATGTTCCAAGTAATAATAAAGAGCGGAACCGGTCCGGTGTAAAACACACTGACAGGATGTTCCATGAATAATAGAAGAATGTCACCAAGTATAGGGTAAACCGCGTATCTGAGTTATTCCAGCGTAATAATAAGAATGGAATAACAACAGATTCTCTTCAATGAATAAGAAAGAATAACACCCTTACATTTGGTAGGAGATTGAATATTGCTAAAGAAGCAGTAAGTAACAAAATACTCTTCTTCTTCTCTCTTATTCTCTCTATACTTCTCTCTCTCTATAGCTTGAATGAATTAAGTGAAAATAATGAAGCCCTAGGCCTCTATTTATAGAAGATTTCTAGCTTAAGACTTAGATGTGAAAAGGCGAGTGGCTTGACGAGTTGGTTTGGCGCTTTGTAATGTGAAACGACAAGTGGTTCGGACTCTGTAATGTGAAGCGACAAGTGGTTCGACGTCTGGTAAAGGTAATTACTATTAACGAAGGTAAATACTATCGACGAAGGTAAATACTATTCACAAGGGTAATTACTATCGATTGAAGGTAATTACTATATCGACGAAGGTAAATACTTATTCACAAGGGTAATTACTATTGACGAAGGTAATTACTATTGTGAAGGTAAATACTATTCACAATGGTAATTACTATTGATTGAAGGTAATTACTATCGACGAAGGTAAATACTATTCACGAGGTAATTATTATTGTGAAGAGATTTCTTAGATGATGTATATAGAGCCCCCCATAAAATAATCAAACTTACCACAAATCATTTTTTTTCATCAACACATATTTAATCTTTCAACAATTATTAATCATTTATAACTTGTCGTCTCAATTATTGATTTAATACTATAACATATTATACGAGATGATCTTTTGTGTGATAATTGAATCAATAATATAAGAGATATGATCGCGTGAATTCTCGTGAAGAATAATTGAGATACCGAGTGACTTCTCACGTAAGCATCAATAATCAATACTAGTGTCTACTGTCTGCAACTACAGACATATTCATTGTACTTTACTGCCGGATAGTTCAGCAGTTTTAACAGTAACACCTCCGCCGTTATTTTTATAAAATATTTTTTGTCGTTTTCTCAATCAAATAATAATTACATTAATAGGGGTCCACCAATGATTGAGCCATCAGACGAATATTCCCTAACAAAAGAATATTAAACCAAACGAATATTTTATAACAACTTGTATACTTTGCAAAATTTATAAATATTACCCACAACTATAACATTATATCAAATTTATTCCATAATATTCAAAAATAATATTTATAGAAAAATTCATCTTTATTTATAAAAGCTGGGGTCTTACACTTTAAATATGAATGTAGGTCATAAAATGAACCAAAAGATCGATCTAGCTTTGTAGTTATTTGATTAAAAGTTCGATTCGAACTTAACTCAAAATATAATTAATTTAATTATAATTAAATTTTAAAATTCAATAAATTATTCGAATTTTTTAAATTATAATTTTTTATTGATACTCGAATTATATTTGCTCGAAAAGTTCAAACTGCTCGGACTCAATTCGAGATCGTGAAACGAGTCTCAATCAAACTTTATTACGAGTCTCAATCAAACTTTATTACATACTTGATAAATTATGTGAAGAGATCTACTGCTTATATTGAATATTCTATATATCTTTTTTTCGATTCATTTATACTTCAAATAAATGTGAAGTTAAACTTATTGTGTAACCCGATGTTGTTGTGGTGCATTTTTTTCTCCAAATTTAATAAGAAAAAAATGTTTTTTTTACGCTATATATATACTCACAATAGTTTTGAGGTTTTTTTTACTATATATATCTTTTTACACGCACTAGTATTTAGTGGTATATATATGCGCTATGTGTATAGATTATGTGAAATAAACTATTTTTTTGTAAAATTTGAAGAACTAAATAGATAGATAAAAAAGAATAATATAAAAATAATAAAATAACAATATAACTAAACATAAATAGACAATAATAATAATAATATTAATAATTATATGACACGTTTTGTCCGCTTTATAATATATATATATATTTAAATTTATAATTCATCCGCTTTATAATATATATATATATATTTAAATTTATAAATTTATTTAACTTTTAAACATAATCATAATAATTAATAGTGTTTTGGATAGTTCATAATTTCTTAATTGTATTGTCAAAATTAAATTCATGTTAATTGTGATATTGACTACAAAATAATCAATATTAATTTTATATTTAGAAACAAAAGAAAAATCACTTATTTTCCTCGACTAAAGTTTTTTAGTATAATTATTAATTAATACGTTTACTTTTATTCGCAATTTACTATTTTATCTAAAAATTAGTGACGTGGCGATAAATTCAGTCAACATGATAGCCTACTTTATAAGCTGAGTATCCTACCAAATCGTAATTTCCCCTCCTAGGTGGACTTTATCTTAATATTGTTTTTTAATAATCAAATTTCTCCAAATAAATAAAACGTGACTGCATCTAGGTTACGCTATCTTAAGCCCCGACTAAACCCCCAGCCGTATATTCTAGATGAAAATTTGTTCTTATAAATATACTTTTCCCCAATACTCATCTAATCTAAATTCCAGGGCCCTAATTTCTCTCTCTATATATACGTGTATATAATTTCATATATATATATATATATATATATATATAGAGGCAGTGGAGCAGTGACTGCACACACAGTGGTCAGTCCTCAAAACCTTTGCCCTTTTTTAGGTAACTCAAAATTAAACACTTTCTCTCACTAACGCTATAAAAAGAGGAGGGAAGGGCTCGTCAGTACAAGCAATTTTCAAATTGATTATTTTTTTCTCTCTCTAGGTTCTGCTTCAATTTGAAGCTCTTTTCGTCTCCGTGTGTAAACCCCGTACGGTAACAGTAGGGTTATTGTACTCGTGTACTTGGACTAGGGTTTGTATCCGTTTTAATTTTAGCCAATGGCGATGGAGAAGCTGAGGGATTTGTCGCTGCCGATTGATGTTCCTCTACTGGATGCCACCGTCGCTGCTTTCTATGGAACCGGATCTAAGGAGGAGGTGAAATATGATGATTTTCTGTTATTTTATCTCTTTCTATGTGCGCGTGTTTGTGTGAATTCTGTGTATTTGACGAGAGGAATGTGGGGGGAAGAGTATGCAATTGACACTCGTTTTTTCACTGTTTTTATCTCATGTGGAAGTAGAAATTTATTTAGTTTCAGGGTTTAAGATGAGTTTGTAAGAGAGTAAACTGGTCATTGTTGATTCTATTTAGCAAGATAAACTTTTTTTGTTTTGTTTTTGTTCGATTAATTTTGTCATCTGTTTGGTTAATGGGAAACCAGAGGAAGGATTTGAGAGTCAAATATTTTAATCTTAGCGTGCAAGGAGGGGGGAGGGGAGGGGATTGAAAGGGAAAAGTAAAGTAAACCAAAAACAAAACAAGCATTTACAACTAGGTGGTTGAGTGTCTACTTTTGGAGAAATTAAACAAATTTTATACCTATGTCCCCCTTTTTTTCATCCAATATTTTTCTGACATATTCCCAATTCAATTGATATTACTTTTATTATATATATTTTTTAATTGTCACCGTGTTTGATGCTACAGAGGAATGCTGCGGACCAGATTTTGCGGGAGTTGCAAAATAATCCCGATATGTGGCTTCAAGTTGTTCACATTCTTTCAAGTACACACAACTTGAATACAAAGTTTTTTGCTTTGCAGGTCAGTTTTAGTCCATCCACAGTTATCTACTTTTCACTTGATTTTTCATTACAAGAAAGAGATCTGATGTTAGAGTAGGCAGTCTAGAGTTCTTCAGTCAAGTTATTATGTATTCAGTCAAGTTATTATGTATCGAGATATAAGGCCTTAATCTGTTTCCACGTGTTTTGTAAATTTTTGTACACTGCATGAGTCTAAAAGTTAATAGTTGGCAGGATGGTGAGTTGCAGTTAGATTTGAAGAACCTTTCCATTATCTCCATCGCCACATATCAGTTAGCAGTTTGGATTGTATTACATACTACACCACTTCCGGCAAATGCGTATTTATTGATCAAATTTGAGCATTTGTTTGGATTGCAATTGTTCATAACAGTTAGGGAAGGACTTTTTGAAGATTAAATCAGCTTTGAATGTGTTTATTTTTGTTTTTGATAATAGCATAGGGTTCTAAGTAAAGGGAATTATGTTATCTGTCAACTGTTTTTGCTTATATGAATTAATAATCACTACTATTTGGGTACGTAACCCCTTAAGAAGGTTATCATTCTCAAAGATAATTTCTTCTTCTCTGAAATCGGAATATATTGTATCGGCACATTAGTCATATATATTTTGTTTTTCCTTTATTATAAACGCTTTGGGGGTGGGGGTGGAAGAGTGTCTGTGTGTGTGAAATGGCCGAGTCATGGAGGAATAACGTAAAAGCTGCTCACTTGCTTGTATCCAAAATGACCGCACAATACACGCTGCCATACATCTGGAGGCTCTGCTTTGCCCCAGATCCACCAATTTGCCTTTTCTACTGGTCACGTGGTACTGAACCTTACAATATCTGATCATTTGAAATAGAAGTCTCGAGTTATATAGGTTTTACCAGATTAAGGCAATACTGAATTTAGTGGTGAGGATGGTTGGTATGGTGAAATGGCTCAATTTGAGTGGTCCAAGAATTTACACTCCTTAATTCTTATTCGTATTTTCTTTTATGAGGATGTGAGATTCTGTACATATGTAGGTGAAGAGAAGACGTGCATCAAACTAATGCTAAGGTTCTTGTAGTCAAAGTGCCATATCCTATACACTAAGGCTTGCGGGTGATACCTACATTTTTACCCACGTGTATTAAAAAAACTACCTGCTATATGAGAATACCAAGGCTACGATTAAATTGAATAATATGTTTGATTCTTTTATTGTTATTTAATACACCTTAACTTTATTTTTGAATGGGTATTCCATGCTTATATATATTTCCAATGGTTGTCATTTGTCAAGTTCCTAGAACTTATATTTATCTGGATTAAGGTAGTTCTGCATGGAAATAAAATTCTTGTTGGCATTTTGAGATGACTATCCTCTTGAGCTGATTTATAGGGAGTGTTTACTGAGCTTCTATGTGTAGGTTCTGGAAGGTGTTATCAAATATAGGTGGAATGCGTTACCCGTTGAACAACGAGATGGAATGAAGAACTACATCTCTGATGTTATTGTTAAGGTACTACTTTCACATTTTTTCCATCCCCTCCCCGCCCCGCCCGCCCGCCCGCCCACTAAAAAGAAGGTAAAAGGACTGCTAAAGTCTTTTCTTATGAAATTTCTTCACACTTTTTATTCCTATTTGCGTAGCTTTCAAGTGATGAGATCTCTTTTCGTCGGGAAAGACTGTATGTGAACAAACTCAATATTATATTGGTTCAGGTAAATTAGCATTTGCTTCCTCTAGTATTAATTATTGCTGCTTAAAACATCAATATTGTTGGAATATAAATTATGAGGCTATGTGGAAGTGATGAATGCCCTTTATTGAACAGGTCTTGAAGCACGAGTGGCCGGCCCGGTGGCGTAGTTTTATTCCGGATCTAGTTGCAGCAGCAAAAACTAGCGAAACGATTTGCGAGAATTGCATGGCAATATTGAAAGTATGTCAAATATGCTTTTTCTCTTTACCATTTATTTTTTTCTAGCTTATGTAGTTAATCATGAGCTGTTCTTGTCAGCTTCTAAGTGAAGAGGTATTTGATTTCTCAAGGGGCGAAATGACTCAGCAGAAGATTAAAGAGCTGAAACAGTCATTAAACAGGTAATTGTGCTGTCTTTGGTTGATTTTAGGACTATATATTCTGATGTTTAAGTTTATGTCCATCAATCCACTGCTTTGATGAGTTTACTGGTAGTGAGAACTGTGGAGTAGCTAGTTGCACAGTGAGAACTACTGCAATGATGAATTGGCTAGAGACAGCTAATGTTGAGTTTGTTTTGAGAGTCATAATTCTGCTCTTAATTCACTGAATGGGAGAGTTGGAATACCTATTGTTTCGCATCTATTTTGCAATTCAGCTCTGTACAGGGGTTTCATCCTATTTTTTCATTAATTGTTCAATATGTCACCGTTCCTTTCGTGATGTTTTGTTGTTTGTAAATCTGACTCAAAATTTGCTTGCTTGTCAGATTTAGTGACATTCTGTTTTTACAGTTTTTCTTGTTTTCGTGCAAAATATGTATTCCTGTGCTTTAATGTTTTTTTCTTACAAAATATTTATAAAGGTGGTCTTTGTATAATGATATGCTATTGACGTTTGTATGTGTCTTGTTGGTTACAGTGAGTTTCAACTCATTCATGAGCTATGCTTATATGTACTATCAGCATCCCAAAGAACAGAGCTTATCAGGGCTACGCTGGCCACATTGCATGCCTTCCTTTCATGGATCCCCCTGGGATATATCTTTGAATCCCCACTGGTTTGTACATTATACTTGCCTTGTTATTTTTTTCTTATGGAAAGCACAGATTTTGGACTTGTTCTACTTAGAGTAGGCACTGAAGTTTGAATTTATTCATGTTTAATGCTAAAAAAATGTGAACTTTACTAATCTCCGGTATGTTACTTTGTCTGGCAGCTTGAAACTCTTCTTAACTTCTTCCCCTTGCCAGCATATCGGAATCTAACCCTCCAATGCCTGACGGAGGTACTTTCTAAGTCTCATTGTGATGAAATTCTGTAGAAGTGCAACTACTTGAACTTTCATTCTTGTGAATATTTTCCTCACAGGTTGCGGCCCTTAGTTTTGGAGATTTTTATAATCCTCAATATGTTAAGATGTATAGCGTCTTCATGGTACAATTACAGGTAAGTTATAATTTCTGTAGGTGATAGATCTTTCCTACGCTATTGTGATTGTTGATATAGTTTTTAGTTTGGTTGTGAACTTATTATGTGTTGAATTTGGTGGTGTTCCACTGTTTTATAGACCATTCTCCCATCCAGTGCGAAAATACCCGACGCCTATGCACATGGGTTAAGTGAGGAACAGGTATTTATTTATTCATCTTATTAGATACAATTTGAGTTGATCTTCAACGTCATCATATATTTATACTAATTGAAACTTTGTTTTTTTCTTCAGGCATTTATTCAGAACCTGGCTTTATTTTTCACTTCATTTTTCAAGGTAAGTTTCTATTATTGACAGGTTATGTTGTATAAAAAGAAATGACCTTGTGTAGATATATGTTAAGCCTTTAATGAGTTTTAAGGGGCTAGTCGTTTTGCAGGAAGGTTGGTTAGAGATTTCTTGTAAAAACACTATTACACTAGCCCTGCCCAGTTTTATTTTCATCTTTTTTGATTCCCTGTCCTCCCCCTTCGATTCTGACTAACCCCTATTAGTACTGTAGCTTGGGAGTGGGAACTTGCTATTACTTGAGGTGCTTAAACCCTTTATTTCAATGGCCAATCCACCCCTTCAAATAGTCACAAATGACATCCTATGCTGGCACCTGGTTCCCCCCTCCCCAACAATAGTTTACCATTTGGCGTATATGGGCTTAGATTGCTGCTTTTATACCAATTCTGGATGACATAAGTTTGGTTTATTGAAAATAGCATCAGCAATCTCCAACAATATCTTGTAGTCGTTGAGCTAGTTGACTAGTAAGAGTGATTCTCTTATTCTTCAGTCTGGTATATAGTGCAAGTCATAGAGTAGGCATGTTCTTTACTCAAGACAGGATTATATAAATTCCTCTCTTAAATTTATATTTATTAACTACAGTACGGTATAGTTACAACTCTTATACAACATTCATGTTTTCGGGCCGTACAAGGCATTTCATGTGAAGAAACACCGCAGCTCTGATTATTATGATTGTAAAGAAGTGGAAAAGTTAGTTTTGAAGTTTTGATTACAAAGAGTTTAGCAGCTTCTACAATAATGTCTACTTTATGCAGTGCCATATTCGAGTTCTTGAATCAACACAAGTAAATATCTCTGCGTTGCTATCGGGCCTGGAATATCTCATTGACATTTCATATGTGGATGATACTGAAGTTTTTAAGGTATGGTCAATGTCCGTTTTGCTAGACCTTTTCACTTACGAATGTTACTACTCCTGTGTACTTTAGCAGCATAAAGAAATAGTTCTTGTGCAATAAAACGTGATAACTAGAACCAAAGGTGTTTCTCCTTTACGCTCTCGTCTCTTTTGCCTAATTGTTTTGATAACTAACAATACTATATATTTGAATTGATCACTAATTTTTGCGCACGGTGCTATTTGTCAGGTTTGTTTGGATTATTGGAACTCCTTCGTATTAGAGCTCTTTGAGGCACACAATAATCTGGATAATCCTGCAGCAACTGCCAACATGATGGGACTGCAGGTACGGTGTATTGTATTTATTGTTCGCATCCGTTAATGGTAGTTTTGAAGGTCATTCTCCTGTTCTGTATTGTGTAATAGTTGAATAGTCTCTTTATATCTATCCTGGCTCCTACCAGGCTACCATCATGATCATATGGTATCTTATTGTAAGTACTAAATCTACATGCATATTTTCCTAGCAGGCCTTTTATTTGGTAGGTATCATCGCCAAAGTGTATCATCATATTTGACTTACTATTTCGTACTTCTACCCCTTGACTGGTATCCCCCTTATTGCCACTCTTTAAACTAGGCATGGTGTTTGAAGGTTTCATGAAGGAGAAGCTAATGATCCTATGATACTATTTTACTTGGAAATATCTTCCTTGATAAATTTATAATATTTATGATATATCTACTTTTGGAGGTAGTTTCATTTGACTATGTTTAGATTTAACTTGTTCTAGACTTTCCAAATATTTCTTCTTTACAGCCTTAAGGTGGTTGACATGTCTTAAAAATTATAAGATGTATTTTCTATCCAATTGAAGGATGTGGATTGATAGAGAATGTTATACACGTATAATGTTATTGGGTGAGACTGTTGCATGTGAGTTTCTGCCCGTCATTTATATGATATTTGTGAAGCCTGTCATCATTGCAGTGTGGGACATTTGTGGGTTTCTAATAGAATGAAACGGCATACTTAACTGGGTTATGAAAAAAATTTCATATGTCAAATGGTTTAAATTTTACCTTGTGTTATATATCGATCTATATAATTGGTCTTTTTGGATTTTTGGTTGCAACCTTTCTGTATTTTCTATTGTTTATGCTAGCTATTGTATAGTCTGAGCTCTTGCTTAGCATTTCAGTTGTGGTTCAGTACGAGTGATATGCCTCAAAAACATGCATTGTACCGGTCAGTTTATGCATCTTTTAGCATAATGACATAATGGTATTTACATATTTTCATTTTGAAGTTTTACTTATCCAACTGATACAAATTTGACTGTTAGGGAACTATTTCTTTAGTTACAGGTATGTGGTCTATGAACTACTTACTAATGTCATATTCTGTTTATGTCCTTAATCAGCAGATGCCTTTGCTTCATGGTGTGGCGGATGGTTTTGGTTCACATCTGCAACGGCGCCAACTTTATGCAACTCCAATGTCTAGACTGAGATTACTTATGATCTGTCGCATGGCTAAGCCAGAGGAGGTTCTAATTGTTGAAGATGAAAATGGGAATATTGTCCGTGAAACTATGAAGGACAATGATGTCCTCGTGCAGTATAAGGTGTTCATTCTTACTTGTCTGAAAAAATGAAAGGAAAATAGGTGTTCTATCTGTATATGTCAGGTCGGTGATTTAATCCATTCTTTTAACTTGGACAAATTAGAATGCTCACTTAAGCCTAACCTCACATCTTCATAATTTCCTTGGGCTTGATATCTCCTACGAGGGGATGGTACACTTCTTCACCTTGGTACTATTTTTTTTGTGCTTGTAGGGTCTACAATTTTGAGAATTGTTAATTTAGGTCGGGTTATGTGAAGTAAACATGGTGACCTGATCTATTTGATCTCGTTAATTTCTATGGGCCATTGACTTGATCATACTTGCTGTTGATGTTTCTTAGTACCTCTTTTGGCACAGTTGGATTTAATTTCTGAAGTTGGGTCTTTAAGAAAGAAAACGAAAGGCACGAAGATTGGTTAGCCGTTATAGTATGCATTCATATATAACAAGGGCCTAAACACCTGGTATCAGGTTTTGAAGTGATTAATGTTTCTTACATGGCTTCCTAATTGAAGCTTAATGAACCTAAAAGGTCCACGTCTACAAATACAACAAATAAACATATAGTTGCTGAAGTATTATGTTTATAAGTAATTCCTGTTGTGTTTGTTAATGCATGTACTTTGGACCTGTTCCGTATCAGTGTATCTGTTATCTATGATTGATGAAAGCCATTATTTTGCAGATCATGAGGGAAACACTAGTCTACTTGTCACATCTTGACCACGAAGATACTGAAAAGCAGGTATGTTTTTGGTAATTTCATGTTTTCTAATTCAGCTTTCAGGGAAGATTGCAACATGCAATGTTCTGACTTAACCTGTTTTTAGCTTCAACTTAATACTTCTATTTTATACAAATGTTGAACTTTTGACTTTGACGTGAATGTAACTTCTACGATAAAGTTGCATTAATGGACTAGAACCAAGTAAGCTAGCAATGCAAATTTATTGAGTGATTCAACCTTCTAATAGTTCCTTGCGTATGCTCTATCGCTATTGTTACTTCTTTATGTCTTACATTTTTTTCTTATGCTAATTTTTTGCGTACTTTAGTTGTTAGTATTTGGCTATTCGGCACTCTTATGTTAAAATGCATCTAATTTTTTAAGCTGTGCTCTATGGTGTAGTACTATGTTACACAGTTCAGCAAAATCTTTTGACATGTATATTCTTTGTTTAATTTTTGGAATAATATAGATGCTGAAGAAGTTAAGTAAACAACTAAATGGGGAAGATTGGACATGGAATAACCTAAACACATTATGCTGGGCAATTGGATCGATATCCGGGTCCATGATGGAAGAGCAGGTATGCATTTTTCAAGATCAAATTTTCATTTCCTTTTACTTTTTGCTTCTGCCATTTATTATTTAAGATTTACTATTATTATAAGTTTAAAAAAATTAGTGTGTATAGAATGTGGTTTTACTGAATAGGTATATCGAGGGGATCAAATTGTCATGCAACCGACTTAAGGAGAGTTGCCCTTTTAATTGTCGCTCTGAATTGGCATGTTATCATATGCTCATTCCACCACAGCAGAAGTAGATTTGCCAAAGCGTGCATCCGCAAGGAAGATATTGCTATGATGTTACGTCAGTCCTGTGTGTCTTTACTATATTGTCTTCAGAAATATGAGTTCAACTAGTAGTTATTGGAGCATCCCACCCATAAGCAAAAAAATTGCCAAAGGTTGAAACCCTCAAGGCTGCACATCCTCAGAATAGGACATACTAATCTCACTACACCCTTGGGCTAAACACACTAACAAATTAATTGAGTAGAACAGATGCTGAAACTTGTCCTTGAGTTGGCTTCATACTTGAGATATATGTACATTGGTTGAACAAAAACATTTTATTAAATTAATTATAATGGATGAAGTAGTGAATTAACATTACCCTAGATGGTTGTGTATCATATATTATGATGCTAATTTTATTTGTGCACCTGTGGCTTACATTTTCTACAGAGGAGTGCATGGAATTAGTTTCATGCAAAATTCGTATAATTAACATTTATCTTAATATTTTGGCTATTTGTTCTTTTGTTTCAACCATCTAACCATTAAAATGTTTTCTAAGATTTTATTTGACTTTTGGCAGGAAAACAGATTTCTTGTCATGGTGATCCGCGACTTGCTAAATCTGTGTGAAGTAACAAAAGGAAAAGACAACAAAGCTGTTATTGCAAGTAACATTATGTAATAATTTTAAAGATTACCATTTTATATTTATTTGTAAGTAGCTAAGGCATTTGTATTATAAGACACACATTAGGCATTATATTAATAGTAAGAAAGTGCTGATCAAAAGTATGAGTTGACCTTTATTTATATTCACATATTTTGTTTGAATTATTTTCTAATCTTTGAATTCCTCAGCATGACATGTTTGGTAGTTGCAGATATAAAGTTTTTGGTTCTGTAGAATATTAGCCTGTAACTTGGGAAGGGATATTGATTTGATCAAAATTTGGAATTATTTAATTTGTTGTCTGTGTTGGACTATCAGGTATGTTGTTGGACAGTACCCAAGGTTTCTACGCGCCCATTGGAAGTTCTTGAAAACTGTTGTCAACAAGTTATTTGAATTTATGCATGAAACACATCCCGGAGTTCAGGTTAATAATATTTCTGTGATCTTCTGTTTACATTAGATGTGTGTGCTACATGAAAGCCTTTTGATTTGAATATGATGTAACTGGATTGTTGTCTGGCGAAACCTTTTTTTTTTTTCTTCCTCGAATGTAAACAAAATTTTGCCTTCTGCTATAAATTCTAATTCATCTCTCAAATAGGCCATGAGGATCTAGTTCTAAGTAACTGTAACCTCGTGGTATATATGTGTTAGGTTTCAAAATGATAAGATGAACTCCGGCAATGACCAAAAAGAGCCGTGCTTGTGATTTGATTTCACTTTGAATTTGTATGCTTCACGAACTTTTGTTCTTTGAAAATTCATCTATGTAGGCACACAAATTAAATATTCCTACATCAATGCCAATGCACTTTCCACTTTGGGTCTGACGACCTAGACTAAATTAATTGTTTTGGGTTGGAGTTGATGGGTTTTACGACTTTTTACTGTTTTGTACTGAATTAATGGTGTTAATAATATTTATGTAGTATTCTAGTAATTGTATTGTTCACTATGCATGAAAAGCTATTTTCTAATATGAAGAATTTAATGTAGTTTTTGAAGATAACTGTGTCTCTGACCTTGTTTTGAAATGTTTATTTTTCCTAGGATATGGCGTGTGATACATTTTTGAAAATTGTTCAGAAGTGCAGACGTAAATTTGTTATTGTTCAGGTAATATTTGGTTTAGTTTATCTTGTTTATTTCCCTGCATACTTCTTTTGTTTTGATATTATTTGTACGCATTACGACATCATCTTATGTTACATACTCTCCAGGTTGGAGAAAGTGAACCGTTTGTATCTGAACTACTAACTACTCTTCCAACCACCATTGCTGATCTTGAGCCTCATCAAATTCATACATTTTATGAATCTGTAAGCTGTAAAAATGTTTATATCTGCAATAGGTTGAGCTATAAAAATGTTTATATCTGCAATAGGTTGGTCATGAATAGAAAAGTTCTGTTGAGACATTTCTAAATTTCATATATTATATTTTCTAGGTTGGCAATATGATTCAGGCAGAATCTGATCCGCAGAAGAGGGATGAATATCTGCAGAGACTAATGGAGCTTCCAAATCAGGCTAGTTTTGTTTTTAAAATTATATTTTTAGGAGCTTTTGCGTTGGGATTTCGGGTCATTTAAAGTTCGTCATTACTCTCTCTCTCTACGTCTCAACCCCGCAAGCACAAGATGAGCTAGGAACCTGTAGCCTGTGTCTTACTAGTAGATTTTGCTTTGCAGAAATGGGCCGAGATTATTGGCCAGGCACGCCAAAGTGTGGATTTCTTGAAGGACACAGATGTAATTAGGGTTGTGCTTAATATATTGCAGGTGAGTTTTCATTTGATTAATAAAGGGATAATCTTTGAAACTGTTGAAGAACAATTTTCCTAATATTGCACGGGTGCTTTAACTTGCCTCTTCCTCTGAGAGGAGGGTTAAGCAACAATTTTGAATTATTTTCTTGAACAAGTTTTGATGGAGTATTAGTGGTTATAGTTGTTTCCTTTACTCTCAGTTGTTGGGGGTAGTTGCTTTGTCAGATTGAATCAATTCTAGTCACGACTTGCTTAAAACCGATGCTTGAGCTGTTTGAGTACTTAATCTTGTTTAGGGTTATCCAGTTTCTTATTTTTTTTTCTCAGCATGCTTTTCTGCATCATTTTTTCTATAATTGCCCTTATATATTAACAAGGGTGAAGAAAATTGTGTCATAATGTTGTTCCATTGGAGTGAAGCCACCCTTTCCCTGGATGATTGGAATATGAACTGAATCATACATCCCCTTTACCTGTGGAAAGCTAGTCTACTAAATTGTTGTTATTTACTTGACTATGTTGCTGATAATAGGCAATACTTCTTATTGGTTGTTTTTTTGTTTTATTTTAAATCCTGGTAGCAAAGTCATCTAATCTTGGTGTAGAAGGAAAATTATGAAGGCTAAGTGTAGCAGTTAGTATGAGTTTGTTATTATATTGACCATGCTATATTACTAACTACGACATGGTTATATATGAGATCTTACTATGATGCATTATAATATTTATAAGCATGATGTCCATGGTGCGTTGATTTAGATATTTGCTTGCACTCGAAGTCAAATGTCCCAAATTTCTTGTGAAAGTTCTAAATATTCTTGTTTCAAACTTCCCTGCAGTTTCTTTATGTTGTTGCCTCATGTCTATTCTGTCTTGAACTAGTGAGGGATTTATTTGATGCTCAAGTAACCATCTTTGTTTGATTTTATGTTATTTATACAAATCATTCTTACTTGGAAATGGTTATTAAGTGTGGTTTCTATGTTGTTTTAATATAAATATTCACTTGGATTCTAAGTCTGAAGTCCCAAATATCTTGTGAAAACCCTAGATGTTTTTGCTTCTAACCGCCCCTTGTTTTTTTTAATCTATGTTGTTGGCCTCATGCCTATGCTTTCGTGAACTAGTGATGAGGTTGACTGCCAGTTCAGTCTTTGTATAATATTTTGTGTTATTTATAAAAATCATTGTTGTTTGGCAGACAAATACCAGTGTTGCTGCTTCTCTTGGAACATATTTCTTATCACAAATTTCTCTGATCTTTTTGGACATGCTTAACGTGTATAGGTATGCTGCCAATAGAATTTCAACTGTAGAAATTCTATTTAATGGTTTTGGATTCTGCTACATTTAGCTCCCTAAACTTTTTATTTCCTGCCGACAGAATGTACAGTGAGCTTATATCAGCCAACATTGCAGAAGGAGGTCCTTATGCTTCAAGGACATCTTATGTAAAGCTTTTACGGTGAGGTCAACTAACCAATTTTTTTTTGTAGATTTGTTGTGTGATGTTACCCTATTCTCAGTAGTTTTTTTTTTTGTTTTAAACAGCTCAGTTAAAAAGGAAACCCTTAAGCTCATTGAGACATTTTTAGACAAGGCTGAGGATCAGCCACAAATTGGAAAGCAATTTGTACCTCCAATGATGGACCCTGTTCTTGGTGACTATGCCCGAAATTTGCCAGATGCAAGAGAATCAGAAGTTTTGTCACTTTTTGCTACAATAATAAACAAGTATGTAATTTTTTCCTTTTACGTCTGGTAATTGCTTCCATTTCCTTCTGTGTTATATATTTTTGGCTTACCTCTTCTTTACCTAGGTACAAGGGTGCAATGATAGAGGATGTCCCTCGCATATTTGAAGCTGCTTTTCAGTGTACGCTGGAGGTTAGATTCAATGCTGTTTTAGTTATGAAATTAATATATAGCAATGCATTGTAGTAGAGGTCTTCACCCATTGCAAGGGAAAAGTTTTTTGACATCAGTGATGTTTTGTTCAAACACGAGGATTGGTACTTGGTCGAACATGCCATTTAGGTCTGTGCCCAGACTGATTTTCTCAGTGACCTGCTGTACAACAACTTAGTGCTTTCTTATATTAGTTTGATTCCCTTAACATGTTTTTTTGGGATCCTGTCTCTGACTTCTCACAAAATCGTGACATTTCAAAGATAAACAAATTGAAAAGCAAAATAAAATTGAGATAGTTATGCTATTTATGCTAATCAGGGTTGTCGTTATTGCTTTCTCTTCAAATTGCTGCAAAGAACTATTTTTTGACAATTTTTATGCTTGTAGTTTTACCCTGTACTGTAGAAGCTTCCGGATTTGAGAGACCTATTTTTTTACGATTTTTTTGCTTGTAGTGTGCTTGTGGGTGTTCTATTGACATCTTGTGGTAGTATGATAGTATCATCCATGTATGATGTGTAACTTTTATACCACTTTACCTTGGCAATGCTTTGGAACCTTCAATTTGTTTTGAGTATAGAAGTAGTGTGCGCTAATGTACTTGTACTAAATATTATCAGAACTCCAAGTCCTATCCAGGTGCCTTTATTTTTTTGATGACATGGCTTGTTATTGTTTTGCAGATGATTACAAAAAATTTTGAGGATTACCCCGAGCATCGTCTCAAGTTTTTTTCTTTACTTCGAGCCATTGCTACATACTGTTTTCAGGCTTTGATTCTGTTGTCAACTGAGGTTTGTGTTGGATTTATTCAATAGCATTAGTCCTTCTCTTGACTCTTTGGTCTTTAACTTGTGATATGTTTTTTAATATCATCTGGTATTATGACTAAATTTTTGTTTATTCTATGCATATATCAAGTTACTACTTCACACTTTTGTCTGATATTGTTCTTGATATGTTTCAGCAACTTAAACTTGTTATGGATTCTATAATATGGGCGTTCCGGCACACTGAAAGGAACATTGCTGAAACGGGGCTGAACCTTTTATTGGAGATGTTGAAGAACTTTCAGGTGTGATTAATCATCTAATATTGACTCTTACATTTTGTTTAGGAGGAGAAATGATAATTTTGTGCCGCCCTCTCACATGTAAAAGATTAGTTTCTATGGTCAATTATGTGAGAGGAGGGACAGTAACTTGTTGGAACAAAGTGAGAACAATTATAATTCTTAAGGTGGGGCCTTACATGCTAATATTATCCTGGCAGGCTTCTGAGTTCTGTAATCAATTCTACCGGAGTTACTTCTTGGCTATCGAGCAAGAAATTTTTGCTGTCTTGACAGACACATTCCATAAACCTGGGTTCAAGTTGCACGTCTCTGTACTGCAGCACTTATTCTGCCTGGTAATTTATCTTTCAGTGCCCATCACATCCAGCCTTGTTCAGTATGATGTTCATTATGGTTGTAGTTGCACAATTTTCAGGTGGAGTCTGGTTCATTGACTGAACCTTTGTGGGATACGTTGACAGTTTCTTATCCGTATGCTAACAATGCAATGTTTATTCGCGAGTATACAATAAAGCTGTTGGGTTCATCATTCCCGAATATGACAGCAACTGAGGTATGCAATTAAAACTAATGGTTATGATTTTTTTTGGGAATTTGCATGTCGACTAATTTTACAAGTACCTTCAGGTGACTCAATTTGTGAATGGGCTGTACGAGTCAAGGACTGATCTTTCAACATTCAAGAATCACATACGAGATTTTCTTGTGCAATCAAAAGGATTTTCAGCTCAGGTAAATTATTGGTAGCATCAATTGATAGTCACCCTATTTACTAAAGGCTTGTGCTTTAAATCGATCATAAGAAATATGTTGTTTCTATCTGGCATTTGAGGTTTTAGGTTCTGTTTCAAATGAACATCAGTCGTGATTGATGTAAAATTTGCTTAACTAAGCAAAACCCAAAAAAGTTTAGTTCAAAGTGAAACTTTCCAACTTCAAAATAATACTCGCTCCGTTTCAAAATATAGGATCGAGTTTGACATTTCAAAGTCAATTTGAGATATTTTCAAATTTTCAATTCAATCTTGTAATTAGTAGTACTAGTTACATATTTACAATTTTTATAATTGGATTGTCTAAATCTAAATTAATTGAGAACAATTCAAATTTGAAAATATCTGAAATGGACTTCAAAAGGTCAATATTAAACCTATATGCTATTATGAAAGGAGGGAGTAATATTTGATATATCTCACAACCCTGAGGGTGGTGTAGCTTTGTTAAATCAAACATATTTTAATGGGACAAATTATCATCTTTCTATAAACATAAACAAACTAATGTTTTGAACCATGATGCCTCGAGGCCCCCAATCTCTACAGCTTCCTATGACCAATGCTTTCTCTAAATGTGTTGGGATATGCATACTTTGTTTACACAATGTTTTCAGTCTTGGATATGTTCACTCTTTGATCTGACAGTATCACCTATCTACCCTCTACAGGATAACAAGGATCTTTATGCAGAAGAAGCTGCTGCTCAGAGAGAAAGGGAGCGACAGCGGATGCTTACCATTCCAGGGCTTATTGCTCCCAATGAGATACAAGATGAGATGTTGGATTTGTAGATGGTTATTCTTGCCTTGGAAATTAACTCTGGAGTTGGTGTAGATGAAGTCCTTTACAATAGATCTTATTGAGGTGCAATGATAGTAATTTCCCCCATTTTTTAACGCGTTTTCAATTTCTCTCTAGTTTTGAAGCAGTTCATCATGAGGGTGCCCCGGCACAAAGGCTTGGTTGCTGATGAAAGTGTTGGCTGGGTGTAGATTAATTAGAGATTTTAAAGTAGGAATATAGTGGGAATCGCTGTATTGGGTTCCTGAATTCGGCTTGGCATTGTAATTTCATGATAACTGGGTGGGACAAAAATGTTGAAATGACATGATTTAGTATCACCAGTGATCTGAATAGGTGTAATGTATACAACTTTTAGCAGAATGTGCAGAAAGTCTTGATTTTTTTTTGTGTGTTGGTAATTTGATGGACGGGCATGATTTTTCTGCTCCGGCCATATATAATTTGTTTATGATGTGATGAGTTGGGGAAACAAGTCTTATAAAATAGCGTCTTAGAATTCTTCTATTATCGTCATTGTTCGAATTTATCTCTGCCTGACATGTCCAAAAGAAAACAAAAAAATAATATAAAGACAAAATGCTCATTTTTCCTTTTAATTTTACTTCATATTAAAAATCAATTTATTTTGGGAGTGAGGTTATTTAATTCACAATATTTGGAGAAATATATAGTTTTTTTTGAATTTATCACTAATAGAACTATAAATGTAACTATTATTGTAATTGTCATTAGTTCTTACAATGTCAGTATAAAATAAGTTGTCAATTGGAGAATAAATTATATAGATTAAAGATAATTGTCAATGTAACTATCGCGATTACTTCAATTGTATTGGAAATCATAACATATATACTGTTAGATTATTCATAAATCAATCAGATACCTACAATTTTGATAACTATAAAGAATTTTTTTAATTCTCTCTAAAAAGAATGATCATTTTTAAAATATTATAATTGAGTCGGGATTATTTATTTCAAACTTCTAAAGAAAATTTCAGTAATTTTGACCAAAATATCAGCCAAGATTTTTTCAATATTATTCATTAAAATTCTTACTTCTACTTCTCTCTTTTAATAAAATAAAATAGATATTTATTCAACAATTAGTTTTAACTAATAAAAAACCTACCTTGAATTATCTTAGCAATTATTTTAATTCTCAGGTATCCCTTATAACTGATTATTAAGGAGAGGGGTAGGAACATCACATATAAATACTACTACAATTACATAAACGGAAAGGAGATTCGGAAAAGAGAAACCAAACGCGACCTTTCTCGTCAACCAATATTCATCCACAATTTGGTATCTATCTCTCTCTCTCTCTACAAAAAAATTAAAAACACTGTCTAATCAACCGATCATTATATTCAGTTGCGGATAATTGTATAGCTTAAGATCGACGAACTCTTCTTCAATTAAGTCTTCTCTTTCGTTTTTCGTCTCTGAAAATTTCCCAGGAGTTGATCAAATTCCTTTTCATAGAGAAATATATACTTGTAGAGAGAGAAAGTTAGGGTAATCGAAGGCCATCATGGGACAAGTCTTTAGGAAGCTCTTCGATACTTTCTTCGGCAACAGTGAGATGCGAGTATATCTCTTTTCTTCTCAGTGGTTGTATTTTTTTTTTATTGTTGTAATTGTTTGATTTCCCCTTTCAACTTTGTTTATTATTGACCGAGTATAATTTTATTTAGTTCTTATAGTTTTTTTGGTATTTGTTATATTTGAAATGGCATAGGTTGTGATGCTTGGACTAGACGCAGCTGGCAAAACTACAATACTATACAAGCTGCATATCGGAGAAGTTCTATCAACTGTTCCCACAATAGGTAATACAGTTTGCAGTTTTAGAATGTCGATAAAAACATGTTAGTTGTAATTGAATAGAAGGGGTAGAGTGTAGTACTTTTTAATTACTAGACCATCTATGCGTACTTACAACTTGTGGATCAAAGATGCATAGAAAGAACATGGGTACTTCCGTACTTGTTTGATTTCAAAATCTTCAATCATGCCTATTTTGTACTAAATATTTCTTCAATCAAGGACAAATTAGAAAAACGGTTTGGCGGTGAGAACGGGAAGTGGGTAGAAATTAACAGATGCTTCAAAATACAAGTTTTCCAGTTTTTGTACGAGGAAAGAAGGGACTTGGATTTTTTTTGAGAAACAGGACGTAGATATAAATCATATGGTAAGAAAGATGGATAAAATATGCCATTTCTGGTTGATAGTCATGTTTAGGTAGGTTTTAGAGGAATAGACTAGATATAAATTCAAAACTTAGCACTGTTCTAAAAATCCCCGTCTAGGTTCGCTTAGGCCCGCCTAGGCGATAAGCCCCCTAGCGCCTCACCTAAGCTCAAGACGGCAAAAAAATCCCTCCAGGAAATTAAACAGGGATTAGGCATGGTCTAGGCGGAGATATTTTTTTTTTAATAACTACCCAAACTAGATCTTTATATATTTAATTTTCTAATGATTTACCATATTCATAATGCAAGTTGTAACATATCAAATCACAACAAGAAGTGAATAATATCAAGTCAAAATGGATATTATATTTGTAATTTTTTGAACTTGTACCAACTTCAAATTATATAAATGATGATACATTTGTAATATGTAGTTTAATTCAATATAATTCTTAAATTTATGTTTAGTTTCTTAAGTTTTAATATTGAATTGAATTCTTGAAATTTAAAATTTTATTATTTAATAGCAATCTTGTTCATGAATAAAACTAATACGTTAAAGATATGTTTGAACTTTCAACCATTACTTATTTGTGTTTGAACTTTGACATTGACAATATGTATATGTGTTTGAATTTTAAGCAAAGAACTTTATTATCTTTATTATAGATTATTTTGCTTTATATTATTGTTTTGTTTGAATAAATGTAAGATAAAATATTAAAATTGACTTACAATAAAAAATTCTGCCTAGGCCCCCTAGGCGCTAAGCTTCCTGGCCGCCTGCCTCCCGCCTAGTGCCTTTTAGAGCATTGAAACTTAGGCGAAAAGTGGCTGCTCACATAATTCTTATTATAAGGGGGACAAAATAGTATGAAGAAGGGAAGGTATGATGGATGACAAGGCATTTCTGAGATGAGAAGTTTTTTTTGTCCTATTGTTTGCTTGAGAAAGAAGAAAATAAGGAAGATAAAAAAAAAGGAGAGATATAGGAGGTGCATGGTGTTAATTTGTGACCTTCCTCTCTTTCCTTTTCTTGGAATGTCTTGGTGTGTCGTGCCATAGTACAACCTAAAGTTTTTGGGGGCCTTGATAGTGATTATGTGTGGGTAGAGGACAAAACAACATTTGCATTGCCAAATTTTTGTCATACTGGAACTTGTTAACGACACTGAACAAGTGCAATTCATCCAAATGTTATAGCTCTTTTCGATGAATCTTCAGGTATTGTGTAGTTATCCCAAAAAAGAATAAATAAAAATATTTGACTTATGTGCTCATTAATCAATTAAGAGAATTTAATGTATGTTCCTACAAATAGGGGTGTTCACCGGTAAAAAATCGGACCAAACCGAACCGGACCGAATACCGATAGTACCCAAAATACGATACCGGTACCGGTTGAACCGATATACTGGACCGAATAGCCGATTCGGTACCAGTTCAGTACCGGTTTTTACCTTACGAAAATCGGCCCCAATTTTAACCAAAACTCAGCCCAATTTTAAACCAAAACCGGCCTAAGAAGGAGCAGCCCAAGACTTATTTTTCAGCCAAAATTCGGCCCAAGGTCATGAAATTTCGACCCAATAAAAAAAATAAAAGACTTGGAAGTCTTTTTATAAGAAAAACTTATTTGGACTTTTATAAAATAACCAATGTGGGACTTGGCTATTAAGGTCATGTGCCTTTTTAGAAGGAAAATTTCCCTAGACTTTTATAAAAAAACCAATGTGGGACTTGGCTATTAAAATCTCACTTGGTAGTATTTTTATAAGGAAAACTTCCTTAGGCTTTTATAAAATAACCAATGTGGGACTTGACTATTAAGGTCTCACTTGTAGTTTTTTTATAGGAAAACTTCCTTAGACTTTTTATAAATAACTAATGTGGGACTTGAATACTTGACCTTCACTTGATAGTCTTTTATTAATCAATGTAGACCACAAAGTATTAAGGCCTTCCTTAAATTGCAAACAACCATATTCTATCCAATTAAGTAAGACTTTTATTCTACCTTAGGAGCAGATCTTTCCCAACTTATTGATAAATAATTTAAGTTTATCTAATTTCTTTTACTTTTACCAATTTAATCGATATAGAACTTGTAAACAACCAACAATTAATGTATTTAAGTTTATCTAATTTCTTTTACTTTTACCAATCAATATAGAACTTGTAAACCACCAACTATTAATGTTTCCCTTAGTACTATTTTTACAAAAAAAAACTTTACTTGATACTTTTACCAATTTAAACAATTTAGAACTTGTAAACAACTATAAAAAAACTTTACTTGATACTTTTACCAATTTAAACAATATAGAACTTGTAAACAACCAATTATTAATGTATTTAAGTTTATCTAATTTCTTTTACTTTTACCAATCAATATAGAACTTGTAAACCAACTATTAATGTTTTCCTTAGTACTATTTTTATAAAAAAACTTTACTTGATACTTGGTAGTCTATACTTGATAGTCTTTTATAAAGAAAACTTCTTTAGACCTTTATAAAATAACTAATTTGGGACTTGGCAATTAAGGTCTCACTTGATAGTCTTTTATAAGGAAAATTTCCTTAGATTTTTATAAAATTAACCAATGTGAGACTTGAGTACTTAACCTTCACTTGGTAGTCTTTTATAAGGAAAACTTCCTTAGACTTTTATAAAATTAACCAATGCGAGACTTGAATACTTGACCTTCACTTGGTTATCTTTTATTAATCAATGTGGGACTTCTAAACAACCATATATATGTGTTCTCTTATCTTACCAATATCCCACATTGTCTAATTTGTGTTCTCTTGTCTTACCTCTATTTTATAAATAGGGGAGACTACCAATAATTTCATCAAGTCCTAAATATTCTATTATATCTTTTCTTGTGTTATTTCTATTATATAAATAGAGAAGAAAAAGACTTCAAGCCAATTCTACAAGGCTAAGTAAAAAAATTATTTAACAAAGATTTTTGAAATAAGACAACCAGATTCGGTCCAGGTATATCTAGGACCTATGAAAATCGGTAATGCTTAGGAATCTAAACCTGGTTTGTACTGGAACCGATCCCGAACCGACCGGTTCGGACCGGTCCGGTTCACCTAAAAAACCGAAAATACGAAAATTGGTGAAAATCCCTACCTACAAAGGGAAACAAAATAGTACTAATTCATAGGATGCTAGCATAATTTAATCCATGTGCTTTAAGCCATGACAAGTTGTTATACTTAATTTTTTTTATTAAGTGTGATTCTAATACACATCCCGCTTCCATTATGCACTCTAGCGTGTGGAAGTTAATCCCTAAGGAGATATTTCCTTCTTACAATTGGGAGCATATTTGTTTTTGGGAAGATGTTTGTTTAGGGGACAGTAAGTTGTGGTCATGCTTTCAAAGTCTCTTCAATCTTTCCTCTCGCCACAACTTTCAAATTACTTCTTTCTTTGCGATAGCGATTCCTTGCTTTGTTTGGAACCTTTATTTTTATTTTAAGTTTGAATACTTGGGTTGTGGAGGTTTGGGCTTCCCTCCTTCCCCTCTTGAACTCCTATTCTCTCTCTTCTATTGATTTATGTGTTTGATCTTTAAACCTCTCAAGATTCTTTGTTGGTCTTTATTGACCTATTTCTAGAAAGTTGTCGTTTGAGTCGCTTTCTAACGTAGGATGATAGTTGGAGAACTATATTTGTTAGTGTTATAGTATATAATATGGAACAATGAATACCTTGAGAAAATATGTCTAATATATAATGACTTGGGTCAACTCTTCTCATAGCCAATTGTTTTTAAGTTAGAGAGCTTTATGTCTTTATATTCTAGACTTTGGGCTCATTGTATAAATCTAACATAGTATTAGAGTGGACTATCCTTGGTTAAACACTCTTCTTAGCCTTCATTCTTACCCACTTGCAGTTCATTTCTTAAGGGTCAAAATTACCCATTTTTTAACTAATACCACTTATCAATTGGGCCAATAGTTGTCTGTGGTTTACTAGAGTTCTTATGGACTTGAGTTGTGACTAGCTTCATCTGGGCTTGCTTATTTTGTTTGGGTCTTCATATTCATCAGGTCCACATGCAACCCTCAATACACCTGGTTACACGTGAGGGAAAGTGTATATAATATCTTGTCCTTGAGAAAATATGTCTAGTATATAATGACTTGGGCCATCTCTTCTCATAACCAATTGGTTTTGAGTTAGAGAGTTTGATGTCTTTATATACTAGACTTTGGGCCCATTTTATAAATCTAACAGTTAGAAATTGGTAAAGCAAGAGAAAATTAACTTGGTGAGTTTCCGCATATCACTACCCCAACGATCTTTTACTTTGGTGATGCTATGCACAACACGTTTTTTAACCGTAAAAAAGAAGAAAATAACTCATAGTTTAATTTTAGTAATCAATAGTGTTAACGCCAAGATCTTTCTATGAACTCCAATCACGTAAAGCTCTTCCAAATCTTGCACAATAAACACGACAACACCAAAAGCTTGACGTCTTCGACCGTCGGGGGATAGCTCCGGCGTGAGAGTCAGTACAGGCGATCATAAGGTTAACAATGGAGGATAAAATATCTAGTGTCTTTAGAGAGAGAAATAATCAGTTACCTTTTCTTGTATGACCTCCCTGCTATCATATACTCTCAAACCCAGTTTACCGTGCCACCCATTCCTCAATGACACAGTCCCCCACTTCTGGCGATCTCAGCCGACTGCATGCAACACCTGCCACATCCCATCACTGTTTGCCACCGCAGACCGACTGAATCCCATCCACATTAATGCCTTGCAGACATATCGGTCAACAGCTAACTTATTCATCATTACCGGTCAAAGTTGTAGATATTTAGTCATCTAATGGGTCAGCCCAATAATCCAACCCAAAGACTTTTAAGACCCAATCAAGATGATTCACTGACTTGGGCCAACTGGTTGGGCCCAATAAAAACGACCCGATGGATTAATCAAATGACTCGGCCCAATCCATTCAGCCCAATATATGAAATATCATGGCCCAACAAATAGTATGAAGAATAATTAATCTTGTGGGAAAATATTACTTGGGGAACAATAAAAGTGCTACACGACTAAAATACTCTTACTAAATCTTTAAAATTCATGGTCACTATTAAATGTTCTAAATCTCTACTAATAAGTAAATAAATAATTACGTCAAATAAAACCCAATTTGATGTAATAAAAGTTCCATAAATTAAATAAATCAATTGATTCTTTCCTTTTGGCTTGTGGTCCCCATAACTTTCCCTTAGCCTCTTATATGAAGACAAAGACTCCTTTGAAGATGTGAGCTTTTGTTTGTCTTTGGTCCTCAACAGGTTCAATAGGAATGTTTTGTTTCAACTGCATAGACCTTTACTCCAAACCTATGTGTATGTGTGATGTTTATGCAGATGAACGAGTTAAACTCATATTTTTCTTTAGTGCTTGGCAATTGTAGTATTCCTTTTTTGAGTGTTGGAGGAGTGTCGGTTTGTCTGTGTTTGTTGAGTATTTGATTCTTCTCAATCTCCATGGTTTTAAGAGGAGTAGAGATGGCAAAATGCTTTGGTCTGTTGGTGTTGCAACTTATTTACCATCTTTTAGGGCATTTGAAAAGAGGGGAATGCCAACATCTTTAGTGACGGGCTTCCTTGTTATTTATTGTGGGTTAGGGTTACTTTTCTTGCTTATTTATGGGCTTCGGCCATGGTGCTGTTGGGGGAGTTGCTACCTGCGGCTTACATAGGGATTGGTGGGTGGTCCTGCATTAGACTTGTATTCTGTTGTACTTTCTATTTGCATGTTTGGAGGATACGTCATCCTCCCTTTTTTTCTTAATAAAATCTTTGTCACTATCTTATATGAAGTAAAAGAAACTAATTGTATTTGTGGCTTGAATCTCTTCACACAGTGTTATATTATTTGTGAGGCAGAACATATTTTTCGATTATGTTGCATTGTTCAAATTTATAAAATGTTTCCTTGAAATTAGATTATCTTATTTGTTTTCTAATGTCTCCTTTATTGCGTTCTTTTCATACAACCAACAAGGAGGCCCACCTTCATTCCTCTCTTGGCTAAGTAAAACAAAAACAAAAAATTTACCCCTTTTATCTCTCATGTTGTATATTGGAAGGGGAGACTGTAAGTGTTGACTCTCACATCACCTTGTTTGAGTGTCACTGTGTGTTCTTGATACCTTTGCACCTACTTATCTGTGGAGAGCCTAGGACTTTTGAAAAGCTTCGGAGACGTCATTCCAGTAAAGCATGTAATTAGATTGGCCACTAGTAATATTGAAAATTTGAAATATACTAGTTTGCACTCTTGCCCCTGGTTAGCCTGAAGAAGAAGAAGAAGATATACATTTCTTGTCATTAAACCTTACTTATTTACCTTAACCCTATTTGTATTTCTTGGACCCTGATGAGGTTATATTTGATCATATTTCTCTTGGAGGTATGTTGTGATGAGTAGTTACACCTTCTCGTAAATATTTCCATGTCATGATTAACATAGATTATGCTCGCATGTTGGAAATTGTTTCTGGAGCCAATCTGGATATGATTATTTATTGCTTGCAGCCATTTACTTAGATGGCAGCATTTCTTTCATCTTTTAAGTGTGCATTCTTGTAAATCTACATCACCTCCCAATTTGGTTGCCTAAGACTTGCAAGCATTATGGATGTTAAATGTTGACATGTTGGAATGGATTTTATGTTAGTTTCTCTCAGTTCACGTGAAGATATCCTTTTTTTTATTACTTTAAGTATCTGTTGTCTTTTCATTCTGCTATTCACTTAGAGCTATTGATGTTTAAGGCTAATTGACAAAACCAATTCGTTATTTTCTGCTCTGATGCAGGTTTTAATGTGGAGAAAGTTCAGTATAAGAATGTGATGTTCACAGTTTGGGATGTTGGTGGGCAGGAGAAACTAAGGCCGTTATGGAGGCATTACTTCAATAATACGGATGGATTGGTAATGATAGTCTTAGTAACTATATATCGCTGTTTTTTTTTTGCTTTTTTCCCCTCCCTTTATATATTGTTTTGTGATATTTTTTAGGCTTTCTAGCTGGCTTTTTCTGTCCATGTTTGATATATCAGAGGCTAAGCAGGACAGAGTTAATTAGTGTAATTAAATGGCTACCACGCAAAAAATATAAATAAATAAGTATAGATTTATCTAGTGTAATTGTTGTATTAATTATCTAAAGATGCATTTTCTGTTTTCTTGACTGCGAATTATCTTTATCTGTTTAAAAAAGGCTCTATGTTGTTATTCACTCTCTTTGTATGCGCAGATCTATGTTGTTGATTCTCTTGATCGTGAGAGGATTAGCAAAGCGAAGGAAGAGTTCCAGGTTTGTGTATTCTGAATGGTTTTTAGCTCTAGTTCACCAGTTAGCTTAAATCTCTCTCATTTGGCTTCTTATTTTTCTTTCAGGCCATCATCAAAGATCCATTTATGCTTAGTAGTATCATCTTGGTATTTGCAAACAAACAGGACATGGTATATTTCAAGACCGTTATCTCTAATTAATGTCTTACACATCAATTAAGTGAAGGTCCACGTATGTACCCAACCTCCGAGATGGGACCCAGAAACCAGAGAATGAGTTTGGCATATAGGGGAGTAGTTAATTTAATTTGTAAAGGTTGATCTTAAAACGGCACGTCACGGCACTCATCATACATAACCCAACTTGACAGATCCTTGGCCCAACTTACATAGTATCTGCACGTATGTAAAAATTTGATCATTCTGGAGTGAGTTGTAGTCGTATCACTGATCACCCTGAGGAAATGTCACAGGTAACTCGAATATATCAGATTTGTCATTACTGAATCCCATAACATGCAAGTTTACAAACTAAGGAAAGGTTCTCTAATTTCATGATGTTGCTCTGTGTTTGTTGTGAGGGTGCTTAGACTGATATGGTCTGTCGATGTCCAGATATCGTGAAAACATGGCTGATGCTGGTGTCCTGCTTGTCTATGCAAGACAATGCATGTTTGTATTTTTCTACATTGATTTTGAAATAATAATGATGCTATCTCGAGTAATGCCCAAACAATTGATGATAAATTATTGGAAAGGTGACAGGAAGTGCAACTGTCTAGATCAGCAAATACCTCCATTTGGTTACTATAAAATGAACTTGTCTTGATCAGTAATTGTCTTGAGAGACTTCTAAAAAGTTCTTCCTTCTTTTCAGAGGACATATTTTGTTAGGGTGAAACAAACACTTTCTTACTGTTCACTACACAAACCTATCTAAATTTATACCGTTCTGCTTCTCTATATTATGCATTAGTTAAACAACCGGTACATAAAGTGTTGCTCAGTTCATATTTTACTTCTTTAGAAAGGAGCGATGACACCAATGGAAGTGTGTGAAGACCTGGGCCTCTACGATCTTAAAAACAGGAAATGGCATATACAAGGGACTTGTGCTCTTAGAGGAGATGGTCTTTATGAAGGGTTGGACTGGTTAGCTAACACTCTCAAGGAGTTGAAGGCTACCGGTTATTCTTCAGTAAGCACCTCATCCTTCTGAACATGAAGGTTAGAAATTCTGCTACTTAGCTCGTATATCATCACGAATCATATTTTGATTTCTTATTTCTTCTGAACATCTTTTCACAGCTTTCTTTACTCAACCTCAAATTTTTGACCAAGCTGAATGCGCCGCAGTCTGACAAGGAGTAGTGCCGGAAGTACAATGATTTTCGCACATTATGTTTTAAAGCTAATGAAAGCATTCTAGGAGCATCATTTACCTGTATGTTATTGGCCCTTGATATAAGACCGACTTCATTGTATATTAGAACATGGGTCCTTGGGGGTGTATCTGTGCTTCGGCTTCTCCCGTTACATTTGGAATTGCCTGTAAGAAAAAGGGTGCGAGCATTTTATTTCATGAGAGAATATATTAATCTTCTATAATGCTTTAGTTCCCATTACATTTGGAATTGCCTATAATGTAGTGAGCATTTTATTTCTTGGGAATATATTAATCTGCCTCTCTAATGTTGTTATCCGGTACAGGATTCAATTCCAAAATATTTAAACTGAATATTTGGCTGAGATTCTGAGAACCTTGTGCAAAACATTAGAAATGTGTTCTGCCTCTCTAATGATGCATAGTAACATCAACAGAGATAGATTGTTACTCAATTAAGGTTGATGGCATTTTCACATTCAGATGTTATACAGGTAAATAAAAAAAATAAGACTTGTCTTATTATTATTATTATTATTTTTAATACTAAACTTTAAATATTAAGATCAGCATTTATTATTGAGAAAAATAAATCTTTGAAAGAAGGATATGTATATGGAAGTTAAAGGAAATTAAATTCTAGTTATAATTCTTAAAAGATAAAATTCAGCTAATATTTTTCCTTCTCAGTAAAGTAAAACATTTTCAATAAACTAAAAATAATATTCTATCTATTCTGAAATATAATATCAAGTTGGATTTTTTTAAATTAATATAAGATATTTTTAATGTTTCACTTAACTAGGGCGGTAAACGAACAGAGTTGAACTCAGTATTGACTTGTTTAGATTTGGTTAAGTATGAAATAAGATTTGATTGAGACTCGTTTAACTGTCGAATGATCTTGAGCCCAAACGGGTTGAATTTTTTAAGCCTCAAACATTTTAAACTTTTTTGAGCAAATATGATTAATAGAAAATTATAATTTGAAGATGTTCGAATAATTTATCGAACTTTAAAATTTGAATCATTTATATTTCAAGTCGAGTTCGAATCGAACTTTTAGTCGAACAAGTACGAATGTAGCATGAACTATTTGGTTGATTTGTCTTACACTTAACTTTGGAGAACAATAAATTTTATCTAATAGTGTCTTTTAAATAATTTCTATTTTTATTTTTAAAAAATAAAATGGAATTATATGGCTTTAGAACTCAAATATCAAATACAAATAGGAGGATCAATCAATCCTCTCGCATAACATAACAATATTACGAATTCCTAAGATTTTGCTTCTTTTTTTTGTTACCATAACAACAAAGAAACTCTCTTTTTTCCCGGGGGAAATCCCAACCAAGCAAACACAGCCTTGGCCCCACTCCATCCTTTCCAGCCACACACTCCACTGTTAATTTCCAAAAAAAAAAAACATGTCAAATTTTCAACCATATATCAGATCAGTAGTATATTCTTCCATTTCCTTCAATATTTTTCAAAGAGCAGCAATCAATTAGAAATGTACTCATGCGAAACCTCCACAATGTTCGGCCACAAAACTTCATTGATCCTTCGTAAACACCCTTATTTTCTTCATGATTCGAATCGATTTCTTCGTAATTCAATGAAATTCCGGTGCTTATTAGATCAAATTGTGCCCAAATTCGCGGTTTTATCATCTTTAAGCTCAGTTTTCACCTCCGGGAATGTTATTGCTTTGGCTGCCACGGCTGGCTCTAGTTCAGTTCACAGCGCCGTGACGGTTGCGATTACGGATGTGGCGGTCACGGCTCTGGCAATTGCTTCCGGAGCTTGTCTCTCTACTAAGGTTGATTTTTTGTGGCCTAAAGTGGAGGAACAACCTGGTGAGCTGAATTAAATGTTTCAGGTGTTTTAGGTTCTTTATTGCTAAATCACAATTTTAATGCATAAGTTGATTAATTATGCTAAAGTTGATTGATCAGGATGTGGTTGATTTTCTGAATTAGATCTTAATAATGGTTGGAGGTGAAAAAATATTAATTATTAGAAGCATTATTTATGAAGTTTAAATAAAAATTTGGTATATATATACACACCTATATTTCTGTTTTGTTAAGCCTAGTATAGAAGACATGAAAGAGCTTCTTATATACTACCCCCTCCGTTAGAAATTATAAGATTGTTATCGACTTTTGAAAGACAACTTTAGATATTTACAAACTCAAAATTGATATGATTCATTAATAGTTACGATACAATAAATCTTATAATTATTAGTACATTTTAGATAGATTACAATGATGAACTAAAATTAAATGAAGTTATGTCGATTATGAGTCTGAAAATGTCTCAAATGGACAAAAATTCAATAATGATATTGAATTTTGGAACAAAGCTAATATTTTGAACTAGCATTAATTAAATATTTTATTTCCCTGGTTACTCTTCCTTGTACATGTTAAGTGGTTAACAAAAATTAGGTAATTTTATGTCAAGAAATTTAAGTTGTGCTCTTATGTGGTCGAGTTCATGATACAATATAATTTTATTTAAAAACTATTAGTTGTGAAATATTACTTAAATAACACGTGCTACTTCAAAGTTAGTTTCTCAAAAAATTATTAGCTTTTAGAGATTATTAACTTTAATAGTTTTAATTATTAGAGAGTCGACTGTAGCTAATATAATGCCTAGTGGGCAGCGTTAATCCATAGGGCTGGGAGTGTGTTTTATAATTTATAACAAAAAATTTCTTCATTAACTGCTTAGTGAAGACAATAATCATTTGTGTGTCTTACGTAAGGAAATAGTAATATTATGGAAAGTTAAGGACTGGGATGTTGATTCAACAATAAAAAATGTAGACCATCAAGCCATGTGAAATATATCTGAATATCTCCTACGTTTATTTAAAATGAAGACGGCCCTTAGAGTATTCTAGATACATGTCAGCATAATTAAATGTATTTGTTTTCCTTTTTGTATTTTTGCACCAAAAATATCTACACCTGCAATGTTGGACCGATTTGGAGAAATTTTTTCCTCACATGTTCAAATCTGAAATTTGGTAAAAATTCTTCCATGCAGTGTTGGAATTGAACAGCGTAGTTTACTCATCACATATACTATTTTTTGAAAATTTCTAATTCTAAGCTAATTACTTTCTGGCAAACTGTAAAACCTGTTTAGCCAGAGGGGTTTATTGCAGCTAATCAAGAAATGATAGCAAGAAATCTCAATTTTATTACACCACCATGTATTTCATAATGATATCATTAGTCTATATGCTGCAGGTTCTCTTATATTGGATGGTGTAGACGTTACTGAATATCCCATATTTAGTGATGCAAAGGTCTGAGATCTACTTGAAGCTATTGACTTGTGCATAGTAATCTGCTGCTACAGTGTGTCTAAACTTCTATGTCCGTCAAGACAGGTGCAAAAGGCAGTTGCATTTGCAAGGAAAGCGCATCACGGTCAGTTTAGGAAGACAGGAGAGCCTTATTTGACACACTGTATTCATACAGGGAAAATCCTAGCTGTGTTGGTTCCATCATCTGGCAAAAGAGTATGCAATCTTCCTTCCAGTTATAATGGTTCTAGCACTGTTTCACTACCTGTTGATGTATTCATTGTTCTTTTTCGGAAAGTTTGACCACTCATGCTTTCTGCGCTGGCAAATGCTTGCTATATTCAATAAGAGAACCGACTGCATCTGTTTTGTCAAACAACTTTTCTGTGATTCTTTGTCATTCATGGGTGTCAGAGAGCAATGATCACTTCCGTATTGCATGTATCACTACTAGTTGCTCAACTAATGTTGATTAAATTAAGGGTGACTGTTTATATTTACTTTTTATATACTAAAAGATGTAATGTTAATCAGTTGGTACAATATGTAGAAGGAACAGTTGGTACAATCATGTAGGAGTTGTACATTGTGAATAATTGTTACATGTGAGATAAATCCCTTTCATAATACATATTAAGTGTATTACTGTTTTGTGGATTTCTTTACCCATTCTTTTGATATATGTCATAGCCTTATCTGCCAATATCATTAACTTTATGTTCCTTACACAAATTTGTTGGTTATGTTTTGTTCTTCACTTTCAAAATATTTGTATTCATAATCCGTAACTATGATAGATGTCTTGATAGTAATAATTGAGTATTGCTCATTTATTATTCAATTCTCGAAATCATAGCAGCCAAGTTTCATTTTGTTCAGATGTTAATTATTGTTGTGCTTTTTCATATCAGTTGCAGCGTACATGAAAAGCTCAATAATACTCTAATTTCTTTTATTCATTCGTATTTACTGCAGGCTGTTGATACAGTTGTTGCTGGGATTCTGCATGACGTGGTTGATGATACGTGTGAAAGATTGGGCAGCATAAAGAGGGAATTTGATGAAGATGTAGCAAAACTGGTAGCTGGTGTTTCCAAGTTAAGTTATATTAATCAGGTACATAGATGTAGGACTCTGTGATATGGTGTTCAAAC
The DNA here is from genome assembly GCA_020205615.1 of Panax quinquefolius. NCBI lineage: Eukaryota > Viridiplantae > Streptophyta > Magnoliopsida > Apiales > Araliaceae > Panax > Panax quinquefolius. The sequence continues at coordinate 155,899,700 of CM035155.1, read as the reverse complement.
TTGCAAATTTTGTTTAGAATAAGGAAATTATATTTCTGGTTTTATTAAAGATTCCGATTGCATATTGCAAGCAGTACAAATAGGGATATAACTAATTTTGTCTGTTAGTTATCCTGCTATGATATTCTACCTACGTAGATGATAACTCGGTATGACAAGTGTTAGAATTCGATCACATACGCACACAACAGTAAATAATTAATACAGAGATTTACGTGGTTCCCCAATTTGGTTAGTCCACGGGAGCGGCGTTCTTTTTATTATTCACCGAGTACATAGGATTTTACAATAGAGAGTATATATAACTGCTACTCTTTTTCCAACCCTAATTCACATTATAGCCAAAATACTCATAATGTATGGCCCTTTTCATACCGTACTGTGGGGGCTACACCCCCCCACCCCCCAACCTTCAGTTCAACACCTGATGGGCCAGTGCTCCGCTTCACTCCGCACTTGGCCTTTTTCAGGAATTTCTCAGTTATGAGCACAAGTCCCAACAACAAGCGATCCAAAAAAAGAGACTTGACAATATCTGATGGCTTTCCGTATCTTATCTCATTCTGATGTTTAATGCTCTTATAAGTTTAATTAATAAGATTAGTTAAATACTTGTGGTTCTTAATTATCCATTCCTTGTATTTCATGCATTGTATTTCAGGATAGATGGGTATTATGTCTGTTTGTGCGCATTTTCATGCTATATAAGTATCTTTAACAAGTGTTTTTTTTTGCAGTTGCTGCGGAGACACCGAAGGGTAAATGTGAATCAGGAAACCCTTGGCCCTGAAGAGGTTTGTAATTTATTAACCCAAGATCAAATCCATAATATCAACTAGCCATATATCAGTTAAAAGTGTTTCATTTTAAAATGTGATTGAACCCTATGATTTTGTTCGTAATAATATATGCTTCTTGTGTGTTAACATTCTTGTAATGCTGTAAGATAATTTATTGTTGTTTACCTCCTTAATATGTTAGTTCTGATGAATTCATCTCCTTTATTTGGTGATAATTATTAAGTAGAATGATCTTTAATCTAGTATATATTCTATGTTATAGCTTCATATTGTGTTACATGCCCATCCTATTAATATATTGATGCAAAGCAAGAGGCTAAAAACCGACCCATCTGCAATCAAAACTACATACCTAAAATCAACCCTACTAGCTGCCTTAGAGTAGGCTGATCTTCAGTAGATTTCTGGCATTTAGATTAGAAATTATCCAACAACATTAAATTGAGGGAGGTGGATTGATTCAACACATCTAAATAGGAAGTATGAAAACCTTCCCAATCCAAATGCTTATTGAAAGGGGGAATTAATCAACCAAGAACATACAATTGATTAAGCCAAAATCCAGAACTATCTCTTTCATGCAGAAGATATTGTTTGATTCGAATTTCAAGATAACATATTGAGGAAATAACCTACATACTCTGTATATAGCAAATATCTAAAAAAAAAATTTAAGCTTTCCCATTAACTTTTTTAAAGTTACTTAACTGTGAGGCTGTAACAACCTACAATTTCGCTTTTTGAGTGCAACATATATATTCACTCATTTTCATTTAGATTTGCATTCATGATAGAACCTCCAGTTTGATTCAGTTTTGTGACGCTTCAGGCCTTTACATCAGTCGGTTAGACTTTTATGATCACTACTCTTCCAGATGCATGGCTCAACTGTTTGTGAAAGTTATTTATTGCCAATGATTATGATCTCTTTGTTTAAGTTCTTTTAACTATAATAACCATAAAATGACATGATAGAAGAAGCATGAGTTACTGAGATTTTTATTGCGCAACATAAAAACAGTATTTAGTTACAGCAGTTGTATGATTCATAGTTGGCATTGTTCATTTCTAGGCAGATAATTTACGAGTGATGCTGTTGGGCATGGTTGATGATCCGCGCGTGGTACTCATCAAGCTAGCAGATCGTCTTCATAACATGAGAACCATGTACGGGTTTAAATTTTACTAAATTTAATTTTCAGTGATATGCCTTTCAAGTTTGATGCATAATTTTATACCATATCCGAGTGTATTACAGTGTTTTGGATTTGTGATTACCTTTATCTTTCATAAGCTGCCTTTTTACTTTTTGTCTTAACTTTTTTGCCTGGTGAAAATTTTCCTTCTAAATTCTTTTGTTAGTTATCATGAAACTTGCTCCTGCTCTAGGGTCTGACAAATCCACTAGTACTTAGAAGTCCAGTCTCCATTATTCAATAATTTTTAATTGACATGGTTTACCAGACCAAATTATTGGTTAGTAATATTATTATGCAGTTTACACCAGGATTGAAACATTTTTCTTGTAGTTATGCTCTGCCCTCTGCGAAGGCTCAAGCTGTGGCACAGGAGACATTAGTTATTTGGTGCTCACTTGCATCCAGGCTGGGTCTCTGGGCTCTAAAGGCTGAACTTGAAGATCTGTGCTTTGCGGTTCTTCAGGTAGGCTCAAGGTGTTCTTTTTTGGTGATCCTTTTTGATAAGTTGGTAGACTCATTATTTTATTGTTCATCCTTTAGAACATTCAAGCATATGGAAGCCAAATTCATAACCCTCTTAATTATTTGTTAACAAAGAGTGCAGATTCCAAAAAATCTATAGTATAGATTGACATGTGCAGTGTTTTCTAATTAAAGTTCTATGTCCAAAGGTCATGCACTCACAATTGGATAAATTTATATTGTTTAGATTTTTATGTATTGAAGTGAATTACTACTTGCAAGAGGAGAAAAGTACTTGGTGAAAGACCTTGAGAAGGTCAAATTTGTTTATTAATCAAGTAATTCATAAGTAATAAAGTAATTAACTACCATAATATAATCAAAAGTAGAGGTAAAGTTGTTTTCCTTCTCATTTACTTTTGGCAGATTATGATAATTTAATAGAACAAAATTGAATCTCCATGTCATGATATGAGATGGCTTATTAAGTTATAGATAGAGTGGTGTCCAAGATCAGCGCAGAGGCAATACAGACCAGAACAGAAAAACTTGATCTGTCCAGCTAATGAAGTGAATTATACTGAATGGACTTTAGTATCATTGTGTGCATTGGATTGTGGCTACCGCCCGTCATTTATCACTTTGTTTTATAAACATTCTTTTAAGCTATGGAGTTAATAATTGAATCATATATTAGTTATTATCCAATAAGCAAACCATATATTATATTTAAATACATGCATTATATGCAGCCTCAAGTGTTTCGCCAAATGCGAGCTAACCTGGCTTCCATGTGGAGCTCCAGTAAAAGGGCAGTCAAATTGAGAAGACTATCTGCAAAAACCAGCTCTCTTGCAAAATCAAATGGTAAAAACCCAAGTCTGGAGCACGAGGAATCTGCGCCAACCAATGATGACAATATCACCATGAAGGTAGTAAGGATGACATCTGCCTTGTCACATTCACAAACTGTATTCACAATCATTTCATGAGTATCATAGTATCTGCTGAATATGGAAATAAGTTAATAAACTGGTCTAGCAAGCCTTAGTCATTTTTTCTTCTCCTTCTCTTACAGTCTGACTACCCTCTCTATACGGAAATGACTTAAATGAGTGTTATTTTTTCTAATTTTTCTGAATATTGAAGTTTGCGCATTGGACACACATAACATTTTTTTATAATAATTTTTTCTTTCAATATTAAACTTCAAAGAGTATAATTTATTATTAGGAAAAAATTATCAAGAAAATCATGTCTACGTATATCAAACGCAAACCTTAATATTCAAGGGAAAAATGTCAAAAAGAAAAAAGAAAAAACTGGGACCCTCATTTTTGGATGGAGGTAGTTCTATATAAGGGATCTATGCATTATATGATTTTCATCTGGGAAAATTAAAAGTCGGCAAGGATTATTCATTATTTCTTTTGATGAGTTAGTGAAGTTTTCTTTTTCTCTTGCATATTTTTTTTTGGGTTATACTTTGTTATGTGGAAAACATTAAGGCTATGTGTGCAAGGATTACACTTGAGATTGGACTATTAATCTCAAGTTTTTTGTTTGTTTTTAAAAATAGATTTGGGACTATTAGACGGGATAATAAAATGACTTGAAAGAGGAGACTATTAATACCATGTCCAACTAGGTATTATAGGTATTATAAACTCTACCATTTATGACTAAAAATTTGTTGACAAAATTATCCTTTAACTTTGTTTAAAAAAACCGGTGTATCTTATCTTATCTATCTATATTCAAACTAATAAGAATATATCTTTGTTATTAGTAGTAAGAGTATAATAGTCTAAATAGTAAGGTTTTATCTAATCCTTTAAATAATTTTGGACAAAACAAACATAACATGAGATTATTTTAAGTTATCCCATGAATAATCTCATAAAAAACAAACATGCGAGTCTGTGACTATGACTATTTATTTCTAGGATTAATAGTCTTGAGATTATAATTCATGAGAATATAGTCTCGAGATTATAATTCTTGCAAACAAACATGACCTAGTGTTAAATTAGACCATGACTTAGGGTAGTTTCCAGAAAACTAGAAAATTGTTGCCTAATTTGTTATTTTACAGGTTTTGATTATCAAAAGGCTTCTATTGTTAATCCTTTGAATGGTGGGTGGCTTATGGTTCTTGGTGTTAAATTTGAAAATTAGAAGCTAATGGGTAGAAGTGAGGATCAGCTTCAGTGATGGAGGCTGAAATTTTGTTTATGGTGGGCAAGATTTGAAATTTTGAACTACTATAACATGTTTATAATAAATATTAGAATATCAACTACAATATAAAAAATATTAAATAACAATATATATCTATATATACATATTATATATATAAAATCAAAATAAAAGGATGAATCTAAAAAAAGTACACAAAAGTCGCTATAAAAATATTATTTGAGACTTTATTTATTGAAATTGTTTTGGAATAGCCTTCTATTTAGTTCTGTCAAATGCATTTTTCTTAGGGTGCCTTAGGGTTTAGTTATCTTTGAGGTTTTGACTTTTTCAGAGAATTTTGTATTGTTATTTAAATATAAATGTTAGATTTTTAATGTAATTATTTTAGTAGGATATTCCAGAAGTTTTAATTATGGTAGTAGATTTTAATTAGGAGATTTTTAATTATGGTAGTAGATTTTAATTAGGAGAGTTTTATTGTAGTAGTAGTTTTAATTGCGAGATTGTTTCCTTTTTGAATTAGGATTTTTACTTAGTCCCCAAGTATTGGGTTTTCTATTTAAGCATTGTAATACTTCATTATTCTATTTTAGAGATTATTGAATGAATTGATTTGAGATTAAAGTTGTATGCTTTTGTGTGTGCTTCTTTACCGATTCTCTGCAAAGATAGTCACTCTTATTCCTTCTTCCTTCCCCATCCTACATCTTAATGGTATCAAGAGCCAAAATTCCTGATATATTTTGATTTCACTCAATTCCTTCCTACCCTATTTTTCTGGCCCCATCAAATTGTTGAAGTTCGTTAGAGAATCGAAAATAATTTTTCGAGACGAAAGCACGACCTGTAGCAAGAACCGTGGTCGTCGTAGTCTCCCTCTGTTCTTCTACCAAATTACAGTTTGGTACCCCAAGTTTATGAAATTTTCAATTCATCCCCCTAAGTTTTTGAAATTTGCAATTCAGCCCCTCAAGGTTCAGAGAAGTTCAAATCAGTCCCTGTTTCTTTATACTTTTTGCATCTAAGTCCCTAGAGCCAAAAAAAAGTGTTGTTCGGGCAAGAGAAAATAAATATACTATATCAGTTATGGTGACTTATAATTGAGAGGACTGTCTTAGAAGAATTGAAGAATCCATTGCCGCACTTCTAACAAATCAGACCAATATTTCAAAGTTCATCGCCGCAATTCCAACATGTGGTCAATGAAACGTAAAGGTTAAAAGTGTGATGTCAGATCTTACAAGTAAAATACAAGGAGAAAGTGAGTCTCTTCAAAAACAAGAACTTCGAAAGACTCGTGATAATCTTAAAGTGGCTGAAGTTGAGGATGTTGTATCCATTGATGATTCCAAGGAGGTTTGCATCGAAGGAAGTGTAGTGCAAGAGGTGAACCATGTTGACCAAGAAGTTGAACACAAAAAGAAAAGACACAATTGAGGTAGAACATGTTGACTTTCTTATGGCAAATTTCATATTCGAGTCCAAAGTTGCATCTAGTTTCTTACTTGTGTCAATGCTATTCTCGAAATTTGTGCTCAAGAAATATCAGATGTGCATGTTTTATTGGCATGCATCTCCCGGACTATAGTTTATTATTTTTTGATATTTCAAAACTCGAGGATGAGTTTTTGTCAAAGGCGAGGAGAATGATGCGATATAGAAGAAGAAATTCAAGAAGTTTATTATTAATTTTGTATTATTATTTATATATAAATGTTGGATTATTAACCTAATTATTTTAGTAGGAATATTCTAGAAGTTTTAATTTTGGTAGTAGATTTTAATTAAGAGATTTTTAATTATGGTAGTACATTTTAATTAGGAGAGTTTTATTGTAATAGTATATTTTAGTTAGAAGATTGTTTCCTTTTTTGAATTAGGGTTTTTACTTAGTCCCCAAGTATTGAGTTTTCTATTTAAGTATATATTTCATTATTTTAAAGATTATTGAATGAATTGATTTGAGATTAAAGTTTGTGTTTTTGTTTGTGTTTCTTTACTAGGTACTTTTATTCTTTCTTCCTACTCCATCCTACATTGGTAGGTTTTGATTCTCTTCTATTTAGTTTAGGTTCAGTTATAAAATTTAATTCGTCCCACAAAAACAGTCTCTTTTACAAAATTGACCTATTTTGACAATATATTTTATTTCCATGTTCCCTAAGCTGATTTTTTTTTTTTGTTTAACTAAGTAGCAATGGCATGATAATAAAATTGTGATGGTAAAATAGAGGATATTTGTCTCATCTTATACTGCTGTAAAATAAATAACAAGGCTTTCTAAAACCAAAATATTTGGAAGTATAACTCTTTTGTGAAATGGAGGGAGTTAGGAGTGGTCATAATTCTTTTACAAACTAACACATGCACGCGCATATATATATATATATATATATATATATATATATATATATATATATATATAAAGAAGATTTTTGTCAAAAATTATGGGTGGTCAACTGACCACCCTTCCCCATAATTGGGTCCATACCTGATCAACATCAAATTTGGCTTGTTAGGATTGTGAAAGCATGATAATTTCTGGGTCCTTTATCTAACAACTTAAGTTTTTTCAAATTGGTAATTTAACATGGTATAAAAGTTTTAGGTATGCACTCTACTTGGTTTGTGCACAATGATGTACCTTTAGTTTGTCTCTCCATGTGCAAGCGAGGGTTGCATGTTTGGGGTGGGGGTGGGGGTGGGGTGGGGAGGGAGGTGAAAGCATGATGTACGTTGTTGTATTGGGCCTTTAATCTAACAATTTAAGCTTGTAGAGCAATTGGTAAGTTAACAAGTATAAAGTTTATGGAAGAAATAATGAGCCAACTTAGCTTGTGAACTATATCATAGAAGAAGTTCACGAGTCAATCTTGCAAGCATTAAGAAACATCATAAGCACAAACCATGTTTTTGCAACTAAACAATACTTATCTAAAGGGATAATACTTATCGTGGACTTATCCTCCTCCCATTAGTTTCGGCTAAAATTCGGAAAACTCAACTCTTGGGATTTTGAGGCCCAGAACAAAGAAAAAGAATTCAGCCTAAATTACAACTCATTGATGATCACCACCACCCATGAAAAACAAATACGGAATCTCTCCAGAACGCCATTAACTCCTCAAGCTTCCTTAGACATAAATTATCCTAACATGTAGTTTATTTGCCAAAATTTTTGGCTAGTGTGCTTTTATGATGTTCTCAACATGATTACAGAAGGTTTCATACATGAATCTTGGGAATTTCCAGAGTCGTCCTTTTCTTGACATGGTATTTTTTTTACCACTGTGGAGTTGGATCTGGAGGAGACTAGAAAGCACAGCATGTGGCACCAATCTGTAACAGGTGATACATATGCAATATAAGGAAAACAGATCTTTATTAAGATACTGAACTTCTGATTTAAAAATCTGAAATACCCTGTGTTAGTATGAAGGTTGTATATGCCTAGGCCCTAGTATCTTGATTAAGACTTGGATTTCTTTGTGGAGTTTTTGGGTATATTTAAGTTTTTGAACTTAAGTTCCCCTTGTACACTTTAGGTGAACTTTCCTCTTGGTGCTTTTAGTAGATCTGTACTTTTGATGAAAACAATCAGTACTCTGTTAATCTTTACTTGCAGGACCTTCTGCAGGCTGTACTTCCATTTGATCTCATGCTGGATCGAAGTAAACGTATCAAGTTCTCTGATAATTTTGGGACATGTTCAGAGACTCGGACAAAACCAAAGGTTGTGAGGGATGCCGGAATTGCTTTAGCGTCTATGGTAGTTTGTGAGGAAGCACTGGAGCGGGAGTTATTTATATCGACTTCGTAAGTTCTGCTTATCCATTTCTTAATATGATTGTCAGTTGTATAAAAATTTAAATTTGACTGAATTTTATTCAGTGCATGTGAGCTTGATACCTACCAGGCTACTATTCAGCCATGTATTGCACCTTGACTTTGTTATCTGTTCAAGATTTTCAGTTATGTTCCTGGGATGGAAGTAACTTTATCCAGCCGCCTAAAAAGCTTATATAGCATCTATAGCAAGGTATGAATGACGTTTTTTAGATTTTCTTCAGCAATGACAAATTAGGCATGCATATAAAAGTAATAATCAAGTTACCCAAAGTAAGATTCCAATATTTGATGATCATAATCCTGGATGTTGTACAATTGCTTCAGAGTAGTTATTATAGGCATAAAGGTTTTTCTGATTAATTATGTTGTACTCTTGTTATATATGAAGCTTGCATCATATGATTCATATCTTCAAGAGTCAGTTTGCTGGAGAAGCACTAACATTAAATCATGTTATTTGTTTGAATGTGAGTCTCTTCTCTGATCTTGACTTACTACAGATGAAACGTAAGGATGTTGGTATTGAGGAAATATACGATGCCCGTGCATTGAGGGTTATAGTTGGTGATAATAATGGAACTTTACATGGACAGGCAGTTCGGGTGTGTTACAGCCTTCTCAACATTGTACACAGGTGAATGGTTATGAAAATGGACTATCCTCTATGTCTATCATATTTGAGATTTAAATTGGGTGATATGAACCAGTTTTTATGAGGTTTCTCTATTTCCAAGATCTGATATTACATATTTACATTGGACATAGTCTATGTAAGAACAATTTAGAAAGGGCATAATTTGATTAATTAGTAAAGAAGAATTACTTGTGTACTAAACCTACCAAGAAAAGGAAAACAAAACAAAATTTGTACAACCACAAATAATCTTGTTTTTAATTGAAAAGTGGTCGGCGTTTCCTTCTGCTTTGCAGGCTTTGGATCCCTATTGACGGTGAATTTGATGATTACATAGTCAATCCAAAGCCAAGTGGTTACCAGGTTCGAAATCCCTCTGTCCAGTAATTTGTGATTCACACTACCTACATTAGAGTACTTTAATATAGTTAAAAATATCCATATATTAAATTTTTAAAAATTAAAATGTATAATGTGTAATCCGTACCAAACATGGCCCAAAAAAGAATTCCTTAGCAGGATGGAGTATATGCCTAAATTTGATTCTTCATGCAGTGGTAAATATAAGATTCATTTCATGATGTTCTGGATCGCCTTTAACATAGATTAAAAAAGTTCTTATTCCAGGTCTAGAATCCAGTTATGGTATTCTCTTTTGCTATCATATCAGAAAATGACTTTAACTTCAGACTTTTATTAATATTCCATCAGGTTAATATATTTAAGGTACGGGTCTCAGTTTGATGCTACTCAATTTGTCACGGAACATTCAAATTGATCTACTTTTCCCCTTGGGGATTTATGACCTCATGACCTTTCTTGACAACACTATTTAAATTCTCACATGAGACTGAAAATTCCTTCTGAGAAGGCAGAGACTAAATCTCTTTGGGGTCACCCAAATATAATTTACTATGGACTTGCCTGGCATCAATGGCGTGTGTTGTTTGCGGGGTATTGCATGCACATGGTAGTTCACGCAGGGCACACCTGAAGGGCAGTGTCGCAGGTTCCTCCATTAGCAAAAAAGAATCTATCAGAATCATAATAAGAATTTGACTCTTTATTGAATCAGCAGGAGATTAGGCAGAAATACGTTATTATGGATATATAATGCATTGATATGCCTATATATGTCTGTCTTACCTCCTTTTCAGACAAATCTTCACATCCTGATTCCTGACCTTACTTCCCTAATCTCAGTCTCTGCACACTGCAGTACAAGGCCCAGACAATTCACCTTTGGAAGTTCAAATAAGAACACAGGTGCTAAACTTACTCCAAGCTTACAATCAGGTCAACTGACACTTGTTAAGGTCATTGATTTAGCTAATTGAAATAGTTTCTACTTATTTTTAGAGGATGCATGAGTATGCTGAACATGGAGTTGCTGCACATTGGCTTTACAAAGAAGCTGGAAGGAATTTGCCTTCCAAGGCCGGTATCGTTGATTCTGGAATAACAACATCACCATATCCTTCTAACGATGTGGAAAACGAGAATTCTGTTGAAGGAGACGTCGTCATTCAGAAATATAGTTGCCTCAAAGCAGGTCATCCAGTACTTAGAGTTGAAGGAAGTAACTTGCTTGCTGCAGTTGTTGTCAGGTATTCCATCACTGAAAAATTTGTAATGCATAGCACACTTTGGCTTTCCAAACTTGTGCATGAAACTTGCATATGCAGAGTGGATCAGGGTGGAAGAGAATTGCTTGTTGCTGTCAGCTTTGCACTAGCAGCTTCTGAAGCAGTAGCTGACAGAAGATCATCTTACCAACTAAAACGATGGGAAGCTTATGCAAGGTTATTTAAAAAGGTTGATTTTCTTTTATGTTTTGTTTTAAGTGAAAAGATATCTTAAAATGGTTCAATGCTTTAAAAGATAATACTCCCTCCATCCATGTTTACTTGTCCTAGTTTGAAAATACATGCCTACTAAGAAAAAAAAAGTTAACTCCAAATTACCCATCTTAATTATTTTACTATCATTTTTTTAAAATTAATCTCCCAACTCTTTCTATTCCAAAATAGAGGAGAGAGAGAGAGAGATAGAAGAGAAAAAAGAAGTTTGGTGTGCTTCCAATATCCAAGTTAATAGTGCTACTTTTTCTTTCAATGAATTTTTTTTGTAAAGTTAAATGAGGGTAGTATTGGAAAAATTAGGTCAAAAGCAATATTAAAATGGAAAGAGAACAAATATATTTGGACAAACCAAAAAGGTAGTTAGGATAAGTAAACTTGGACGGAGGGAGTAGTATTTATACCTTATTGCTAAAAGATAATTATATTAATTATTCCTTATTTGTTAATTCAATTTTCAGTGGTCAAAGGTGACTCATAAGATGAAAATTGTCAGTCTTACACCATTTTGTTACACATTTATTTTAATGGAAACTGGTGATATTTGTTCTCTTTGGTAACAAATTGAGTTTGGTAGATGTGTTCACCAAAACTAGACTTTCTGATAGTGCTTTAGTATCTAAATATCCGAACAGTGTTAAGCTCTTTAGGCAAGGAGAACATTAATGCAAGGTGGAAGACAGGTGCAATCATGCATACTTATGCCTAAAAGTTAATATACATAGCCAGGATATAGTTACAGTGGACTACACTTCCATAGTTCCAAGTTTACACATTCAAGTGCATAGAAGGAAAGATTCAGGAGTGATTGACCTATGACTCCCATAGATGATGCATAGATGTGCTTCATCTGTGGAATAAAACTCTGAGCAAAAATGAAAACGTTTAATTAGGCACTACTAAGATAAAAAATCACGAAAGTACGTTGAGACTTTGCATGACAATGAAGAGACACCCAAGTACGAATGCATATAGTAGAGCACTCTACTGTGCTTTAGAAAGAAACTGAAAGGGACACGATAAGGATGGTTAAATTCTAAATAGATATGAATTTCCAGCTTCTCATTGAAGACATGGTTTTAGATGCATGAATGGAAGAATAAGATTATTTCCTATATTTATATCATTATAGCATATATTAACAAAATTAGGTTGCCCATGCATAGAGGGATTGAATCAAGAGTTGTACAACTCTTTCTCGATAATATCATCCACTTTCACTAAACTCTTCTTCATTACCAATAACGTAAGTGTTGAAACTGAGAATAGGTTATTTTTATTGAATTGAATTCTCTATTACATAGGTTAATATATATACACAATATCCTAATTACAGTTTTCGTAATTCCTAAATTACAGTAATGTGTACACATTGATTATGGAAACTACAATTATGGAATATCGTCTAACGCTTCCCCTCATGTCTCGCATACCCAACTTTACACCACTTGAAATATAATGGATGAAACATCTTACTACTAAGACACTTCGTTACAATATCAGCAAGCTGATGTTTTGTTTTGACGAAAGGTAAGCAAGTAAGACCACTAGTTAACTTTTCTTGAAGTGTCTGTTAATCTCAATGTGCTTTGTTCTATCGTGTTGTACTGGGTCATTTGCAATGCTAATAGCTCTTAATATCACAAAATAATTGCATAGGCGCAACACACGAATCTTCTAGTAAGGTTCGAAACCACATTAGTTCACATATACCCAAGACAATAACTCGATATTTAGCCTCAACACTGGATCTTGCCACCACGGACTGTTTGTTACTGCGCCAAGTAACAAGATTATCTCCAACAAATGAATAGTAACCTGATGTAAAATGACGATCCACTATAGAGCCAGCCCAATCTGAGTCAGAAAAAGCTTCAACTCTCGTATGACAGTGTGCTGCGAACAATAAACCTTTTCTAGGAAGCAGACTTGAGATAGCTCAGAATTTTGTAAACAGTTTTCATGTCACAATGTCGAGGGTCATGCATATACCGACTCATTATTCTCACATCATAAGATATATCAGGTCTAGTCGGAGAAAGGTATATCAATCGTTTCACCAAACGTTTGATATTTTTCTCTATCAACTGTAGGTCATGTGCCACCTATTAGATGATAATTAACTTCAATAGGAGAATCAACAGACTTACATCCCAACATGTTGAGATAGAAAAATCTAACTGCAGGATCTTGTAATTTCATATTTCAAAGGACCAAGATCTTTAATCTCAAATCTTTGGGGAATCTACCAAATCAGGCTCTGGAAGATTGCTTCAAACCATAAAAAGTCTTTCACAGTTTACACACCATAACCTGGGTGACAGATGAAGCAAAACCAGAAGGTATTTCCATGTATACTTCCTCCTCCAAGTCATCGAATGCATCCAATTGCTGAATATCTCAATCAATGTTTGCTGCAATGAGATTATGGTACTAACAGAGTTCATCTTCGCCACATGAGCAAATTTCTCATAGTAATCAATTCTATGAGTTTGAGTATATTCTTTTTCAACTATCCTGACTTTGAGTCTCTCAACTATCCCATTTGGCTTCTGTTTGACTGTATATACCCATTTGCAACCAACTGGTTTTTTTCCCTTAAGAAAGAGAAACTAGTTCTCATGTATCATTCTTTTTCAGGGCATTCATCTCCTCTATCATAGCCTATTTCCAATTTTCATCTAATTGCTTCTCTTCACCCCTGAGGAACAGATATTGAAGACAAGGAAGAAACAAAGGAGTGGTAGGATGCAGATAATTTATTACAGGCTAAAAAAATTAGAGATAGGATGTTGAGTACAAGATTTAACCCCTTTTCTAAGAGCAATTGGAATGTTAGTATCATCAGAAGAACAAATAGGATTAGGATTCTCACCAGTAGCATTATCAAGACTAAGACTATGTTTTGAGCAGGGTTGGTGTAGTGGTGCAGAAATGGTGACCTTATTCTTGCCTCTTCGAACATAGGTCCTCAACTCAGGCTCATTCTGTCTAGCATATGACTCTTGTAACTATAACTCTCCCTGTGTAGAATTATCAGAAACAACAACAGGAACAAGAGAAGAATTTATAGGATAAGATGGTATAGTAGAACTTGTAATGTCAGCCTCAAGAGGAAGTTTCTCCTCATCAATAACATCCTCCCCCTGAAGAAGTGAAGAAGAATAAAAAGGTTCCAATTCCCAAAAAGTTACATCCCGAGTGACAAATACTTTGTGTAAAGGAGGATGATAACATTTATAACATTTTGGTAATGAAAACACACCTAAGAGACTTGAAATTTAATTTTCCCCGAGCGGGAGAATTATCATGAACATAGCACACACAACTAAAAAATCGAGGCGAAGGAGAAGGACTTGTCGTGTGTTGGAGAAAAGAGATTGGAATTTTGTTCCCAAGAATTCTAGAAGGAAGTCGGTTTATCAGAAATGCAGCAGTCAGAACATCTTCCATAGAAATTTAGGGGTGTTCATAGTGAACATAAGAGTGCAGGCTACTTCTAGTAAGTGTCGATTTTTTCCTTCCCGCTACTCCATTTTGTTTTGGAGTTTTGACACAGGAGATTTGAAGAATAATGCCAGACTGAGAGAAATAAGATGCAAAAGCATTATTATTGCTATATTCACGACCATTATCACTATGGAGAATTTTGATTTTAGCTTCAACTTTGGTTTGAATCATTTTATGAAATTCTTCGAAACAATTAAACACCTCATTTTTGAAACGAATTTGATAAATCCAAGTGACATGAGAATGATAATCAATAAAGCTAACAAACTATTTATAATCACAACAGAAAACCCAAGAGGTCCCCACACATCAGTATGTATAATAGCAAAAGATTCAGAATGTCGACTGTTAATAGCAGAATAAACAGAACGTTTGTGTTTCCCCAATTCACATGGTTCACACAAAAACTGAGTTTTATTACATTGCTTAACTAAAGATGGAAACAAAGACTAATAGGAAATAAGAGAGATGTCCCAAACGTCGATGCCATTGATGGAGAGAAGTCAGAAAAGAGTCAGAAGTAGAGTGAAGAGCCTGAGTAGGGAATATATTAGACAAGGGAACATCTAAATAATAAAGACCACCAACTGCACTATAATTGCCAATCTTCTGCCCGCCACCAAGTCCTGAAAAACACAATAAGATGGAAAAAAAGTTACGAACAGTGTAAGGATTCAGAAAGACGTTGGACAGATAACAAATTTGCAGTAAATGGAGGAATATGAAGAACAGATGATAATGTCAATAAAGGATTACAAACTACAGAGCCTCTCCCAGAGATAGAAAAGGGAACCATAAGCTACACGAACCTTGTCTTTTCCAGAATAAGGCGTGTATGAAGTAAAGAGGGTTGAGGATCCGATCATGCTCAGAAGCACCTGTGTCAATGATCCAGGGCAAGTTGATGAAACATTCAAAGCACAAGGTTGTAGGATGTATATCTGACTGAGCATAATGAGAAGGAGATTTGGAATAGAATTTCCAAAAATCTGAGATTTCCTTAGGAGCAAGTGTTGTAGTAGTGTCTAAAGCACTGGATGCATCAACAAGAAGTGTTTTAGTAGTCACATAGGCCTAAGATCCACGTCCACTACCACTACTAAACTGACCTCCTTGTCTTTTAGGACATCCATGAAGCTTAAAACAACGATCCCTGGTATGGTTTTTTCCCCACAGTAATCACATTTGCGAGATTCGTTCTCAACAAGAGACTTAATGGTGGAGCCAAACTTAGAATACGAATCAACCATGGTTGATTGGTCAACAGAATATAGAACCATCTCTCGACGCCTACTTTCTTCTTGTTGGACTTTAGCACGAGTCTCGTAGTGATGGAGAAGGTGTCTGACCAATTAACTGTGCTCGAACTTAATCAAATTCTATATTCAAACCTGCCAAGAAATCCACAACTTTATCTGCACTAACAAACTTTTGATATTCAACTGCATCTTCTAGACATTTGGCTGAAAAAACTCGGTAATGATCAAGCTCCTGCCAAAGAGCATTATTTTCTGCAAAATATTAAGTCACAGTCCTCTTCCCTTGACTTAGCTCACTGATTTTTTTACGAATGTCATATGCCTTAGACATATCACCAGAAACAGAGAAATTTTGAGAGATAGCCTCCCAAAGCTCATAGGCAGTGTCTAAGAAGATGTAACTACTCTTAAGGCTGTAAATGAGCCAAACAATTTGGACTCATTTCGGGCTCGACTCGAAAAAATACGAGTGAGACTCGGATTCGTTAATAATATGATCTAAAGCTGAGCATTAAAAATAGTTTGAATAAAAATATGATTAGAATCTGAATAAGGTTATACTCGTCTCGTTTAATATTCAAACTACTCAAATTCTTGATTGTGATTCGATACATACTCGGTTGATACACATTCGATTGAATGCTCGATACATTCTCTTTAAATCTATACAAATTTAATTCAAATTAGGATAATTAATTATTATTTTGTTTTGTTTTTAATTTTAATTGTGATTTTATATTTGTAAAGTGTAATAATAAATATATTTTCTCATTTCTAAGTAAAATAATAAATTCAATTTATAATTATATTTATTATAAAACTAGTTATTATGTGGAGACTTGAATTCGAACTTGAATTTGAAGCTCACGAGTAGTTTGAACGTAATTCAATCAGAGTTAAATCAAATTCGAGTAATAAATATTCGAGTCGAATCTGAGTAGACTTTTCAAATACAATTCGAATTCGAGTATAAATTTAACATTTCGAGTCAAATTCGAGTAGCTCTCTGTTCGCTTAGGTTCAACTCATTTACACCCTTAACTACTCTGCATACTAGGTTCCATGGAATTAAAAATTCACATTTTCACCATAAAATTATCATATTTCCATTCGGACCTGACCACGGTTTCTCAGGCTTAGTGGTTGTGTCATTAATGAAGTGTTGTCTACGATTGGCCTCAATTGACATGCAGCACGCTTGAGACCATGCCAAATAGTTAGTGTCATCCATCTTAAATGGGCTTAGAACCAAGGCTGAATTAAGTGTATGGCTTCTAACAGGTTGTTGTCCCATGCTATTGTTATGAACTCCACTGCTAATGCTACTTTGTTCTGCCATATAGTAGGTAAATACAATATATATTTGAGGAGGATAACTTTACCGAGGATAACAAATAAATTTACTACTCTGAGAAACAAAAGTTAAGCAGAAGAGGCAATAGGAGTCACAGTAGTAATAACATACACAAGTTGCTCACTAAATCAACTAACTGATACAATAAGAATTAGGTAAACTTGAACCACACACCACAAAACAATTGTAGATAGCAAGGGAGGAGAGAGACGAACACCATGGAAGCAGCCATGTCTGTAGAAGCTCGCCGGAAAAGGTCACGCGCCGGCTGGAGATGGCGCGTGGCGTCGGCAGTTCTCGAGTGAGGAGGCGCGTGCAGCGGTGGGTCTGAAGTCTAACACCTCTGTGATGTTCGCCTAACAACAGATAACCCAATTACAATCTCAATTTTTCCATATAGATTTGTTCTACTAGTTTTCTGAGAAGAAATATGTCTGGCAGCGAAACGGAGAGCAAGAAGGAAAAAAAAAAAATTCTTTTTTTTATAACAGTAAGGACCTAGGCTTTGATACCGTGTTGAAACTGAGAATAGGTTATTTTCATTGAATTGAATTCTCTTTATTACATAGGTTGATATATATATATATAGACAAGTATCCTGATTACAGTTATGGTAATTCCTAAATTACAGTAATGTGTACATACTGATTATGGAAACTACAATTATGAAATATCTTCTAACAGTAAGATTGTGATTTTTAAGTTATTTTGAAAATTTGCATTGGATTGCCCATCCACAATTCTTCTCTCCTCTTCTTCACCTATGTCCTAGTCGCTTCATCTCTTCCTTATATGATTCGCATTTGAGATTTCCGTGATTTAGGAATTCATGTTGCATATTGTTTCCAAGAATTACCCCCACCCTTTTTTCTCTTTCCTCCTTCTCAGGTCGCTTTTACATCTCTTTTTTTTCATTTCTTATATTTTCATACCACTCCTACTTTTTCACGTCTTTTTATGAAAGTGAATTTATTGATTCTTCTTTCGTGATTTCATCCATTATTTGATTCTTAATCAAAGATTTGTGGTTATGGTGTTTTATCATATTTCCAGAATATTTGTATACGTTGATGACTTATATGTCTACCTGTAAGAGTGTATATCTTGTCCCACATTTAATACCTTGAGAAAATATATTAGTATACAATGAGTTGGGTCAACTCTTCTTATTACCAATTGATTTTGAGTTAGAGATTTTGATGTCTTTATATACTAGACCTTGGGCTGATTTTATAAATCTAACATGGTTTCTGAGTGGGCTATCCTTGGGCCTAATTAAACACCCTTCTTAGCCTTCATTCTTACCCACTTACAGTCCATTTGTTAAGGGTTAAAGTTACCCATTTCTTAGCTAGTATCACTTATCAATTGGGCCAATAGTTGCCCATGATATACTAGATTTCTCCCGGGCTTGTATTGTGACTAGCTTCTTCTAGACTTGCTTATCTTGTGGGTCTTCATATTCATTAGGTCCACGTGCAATTCTCTTACACGTGAAGGGGAGTATTAGAATGTATATCTTGTTCCTCATTGAATACCTTGAGAAAATGTCTAGTATATAATGACTTGGGCCAACTCTTCTCATTGCCAATTGATTTTGAGTTAGAGAGTTTGATGTCTTTATATACTAGACTTTGGGCCCATTTTATAAATATTACACTACTTTTGTGCTTATTGTTACAATTTGTAACTTTTTGTTAGAACTCTATCTATTTAAATGTGTGGACATAGTCTTTGTGTTGCACTTCTACCATATTTCTTTTTACTGTTGCAATTGGATGCTTCCTTAACAAGACTGCATGATAGTTCTATATCTGCACAAACATTAAGTTTATCCAGAGGGGCTGACTAACATGAAGCTGCTTTTGTACGTTGGATTGATTCATTACCATTTTGCATCCCTTCACAGGCGCAACATTTAGCTTGATTCTTTTTACCTTTAAGGGCTTATCATCATAGGGTTGCCAGAACACTCTTAATATCTCTGCTATACAAATGCCTAATGGAGAGCACTTGACTGGTTGTAGATAATCATTTTCTGCTCGTAAAAAACACTTCTTAACAAAATTAAAGCCAATACGTTGGTGACGAAAAGGAATATGTATATGATAAAGTACACTGCCAGTGTACTTGGGTTTGCCTCCTTGGCGCTTTTAGTAAATTTACTTTGTTACTTATCAAAAAAATATATACATGTATATGAAAATCTTTTCTTCATTTGCATAGTAAGTGAAGCTAAAGCAGATTAAATGCTATATATTGCTACTCAAAAATTAATTTTTCAGGCAGAGTGGTAGTTATGTACAACCATGTATAATGGAGTATATGTAGAGACTGGAGACTACTATTAAGTCTATTAGGTTAAGTATCTTTTTATGTCACTTACCATTGGCAATGCTTTCCAGGTGTCTGATGAGTGGTGGTGTGAACCAGGACATGGGGATTGGTGTACTTGCCTAGAAAAGTATACACTTTGTCGAGATGGTATGTACCACAAGGTATGTTCCGCATCTTCTCTTTTTACTCCTCTTTTCTATTTTGTGGTTTTCGATATAATTTGAAATCAAAAGTTAAGCAAACTGTCTGACAATGTTATGACTTGGAAGTTTATAAGCAGTGTCCCCTGTATCTCATTCTATGTTTGAAATGTTGTGAACATAAGTTAGTAAAACTGAAATCCTACATAGCAAGACAGATGTCTAGTTAATCAAGAACTTTATAGAAACCTTCGTCTTGCATTCCAAACTCTGAACTGATATCCTTTGTTTTATAAGTTCCTATGTCTGCAACAATGAAGACCAATAGTTTCCAAATGGAGTTAGGCTTGTGGTTATATAAACAAAGAACCAAACTTTAGGCATCAAAACGAAAAAAGGGTTTCTGTAATTGGCCTTGTATATGTTTAGAAATTTGTCTAGAAGAACTGTGCTTTGCAGGGGTAAGAACAATTTAAAAAGGAATCTTTTAGCAATTAGGTTGTGTCTGATATCAACTCTAATTTCTGTTTATAAGCCTTGTTAAACAGATACCTATACTATTGTAATCGCAAGGTAAACCCTAAATGTATGATTTCAACTCTTTATCGTTCTCTTAAAATGAACTCGTCTTGTGGAATGTTTAAAAGTTTGCTTTGATTTGCAGCAAGATCAATTTGAGCGCCTACTGCCAACGTTTATCCAAGTCATTGATTTGACTGAGCAGGAGGAAACTAGATACTGGGGTGTCGTGTCTGCTGTTTTTGAGGGAAAACAGGTTGACTCTGTTATATCCAACTCCAGCTGCTATGAGAATCCAGACTCTGATTCTATTGGCTCAAATTCTATGGAAGCTGGCATTAATAACAAGGTTGGTTTAGTGTCATTTTACACTACAATCTCATTCCCGTTCCCAATGACGTGTAGTCGGCTATAGTTAATAATCCTACACTTAAAAAGTATATTCAAAGAGGCTGCAACGGAGTGCCACCCAAGTACAGTAACTGAGTTACAAATTGAAAAGAAAGATAAAGAGTAGAAAACATAAAGGAAGATAAACTTTTTTTTTTTTTTGGGGCGGGGCGGGTCGGGTGGGGGGGTGCGGGCGCCAGGATGGGGGGAGGAGAGATCAGCTGTTTTTTGTCCTTGCAATTAAAGATTAAGCAAACATAAATTGATCTCTATCCCTGCTACAAGGTTAGTACGTAAGTGTACCACTGTACTCTCAACTGTATATATATATAATATATATATATATATATATATATATATTATTCAAAGAAAATAAATACTGCATGTTTCAATTCGGATTCGACTCATTTTCTATTTTTTTCTGGTAAGTCCATTCTTTATGTGTAGTTAATTTTCCTACATACTAATTTAACTACAATATTTTAGGTGCATCTATTGAGGACGATGCTTCAATGGGAAGAGCAGTTGCGTTCCGAAGCTGGTTTACAACAATCAAATAATTATATAAAAAAGGCGAACTCTGTCTCTGTTGGGGAAGTGGTGGTTGTATGTTGGCCCCATGGTGAGATAATGAGGTTGAGAACTGGTAGCACTGCCGCAGACGCTGCTAGAAGAGCAGGAGTTGAGGGTAAGATGGTTTCTGTTAACGGCCATATTGTATTGCCTAATACACAGCTCAAAGATGGTGATGTAGTCGAGATTAGAAGGTAAATACAGTATAACTCTACACTGTATATTTGGTTAGACTAGGTGAAAAATCTGAGAAATGGATGAAGAAAAAAAATCTTTTATGGCCTCAGTTTCAGCTTCTGATCAGCTTGGTTTAGGGTTCTTAGGAGGAAAATTGTTTGACATTGAATTCAATTCAAGCATTGATTCATGGATGAAGGCTCGCCTTGGCTTATTCAATGTACATAATGTCTATGTCATTTCTGATTTATAAGGAAGCTCTTCATCTAAAGGTATATGTCACATTTTAGTGGTGGAATTTAGAGTAAAAGGTTTTGTAAATATGGTACCTTGAGTACCGTTGGCCTTCTGCCTCTGTGAATGAAAGGGCTGTTTAAAATGGAAGGTAAAAATATCACTTGTATTTTTGCTTTGCGCTGCGCTGCGCTCATATCAGATTACAATTTATGAATTATTTATGCCAAACATATGGTATGAGAAGGTGTAATATAATTTAAGTGGTACGTTATTTATAAAATTGTTGTATTAATTTGTGTACATACCGTGAATTATTTTTAAGGGTTTTATACAGGATAATTTTTTGTGCTGAATTTTAACTAATTTTTTTTGTTGAAATTGAATAAAAAAAATGAATTAATTATAATATTAATTGATCATAATAATATTTATAAATTGTAATAAATATTCATAATTCAAACTAAAAAGGTAATTTCAAATAAAAATATTTAGACATAATTTAAAATTTATTTAAGTTATTTGTGATAATTTAATTTGAATGATTCTCCAAATATTCAAAGTTTTAAACCAAATTTGATTTTTATATTAAAACAAAATCATCTCTTTTTGCTATAAATTATATAAAAATAAACCAACTTTTTTTTTTTCTTGATGAAGATGCGGAACATCACTAAATTATTTGAGAAACCAAATGTTATTTACATTCATTCAGTTATTATTATTTTTTATTCATGAAAATACCAATGTACCCTTGCTTCTAATGATTTGTGAAGTTTATATACTAGCATGTACTTTATTATTTTCAAAATATATATCAATTTTGATTTTGAAGTTTATTTGAGATATTTTTATATTCAAAATTAATGTATTTAATATAATAATTTTTATAATTAATCGAATCATTTAGATAATTTATAATTATATTGATAAAAAGTGTGATAATTTTTACATAACTTTTGAATTAAAAAATATGTAAAAAATGACCTAAAAAGTCAAATTTACTTTATTTAAGCCACTATTTTATAAGAAAATTGATATTTTGACACGTTAAAATGATATTTTTACATGAGTCTCATATAAAGTATAGAGGTGAGATTCGATCGCTATTCATATTAGAGAGAAAAAATATCTGAAAATATCAATTTTTTATATAAAAATAGTTACTTTTATAATTGAGACTCCGGAGTGACCTACTATCTTTCTCAAAATATGGAATTCAAATTTCTTTTTACCGTTAATATTTCAATTTCGTAAACCATTACAACATGTCAACATACGTATATCTTTGGTCTTTAATATTGATTTTTTCATGTCTATGCATCCAATAAAATCTTTAATAGCCCTGGGCGGGAAAATTTGCAAGGGCAACCATTCGAACGCCTCTCTCTCTTTCTGGCCTGCTATCTGAACTGGTTTATCTTTCCGCTAGAGACTTCATTCATTAACGAGGTACTGTAATCTCTGGATTTTCAATTGTATATATATGTATACGATTATATATATTTAGCAAGTTTTTATAGACTGTTATTAGGGTTTCATGTTGTTTTCCCCTCTTTAGAGTGTTGAATTTAGTGAAGTGAAACGAGGATCGGTTTATTCAATTGGTAGTCGATTACACTTTTAACTTTTTTTTTTGTTCGTCTTCTGAATTAAGCTCAAATTAGAAATTATGAACTGCAAAATTGAGATCTATTTCTGTTCGACTCTGAAGACTTTTTTTTCAAGGTTTTGGTTGATTTTCTGATATTGCGATGGTGCTTTTGATGTGAATATGTATGATTTGATTTGATTTATTAAATGGAGTATTTTTATTTATATACGTTAGACTAGATTCGTATCAAATTTAGAGGGAAAAATAAGAATGTTAGTTTGATGGTTTTCATAGTTGAGAATGATAATATCCGTATAACAGTTGCTCAATTTTGCTTCTATTTAATTTTCTTTTTGAATTTGTTTTCAGTAAATAGCTCTGCAAATTTTAAAGATGGGGGTTGAAAACTACCATGTGATAGAGCTCGTTGGCGAAGGATCTTTCGGGAAGGTTTACAAGGGAAGAGAGGAAGTACACAGGACAGGTTGCTGTTGCTTTTATTCTTCATTCCTTAATTTTAGTTCGTACTTATTATTCTTCTAATCTGTGGATTTTTTATTTTTTAAACTTCTTTATTGGGGAATCGACCACAGACTGTTGCAATGAAATTTATCCTTAAGCATGGGAAAACTGATAAGGACATTCAGAATCTCAGACAGGAAATCGAGGTACTTCTAGCAAGTTTTTTGTGTGGAAATTGGATTACACGAGGTTTATTACTTTTCTGTGGAACATGTGCATATTTGCATTGTACCGTGTGAAAATTGTTGGTTCCGGTTTTGCTCAATTATATTTCTTCACGGTACCTAATATGTATTTGGGACTCTTTGAGGGGAAGGGCCTGTAATTGCTGAAAATTTGAACAATGTAGTTTCTGGAATAGATGAGTTGCTTTAGTTTAGATGTCCAGGGTTTGCTATTATGCAATCACATCCATTTTAATCGAGTAATTTTATCTTTTTAAAAATTTATTGTCCTTGCCAACATCTCAGTTTCTACAAGTGATTGTTGTTTATGAGCAGACATCACATAAATATGTCACTGATGCTAATCTATGACTCATGCGGCTGCCTAAACGTTGCAGATTCTAAGAAAATTGAAGCATGAAAATATAATTGGAATGCTAGACTCTTTTGAAAGCCCACAAGAGTTTTGTGTTGTTACAGAATTTGCTCAAGTAATCAACTACTACCTCTCACTCTCTCTCTCTCTCTCCCTCACTCTTTCCCATGCAAACACATAGTATATAGACTATCTATATACAAGCAGTGCTAGCATTTATTTTGTAATTGCAGCAACTTGTATAAGTTTAAGTGGTAACTGATGCTTAGTGTTATGCAGGGTGAATTATTTGAGATTCTTGAGGATGACAAGTGCCTTCCTGAAGAACAAGTTCAGGCAATTGCAAAGCAGTTGGTAATATTATTTCTATTTACTGTTGCTTCATGTCCATTGTAAATGATTGTTTTGGTGCTGAGGCAGTACCTCTTGAAAATGTTTATCTGTTAACTGATAGTTAGTTATGTTATCTGCTTTCATTCAAGTCCATGCCATTACAATTTACAGGTGAGAGCATTGCACTACTTACACTCGAACCGAATAATACATCGTGACATGAAGCCACAAAACATCCTCATTGGTGCTGGGTCTGTTGTTAAGGTTGGCCTTTAGGAAAATTTTCTTTAGTTTATTTCTGTGTACTAAACTTCTTTAAGCTGTTTGGCTTTCTCAAATGTTCATTATAAAGTAGTTCTCTCTAGGGTGTGAGTGTCAATTTAATCTTAATGATGTATATGTAAACGAAATAAAATTTGATTTGATCCACAAATTCATCCTAATGTTATCCTGCATAAAATCACTTAAATTTACCTGGAATTCAAGAATGCTTTAAGGTGATTTAATTAATAAGTTGAAAACTTAATGACTGCTGACATTATGCTTTCATTTTTGTCGTGTTATATAATGAATTCTATAGGCAACAATGTTCTAAAAGGCGCTAGCCAGGCGACCGGGGGACCTATGCGGGATTTTTTATTTTAAGTCAATTTTAATATTTTATCTTATATTTATCCAAACAAAACAATAATATAAATCAAAACAATCTATAATAAAAGTATTTGCTTAAAGTTCAAACACATATCCATATTGCTAATGTCAAAGTTCAAACACAAACATGTAACTGTTCAAAGTTCAAATGTGACGCCCCCAGAATAGGTCTACATAACCTATTTTGAGTCGCCAAATATATGATACTAAATCCAAATACAAACTTCCTATATACAACTATTAACTGTCGTGTAAAATACGACAAAACATAAGTTGTGAGTTTCAATACAAATATTGTCTCGTAGACAATATCCAAACTCAAATAAAGTCCTCATTCCAATTATTGTCACACTATTTTATAGAATATTGAGGACTACTATAGTAACCATCTCGGACCATCACTCCATTCCCCGATTAGTCCCAACTATATTCTCATTTTCTGAAGAAAACAATGAAAGAAAATGGTGATTTCAACTAGCCCAGTAAAGAATATTATGATTAAGATAATATAGAACAAATTATCTTTAGTCCTCAATTGGAAAAAATCTGATAGAATACAATAGACAACAAATTTTAGATCAATAATTATAGCGGAAATAATAATTCATTAGAAGAGTCAAGTAGAGCATGATTTTTGCTATCTTCTATGATTTAAAAGTCCATCAATATTTTATTCTTGTAACACCAATCAGTAATTATTTTCAATCAACGAATTATCTATGCACTACGGGCCAAAGATAATCGTTTGTATCACCAGTGGTCATGATCATGCCAAACACCTGTCCATCTATCCACTACGGGCCAAAGAGGACTTTCATCACAAATCTTTATCTGTAACATTAAAGGTCATGATTATACCAATACACAATTCGTGGTCATAATCATACCAATCAATAGTTCATCTTTGCACTACGGGCCTAAGATAACTTTCAGCACAATATAAGCATGAGGATGATGACAATGATGTAAAGAATGAATCAAGTGAGATCAATGATAAATATTAAATGTGACGCCCCAAAATAGGTATACATCACCTATTCTGAGTCGCCAAATACATGGTACAGAATACAAATACAACTTAATTATACAACGATTGAGTATAAAATATAATACAACATAATCTAAGAGTTTTAATAAAAATATTGTCATCTGCATAATATCCACACTCAATGAAGTCCTCATTACATTTATTGTCACACTATTTAATGAGAATAGTGAGGACTACTAATGCTATCATCCGGACCGCTATTACTCGCTTCCCGACTAGTTCCCGCCACGTTCTCATTTCACAAGAGAATAGTGAAAGAAAGGGTGAGCTCAACTAGCCCAAAGAAGAAATATTATGACTAAGATAATGCGAGAATAAATTATCGTTAGCTTCTTGTTGATGTTAAACCGATACAATATAACAAACATCAAGTTTAACTATAATGAATAAACAATCCATTAAAAGAGTCAAGTAGAGAATAAAATCTACTATCTTTTATGATTTAAAAGGTTTTCATCACTTTTATCGCTGGGACTCAAATTTTAATAAATAATCCACATCATCCCCGCAGACTACTACCAATGATATTCATTAGTATTACAACCACAAATTATCCATGCTACCACTGGCCGAGGATATTCGTGTATTTATCAATGGTCATGATCATGCCAACAACATTTGTCCATCAATGCACCACGGCCAATGAGGACTTTTTACCACATCATTTGTAACATTACGGCCATGATTTATACCGATTAATCCTCGCCATAATCATATCAAGTCCATCTACGCACTACAGCCATAGATGATTTTCAACATAAAATAAACATGAGGATGATGACAATGATATAAGAATTCAATAAAATAAGTTCAAGAATTAATTTATCCAGGAACTAATAACGCCCAAATTGTCAACATGATACTTTGTAGAGTAAAATTCAAGAATGCTCGTAAGAATATTTCCATGAAAAATCTTTGGATGAAACGCAAATATCAAGGATATTCCACTAATTTCATGGAGTATAGAAGTCAAAACTTTAACCAATTTGAGTATAATAAAGAATGAATAACAAAAGAAATCACCGTGCATGTGATAGACCGCATGCATAAAGTTATTCCAGCGTAATAATAAATGGGCAAGAGGTCAAAGTGAAATTCTCACCGAGCGGATATTTCAATGTAATAATAAAGAATGGAATAACAATGAAATCACCACGCACGCGATGGCGATCGCATGCATAAAAGTTATTCCAATGTAATAATAATTAATGGAACTGTGTCAAAGTAATACGCACCAAGCGATATTCCAAATGAATAATAAAGAATGGTATAACAACAAAAATCACCGTGCATGCGATAGAGGCCGCACAAACAAAAGTTATTCCAATGTAATAATAATTAATGGAACCAGTCACGTAGAACGCATTGCATAAGATGTTCCAAATGAATAATAAAGAATGGAATAATGTAAGAATTTCACCAAGTATAGGGTAGCAGCGTATCTGAGTTATTCCAACAAAATAATAAAGAATGGAATAATGAAGTTTCTTCATTAATACAAAAGAAATAATACCCCTTACGACTACAACAAATAATATCCTTTACCTTACCTTAGAAGAAACTGGATATTAGAGTAGTGAAGTAGCATAATACTTTTCTTTTTTCTCTCTATAGTTTCTCTCTCTAGAGTTTCAATGAGTTCGTAAGAAATAATGAAGGAATGAGCTTCTATTTATAGGAGAATGGACTGAATAGTAACTAATTTATGAACGGTCCAGATTAATTTACTTTTAAATGGACGGTTCATATTGATTTACTATGCAGTATAAATAAAATATTCTAATAAAACAAAATCTTTTAAATAAAATATAATATATTCTATTTATAGTCTAATAAAACAAATAACTTTATAAAAGTATTATGTTTTATATAAAAGATTTTACTACTACGCAAACACTACGCAGCATTTATGCAAACACTATGCATAATAAAATATAATATATTCTAATTATTGTTTAATAAAACAAATAACTTTATAAAAGTATTCTTTTTATATAAAAAGATTTTACTACGCAAAACACTATATATTATAATAAAATATAATATATTCTAATTATTGTCTAATAAAACAAATAACTTTATAAAAGTATTCATTTTTATATAAAAAGATTTTACTATGCAAAATTCATAATAAAATATATTATATTCTAATTATTATCTAATAAAACAAATAACTTTATAAAAGTATTACTTTTTATATAAAAAGCTTTTTCGCTTTTATTACATTAATAATACTAATAAAACAAAATTTATATATATATATATATATATATAAACTTCGTGACTTCATAAAAGACACCTCAATATAGTTAACAACATTTATCATCATTATTATAAGTCACAATATTAATCGACTGTGTCGTTCTCAGAAAGAGGAGGCTTTCCAATAAGTATTTTCTCCTTATCGCAAGCAATTAGGTGACTCAAACCTCTCAAGCGTAACTTCTAGACATCGTTAATATTGCAAATAATAATATTAATAACTATGCTATCTCAATTATTGATTTAATAATATATTAAATATCGACAATAATTGAATCAAATAACGTGAGATACTATGCAACAATTACTGTAGCAATAATTGAACAAAACTGAGTGATTTCTCACGTAAGCATCAATAATCAATACCGTGTGTTATTATACAACCATGCGTATTACTGTACTTTTACTACCGAGTAGTTCAACAGTTTTAACGGTAAAACTTCCGTCGTTATTTTCATAAAAATATTTTTGTCGTTTTCTCAATCCGACAATAATTCCATTGTGGGGTCCACCAATGATTGTCTTTGTTGCATTTAATATTCCTGTTAAAACGAATATTCTCCACCAATCAATATTATATAACAACTTGCATACTTTGCAAAATTTATAAATATTACCCACAACTATAACATTATATCAAATCCACATCATAATTTTGAAAAAAAATATTTCGAGAAATTTAAATCTTTATTCATAAAATTTGGGGTCTCACATTAAAGATTTATAATTTAATTTATCTAGAGAAGAATGTCCAACATATCATCATGATAACAAATTTTGGAGTAAAATTCAAGAATGATATTCATGTATCAAAAATAATTTGGACAGAAAAGAAACTAATTTTGTCGTGAATAGTACCCCGAGTGAATATTACCCCATGAATAGTACCTCGAATGAAAATATTAAAATTTAATAAGACAGTTCAGACAAATATTTCAGTGAAACGATACTAGATGAAACGCAAAACTAAAGGATATTATACTAATTTCAAGGATTTTCACCATTTAATAATAAGGTTATGGAAACAAACAATAATTTTGTACCATAAATGGAGAAAAATATGAAAGAAAATGATATCCCTTGACGAGTATAAAAGAAATGATATCCCATACGACATACGAGTATGAAAGAATATATGAAACTGCAAATGGATTTTCACCCGTCGTGCGGTAATCCGTGTAGACAGGTCATTTCCACAATTTAATAAAGAATGAATACGAAGGGTTATTTACTAGGAATGCGGTAGTCCGCGTTGACATGTTATTCCCACAGATTCATAAAGAATAGAATGACAACCCTTATGAGTATGAAGAAAATAACATCCTTTACCTTAGTAGGAGACTAAATCTGACTGGTATAGCGGAGATATTCTTGAGGAAATCTTGCGCTATTAACTATATTCAAAGTATTCTTATACTAGAAAAAAATACGTACAATATTATAGAAGAAGAATTCTCTGATTTTGGTGTGATTTTCATTTCTTAACTAAACAACCTATTTATAGGAGAATGACATGACACTATTTAATCACGGATGAACAAATAAATTTTGGATTTAATTCACGTAGAAAATCTAATTTTACTATTCATCATCATGTAATAAAATATTCTAATAAAACAAAACTTTTATATATATATTATAATATATTCTTATTATATTCTAATAAAACAAATAACTTTATATATATTATAAAAAGTTTCTGTTTTATATAAAAAGTTTTCTGTTTTATTACTATTACAATAATAGTAAAACAAAATTGAGATAACTTTCTACCGACGGTTTTGAAAAATGAGTAAGTGGGGGTCCATGTAATAAGTCAAACTTACAACAAATACTTCATGACAAACCCATCTATATATATCAAAAATTGAATAAATATCTACCACAAATCACTTATCTTCAATCAACACATTTTTAATTTTTCAACAATTATTCATCATTAATATTATAACTCACAATATTGACAACCAGATTATTCTAAGGAAAGAGTGGACTTTTCGATAAGTATTTCTCCTTATTGGCGCGCAATTAAATAACATAACCCTTTTCCTCGACAAAACTTTCTAGACATTGTCAATAATGCAAATAATAATATGAATAATTGTGTCGTCTCAATTATTGATTTAATAATATAAAATATTGTGCAGATGATATTGTGACAATAATTGAGTCAATAATATGAGATACTATGCAGCAACTACTGTGACAATTATTGAATGAAACTGAGTGACTTCTTACGTAAGTATCAATAACCAGAGATATTGTGCAAAACCAGGTATCTCTTTCATGCAATACGGCGTCTACTAACGTGGAACAACGCGACATCTTGTACTTTTATATCACCGGTATTTTAATAGTTTAACCAGAAAAGTCTTGCTTGTTATTTCATGAAAAGGTTATTTTGTCGCTTATATATATAAAGCGGTTATATACGTTGTGGGGTCCACCGATGATCTACCGTCGTATTTAATATTCCCCACAAAAGAATATTTTCCGACCAAATGAATATTTTATGACAGCATGATTACTTTGTAAAATTTGCACATATCACCCATAACTATAACATTATATCAAATCAACACCTTACTATTCAAAATAATATTTAGAGAAAATTAAATCTTTATTCATAAAAGTTGGGGTCTTACATCAAACATATTTTTAACGTATTAGTTTTATTCATAAACAAGATTGCTATTAAATAATAAAATTTCAAAAGTTTAATTCAATATTAAAACTTAAGAAACTAAACATAAATTTAAGAATTATATTGAATTAAACTAAATATTACAAATGTATCATCATTTATATAATTTGAAAAAAATTATAACTATAATAAAATTATCTATTTTGACTTTATATTGTTCACTTCTTGTTGTGATTTGATATGCTATATTATGAATATGGTAAATTATTAGAAAAACAAATATATAAGATCTGGTTTGGTTAGTTATTAAAATAAAAAAGCCTCTCCGCTTAGGTCCCACCTAATTTTCTGGAAGGATATTTTTGCCGCCTTGGGCCTAGGTGAGGCGCTAGGGGGGCCTAGTGCCTAGGCTCGTCAAGGGGGGCCTAGCGCCTAGGCGGAGATTTTTAGAACACTGATTGGCAACATAAACTACAGTTAAATGGAAAGTGTTAAATGGTAATGTGAGATAGTAGAGTTCAAGACGACAAAGGAACACAAGACATGTATTCATGAGGATTCAAGAAGTGGAGGTACTGCCAGTTTTATGACTGGCTGTCCATGGGACAATCTAAATGCTCTAGGCCGTTTTAAAGTTCCCTGACGTGGTCTTCAAAAGCTACTGGAAAGTTCTCTGAAGTCTACTTTGTTTATCTGAAGAGTAAATTAATGAGCCAAACTCTTTTTGGTCTTTTAGTTAGGAGGATTTTACTCTTCAAGCTTTTCAACTTGCAAGACTGTTTTAAACATACTTAAAAGTCAACTCAAAAGGACCAATATCAGAAATAAACTCAATCTCTTCCGAAGCAAACCTAGGGTCACAAAATTTACTTATATAAAATAGAGGCTCACAAAATTTAGAAATATCAATCAAAAAAGGTTTAATAAATACTTGAGGCTGTAATCACGTACTGAACTAGCAAGTATATTATATTGCACTACTTTGGGATAAAAGGGGTTGTGTTGAGTAGAGTATATATTCTAAAATACTATATTGAAGCAAACCTTATTACACAAGTTATAACCTGGTCTTATATTAGATTCTGTGTTATATTCTTGGTAGTTTGTACTGTGTATATGTTAGTTTAGATAGTCTGGCCTTCCACAATGAGAACCATTGGCAAAGTCAGTGGGAGATTTTATATTATTGTGAGGCTGGAAGGCACTGAACTTGTGGAGAGGAAGTCAGATAAGTCATTTATGGAGATTGGCTTCCAACAGGAGATAATGGAAACTAGTATTTTTTAGCCAGACTCAAATAGCTGGGGTAAGGTTTTTGAGTTACTTTATTGGTAGCCAAACCAGAGATATGTTATGCCTTCGTGTATAGTCTTTATTATCTATATGAATACAGTTCTTGGTTTCTTAGAACCTCCATTTGTCTTTGAACAAACTTGTTGAACTTGGGGGTATGCTCACAGATTGTTTAATAACATTGCTTTATTAGTAGATAATACTACAATACTATTACGAGTAAGCTTAGATAATACTATTATGTGAAAGCTGCAAGGAGTAACTGAAAATGGCTTAAATAAAGTACTGAAGTGCGAAGGAGAAAGTCTAATGTGGAGAACTAGAAAGTTGATAACAGATTTTTCTTCTCTGATTAATTCAGGAATATGACAGCACATATGAACACTATTGATAAGAATTACAACTATTTTAGCTAGTGTTTTTTGAGTTTTTCATGCTCCAAGGCTGATCAATGACTTACATGCATACTTCCTTTTTCTGCTTAATGGGTTTCAAGTGCTAAAATTACAACACCATAGTAATTTCACTTGTGGAACTCTTTAGTTGGGATTGGGATACTTGTTCTCCTTAGCGTTGACCTTGTTTCTGGTTGGTTTGGGCTCAGTAAAACTTTATGCAATTATTCGGTGGTTGCCTGTTCTTTCAGACACATCCAAAGTCAAAGGAGTCTTGTTCTAAGAAGTTATTGTGATTCTATCAGGCGTCTCACTATCCTCGTTCTTCATTATTAATTTTGGAGGGCCATATATATGTGGAAAATGAATTTTGACATGCGTAGTTGCCTTGCTGCTTTTTAAAGAAAAGTTTGGTAAAATAAATGGAAACTTGAAGTCACTAGACATTTCTCAGTTGGTTTGAGTAGCATAATGGAGCCTTCTTGTTGAAATTTTTTCTGTATACCTGAAGTAAAATACATACCCTTGTCTGAAGAATTTAGAATTCAAAAAGTAATGGCACATTTGGTTTCCTCACAATTTTGGCCATATTACTTATTTATTTGTTCTTAGTATTTTATCCCTCATGACACCTTGTAAGTAGTTGACTTCTCTTTAATGTTTAGAAATTATAATTTTTGTTACATTGGTTGACTTCAATAGTGCGGTTGTAGCCTTCTTGTGAAGTTCTTCCACATAGCTGAATGAAAATTACATATGTTATCGTCTTATGTTGTATTGGTTTGCATATAACCTGGATTCTACTAGTTTTATGTTCATCCCTCATCACAACTTGCTGTAAAGATGCTTTTCTTATGAGCATCATTTGATGGCATACCCAATTTGGAATTTATTCATAGATTTACAATGTGTATACATGCATTCCATTTTGTAATATCTGATGATTTTATTTGTGAGCTCTGTGTTCAACCTTACATCATGTCTTCCTTAGAACCAGCTAATCATAATAGTGTTTTCACTGATGCAGCTTTGTGATTTTGGTTTTGCACATGCAATGTCCACCAACACAGTTGTTTTGCGATCCATAAAAGGTGAGACTGTGTTCATTACAATCTGTATAGTGGCACTTTTAGTTCATTACTATCTGTAACTGTCAACAGAGTACCGTAGAAAATCCATTTGATGTCTGTTAACAATTTCAGCATTCCTATGGTTTCCCCATTATGTTTTATGTTTACTCGATGTTTTGATTGTGCTGCTCTAATTTGTTCTGTTACTGTCGAGATAATGGCCACAAAATCATCTGATGTCTTTACGGTTTCTTCATTCCTTATGGTTGTTCAATTTTGTATATATTAATGATTTCAGGTACTCCGCTGTACATGGCTCCAGAATTGGTACGAGAGCAACCGTACAATCATACTGCTGATTTGTGGTCCCTCGGTGTCATTTTGTATGTGACATTTTCTTATTCTAGTTGCCTTTGATCTGATTATATGTTAGTGTTTCAGTTTGACTATTTGGACAACGGTCTTTAGTTTCACGATAGTATAAATTTTCAACCATCTTTGCTTTCTTTTCTGCTACTTAGAAATCTTTTGATTTTGACCTTAAGCTGTATGCTATATTGGTTCTAATCCAGTTTTGTTGCAAATGTAAAACAGTAAGAATATGAATGACTGTACATCATTGATTAGCTTTGATTCTCAATTAGGCTCTTAGGAATTTTATTCATTATAGTTAAATTATTTATTTCAAGGTTTCACCTGGAATGTTGGGATGATTATCAGTAGCCTATTCAGGACATGTTCCCCAAATTATTTCCCCTTTCTGTTCCAATTAGCATAAATTGATTTAAGCTTGTAGATCTATTGTAGTTTTATTCTATAACAGTGGACAGCAATAAGAATGAGGCCCAGCTTGTTCTGTCTCATGTGCAGCTATGCACTTATAGGAAACAATTGGGCTTAAGTGGGTAGCCTAGTTGTCACGTATTTCTGATTCAATCTGCATAAATAGGCAGTGTGGCAAAAACTATAATTTTTCTTGACAACTTATGTAAATGAGTATTGGTATATATGACGACAAATTTAATAAATAACGGACCTACACATGATTATTCTATCTTATCACTTAGGGTTCCATTTTAGTCTCAATCCAAATTCGTCATAAAATTAGTAGACATATAAATCATTTTCCTTTGTAAATATAACCAGTACTTTTTCTCATTGTTTACTTCTTTTTTCAAGCCTCACCACATAGACTACGGGTCAAAATGCGCATCAGCTGTGTTCCTGTCATAGCTAATCTAATTAAACACCAATGCCATTTTCCAGTGTTGGTGATTTTGCATCTAAGCTGTATTAGGCTGTTAGTATATGAGTTCCAAAGTTTTTTATAATGGTTTTACTACCAAAACACATCCTGCTTTAACAGCTTCTAGTAAGGCATCATGATAACTATGGACTATGGTTATGAACGTGCATGCTTCTCCTGCATCAACCATTGAGCACGTTTTTATGCAATTAGAGTTTTGTAGTGAAAGGTGATGCCAAAAGAGCTACCAACTTTCAAATGATAGCATTCCGTTCAACAAGTACAAAAAGTGCACTCGAATGTTAAACTAAAGTTTTGATTAATTATCAGTAGAGAAATATATCTGAAGCAACAGTGTTAATCTATGAAGCGTGTCAATCCAGGAAAATATCATCACATTGTTTCTATTTTTTATTCAACTATACTTTTGGTCCTCTTAATTATTATTCCTTCATTATTTATTAAATAGAAAGAAAGAAAAAAAGCTTTATCTTTCTTTCAAACTTCTTTTTCCTATTCTTGAGTCGAAACTAGCTGATCATGAATAATTCAGGTATGAACTATTTGTTGGCCAACCTCCATTTTACACCAATTCAGTATATGCACTCATCAGGCATATCATTAAGGTACATATGCTCATAACTTACATTAGTTTTGAATTTGAAATCTTAAGTATATGAACTTCAGTTTATATATAAATTATTTTCAGGATCCCGTTAAATATCCGGACAACATGAGCTCAAATTTCAAAAGCTTCCTCAAGGGTTTGCTTAATAAGGTTTTCACTGCTCAAATCCAGTGCCCATTCATCTATTGTAGCCTTTAATGTCAGTGGATTTTTCAGCTTCTCATCTCATTAATAATTCTAATCATGTGGGGCAGGTTCCACAAAATAGACTAACCTGGCCTGCTCTTCTTGAACACCCATTTGTTAAAGAAACTTTTGAGGACATGGAAGCCAGGGTAATTTAGTTTAATTGAACATATGCAATTTTAAAGCATTTATCTGTGCCATTACTGTTAGAGAAATGAAAATTTTAGTATCTGGTGAATCATTGCCAGGAAACGCGTGCTACAACTGCTGCTGCTAGGGGATATGATGCATCTTGGAGAGGGGAAGGTAATGATCAAAAAGCTGGGTTACCCGTTGCTAGTCCTGAGAGTAAGTTCTTTACTGTATATTTAATGTAATTACTATATACCTAATGTAAATAGCTTAAGAGACATTGCTGATTTGTCATAGGTAGAGACACACATTCTCCTGCTTCTGTAAAAAATGGTGATGTACGAAGCCTTCAGAATGACCCTCAATCAAATAGTCCTAACTCAGCCCTAGGGCATTCTTCACCACAGCAGTTACCAGGAGTTACAAGTTTTGATGATGTCGTCCAGTCAGGTAAGTTTCTTTGTGATTCAATTGTATATGTTGTTCTTCCATTTTATGTTGTGAATCATGAGTTGATACAAAGTATCAGAAAGAAAGTTTGCTGTTTGTCTGCAATTTCTTCTTTGGGATTAATTCATTGACCTCCTATATCCTAAAATTTCTAGAAGATGGATGACTTGAAACCTGATACATGTATATATCTGAAACTTATCTTCTTGCTAAATTACTTTGAGAACCGTATCTTCATTCTTGTGTTTTACTTTCATTATTAAACCATTGTTGCCTTTATTTTCAAACTTGCTTTTGTTCGAAAAGTGAAAGATGGAATCCTATATGACAAAATTACCGAGAAAAGGAAAGAAGAAGAAGCTTTTCACGATAAAAAGATTAGCGGGTATTCTCACTTGCAGCACTAGCTTTGCTACTTGATTTCATTCTTTAGTGTTTAACATTCAATTAGCTGCACCATTCTGGCTTTCGTTGACATGGATGTTATTTTCTACTTGCTATGTAGAGTGGAATATTCCTAGAAAGCGCATTAGCTCAATAGAAGGATTGCTGATTGCTAGGCCATTTTGAATTAGGCTTGCTTTAGGACTCGCGCTTTTGTGCTGAGCTGTATCTTGTTGGGGATGCATTTTTTATCTTGAATTTTTTGTCTTGTTTGTTGTTTTCTTGTAACTTGGTTTTCCTAGTATTTCATAATAGGAAGTAATGTATCATGAGTCTCATGAGTGGATCCCATAACCATGACTAGAATACTTTCTATATATTAATGTTATAAGAGATTGAAATTTGTTGTTATTTTGTTTAATATTTGATATATTACTTGGCTGGTTAAATGGTGTTGCTAGAACTATATGGACTAAAACTTCTGTTCAGGTTGCCAGGTTTTGGACAGATTGGAAAATAACTCTCGCACGGTAAAAGGTGCAAACTTAATTGGTCAAGATAATGAAGCATTGTCAGTTATTTTGCTACCGTTAAAAAATTTGGGTAATGGTTCCCAAAATTCTTGCAGGTAAAACCGACATAGTATACGATCTATATGTATTTAAGTTGTATATTACGTTGGATAGATGCAGATGCGCAAAAGAAATTTCACTTTCCTTTCTTTACTTCTCTGGCATATTTCCTTAATAAGATCTAGGGTCATTAAGCTTTTAGATTGATATGGATACATTTTCACCTTTGGATGCTAGCTCCATTTTTTCCCGACAGTAGGATCTTTTGAAGAATGGCTACTGCCTTCAGATATCATTCCAAAATATGTTACATTTTCAACGTGTCATTATTGTCAAAGAGTCCTGAGTAATAGTTATATTTTATAATGTACTCATTTCCAAACAATGTTTACTGTTCAAGAACTTTTACATATTAAGGACCTTTTCACATGTACTTGATAGCTCTACTTTTTTCCCTCAATATAGTTACTCAGAAAATTTTGATGCCCATTGTTTTTCTCTTAGGAATATAACTTTCTAAAATTTGCACAGGGATCAAGATATTCTTTGTTTCAACCAGTCATTGAGAATTCTTTCAAATTTAGTTGCTGCCAGTGCTATCAATTATAGTGGGGTGCTTGATGAAATAATACATGAACTTCTTGGCTTCATGGCCGGTCTGGCAAATCTAAAAGTATCAGATGGCAATGACTTGATGGCAAAGGTATTCTCTTTTATTCTTTTAAGAAATTTGCAATTTTGTGGCACACAATGAGTCTACGATTGTTCTTCAATGTCATTTAATCTCACTTTGTTTTCTTTTTTCTTTATATTTAATTTTGACTTGATCAGTAGTTATGAGCAAATTATGGTGGGTAGGATAAGCAGTGGGTAGTTATCTATATGTTTTGAATTAAAGGGGTAATCTAGTCCAATACGCAGCGACTTCAAATTAAGTATTCATTTCCTCCTCTTGGGTAAGTGGTACCCTCTTTGGCTGTAAAGCTTGGAGTTTCAGTGGAATGGAAGCTGATATTCAACCATTAGAGTTTGTTTAAGCAGAAAACTTCTATTCTTTTTGTCACTTCTTTGGAAAGCAATGTTATTGCTACATATGAACAACCAACTCATCCAACAATGAAATGAAAAAATTGAAAATTTATTTATATTTTGCGAATATGAAATCTTCTTTCCACTAAAGCATGTCACACTTTTTATACAAAGGCAAAAAAAAGACTACTTAATACCCGAGATAATACTAAGTTCTGCCTTTAGCTTTTCTGTTGGGGAAAATACGTAGTTATCCTTATCCATGATGATATCTTTTTTCACTTAAACTTGATTTACACATTGTTCATTTCCTATGCAGAGCTTCTTAGTCACTAAAAAGTTAATAGATAACTGCAGTGGTGGCATTGGGGGTTCGTATGCTAGGCACTGGGTTGCCTTGATAGAATTGTTCTCAAAGGTTAGTTCCATCCACCAGAATTTTTATTCATGGCTCCAGTACAGGAACTTGCTTTCAGCTCTCGTGTTATTGAATCTGTAGGTTGTCAATTCCACTGATGATACATCTGGAAGGGTTCTGTGCGAGTCCACTGCTTGCGTTACAGTTATACTCTCTAAAGTGGCCCAAGGTCTTAAAGCATCTGCATTAGCTTCAACTCCTGAGGTGGTTTCTGGTCCTTCAGTGGTGAATGAATCTATTAAACAAATTTTGGACCATGCTAAAACGTCAGGTGTAGCAGATCTTTTATGTTTATGCTTAGCAACTTCAGGATCAAGCTTGATATCCGGTTCGTCAAATTTGTTGCGTGCTGCTTTTGAAGCCTGTCGGGCACTTTGGTCACTGATTGATGCTTTTGAACTTCTGTCTATAAAAGAAAAAGCCCATCTATTTCCTCTTTACTCTTTGCGAAGCCATTCTTTACTCCGACTTGAGATTAGAAATCATGATCGAGGTTCATTGATTGGGATAGAATCAACAAAAGTTGTTGATACAATGACAAGAGCATTCCTTAGGTCCAAAGCCATACAGGTCGCTGTTTACTACTGTCTACGTCAGCGTGTTGAAGCTGGCCTCTGTGCTGGTGTCCAGGTAGTAATTCTTGTCTTGTCATTCTGCAACTTCGTGTATATACAGATGTAAGTGAAGATTGTTTCTTCCTGAGTAGAGTTTTCCTCAAAATTGATATAATTGTCGATTACTAGTTGCTCCAAAAGCTTAAGTTGCAAGTTTTATTTTTGTTTACTTTTTCAATTTCCAAAATTGAGCTTATGAAATGGGCATTGATCCATCAAGAACTACTAAAAGAATGCGCTTGACCATTAATAGCACATCCAAACAGATTCTCGATTGTATAGTCTGTTATGTTTTATATTCTAAATAATTTTTACGTATTTGTCTTATTTTAATTTGTATGGTAGTGGAATCTATCAAAAAATAAAAAGGAAGGAAGGTAGGTAGTGGCGTAGTGCTGTCTAATACTCCCTGCGCATTTTATTTGTCTGTCTTGGATATAGTATTTCCAGTTTCCATTTATTCAAAGGTTAACCTTTTCCTTGTTTCAGCTTATCTTAAGGTGCTGCCTCCATAGTGGCACTGTTTCAAGCATTCTCTGTGGTCTTCCAAGTTCTCTACCTGTTACGACAGTTGTTAGCGGGGGAGGGGATGGTACAATGGTTTCAGAGATATTCTCCATACTCTCTCTTTGCGCATCTTCCAACAAAGATCCACAAACAGGAGACACAAATAACTTAAAATACAAAATAGCAAATCCAGGAGTTCTGGTTCTGTATTCATGCCTTGTCCTAGCAACTATTGCGCAATGCTTGAAAGCAGCTGGAAGAAATTCTCCAATGTTTATGCTTACTTCATCTTCAAAGAAGCAACTTTCTCGGCTTTCCGTCCTCGCACACAATTTTACTTCAGATGATAGAATGCAAAATCCCTTTCAACCTCGTTGTTTGTCTTCTATGCTTGCTCTTGCATCCATTCTGTCCCTTGAAACTGGTGTTTTAGGCGAATCTTCCATTTCTGAAATAGCTGTGCCTTTAATCCCTCGTACTGCAACACTGTGCGACATCCTCAAAATTCTATCCACTGATGAAAATGGTGTGATACCCACTATACAGAATGGTATGCTTTCATATTGGCATGGGATTAGGGACGGGTGTGTAGGTTTGCTGGAGGCCAGATTGAAGTGGGGTGGAGCATTAGCTGTTCAACAGTTATGTG
Source organism: Panax quinquefolius (assembly GCA_020205615.1). Taxonomy (NCBI): domain Eukaryota; kingdom Viridiplantae; phylum Streptophyta; class Magnoliopsida; order Apiales; family Araliaceae; genus Panax; species Panax quinquefolius. The sequence continues at coordinate 155,859,035 of CM035155.1, read as the reverse complement.
CAAGTAGTATCCCTCAGCTTCTTATTGCTTTGCTGGCTAACAACCTCTCAGATGCTTCTTCACATGGAACTGACTGTACAAAAGATCAAATTGCACTATCACCTGTTGGGGTTGTCTGGACAATTTCCTCAATATGTCAATGCCATTCTGGCGGAGTTTTAACTTTTCGTCAGATTTTGCTTAAGAGTGAACATGTCAAATTCATTTCTGATTTGATATCTGACGTACATCTTAAGTTAATAAGGTGCTGGGCTGGACCTGGTGGAGGAAAGGATGGGGTCAGAGATACAATAAATGCAGTAATTGATCTCTTAGCATTTCCATTTGTGGCGATACAAAGTGCACCAGGCTTGGCATCTGCTACTGCTTCAGTAAACAGTGGGTTTCTTCTTAACATGGGCTCACCTGGTGGGAGGGTTTGTGCTGAAGATAAGGATATGGTGAAAGCAATAGAGGCAAGCTTGGGAAAGTACATTCAAATCCTTCTGGAGGTCAGTTTTCCATCTTTTTCCCACTTCTATTAGTTGCTTTAGTTTGCTCTTTGATGAGGGGGTGTTGGATTATTTTATTGTGCTGCTATTTTTTATGTCGTGAATTACTAGGACAAAATGCATATTTGGACAGGTTCATGTTCTGCAAAGTTTATTTGGTGCCATATATGAGACACATATATTTTCAATTTCTAACTTCTTAATCCTTCAATTTCTTTAGAACACTTTTTGAGCTCCTAGTGTGCTATCAGCTATGTGTAAGTGCTTGTCCAACCACTGAGTTTCTTTTGGCATAATATGGGGAAATATTATAATTCGGGTATGGAGCTTGAGATCACGAGGGAACACAAAATTTAAGAAAAGAAAATCTACTTTAACGAACACATCTGTAATTATATATACTTTAAAAAATTGCAATCAGCTGTAATACTAACTTTTAGTGTAATGGACTGTTTATAGCTTCTTATTTTTTAGGTTGGTTTAATTTTCTCTTGCTTTTTCCAAGTTCCAAACTCTTATGCAGTAGTTTTTGAATATACAGGTAGCAGTGCCTGGCTATATTCTTAGGTGCTTGGAACATATGGAATTAAAAGATATTACACGGCCTGTTGCGTTTCTTGCTAAAATGACAGGCCATCGATCCCTGGTTGTGCAACTCATAGGCAAAGGCTTATTGGATCCAGTCAAAATGAAAAGGTTGTTTGATGTCTCATGCCCGAGAGAAGTGACAATGGATGTTTTGATGATAGTTTCAGATCTAGCTCGTATGGATAAGGTAAGGTCCTAGCTCATCCAATGGTTCTTGCTGTAAATGGAAATTATTTCACTTCCCTGTTTTTTGTGTTTGCTAAGTTAGTTCAGATTGAAGCATGTCACATAGTAGTAGTACCAGAGTAGACAATATAGGTCATAACCTGATAGGACCATTTGGGTTGGTTAACTATTTTTTATTACTTTGGTTGAATAAAGTTTGGACCCATATTTTAAAAAGAAAAATAGGCCCAAATTGGTTAAACCATTTTCTAACCAACTTTATTACGTTATGATGAGAGTTACGTAGTGCTCTCCAACCGCTTCACCGAATTCGCTACTAACTTCACTTCCATTTCAGCAGCTTTCAGCTGCTTTCATCTCCTTTTTTTTGGTCATCTTATATATTTACATTTATATTTCCTTAATTAATTACAAAATAAATTCCCTTTTAATTAACTTTTTTACCATGCGGTTGTTAACTGCAATTAACGTGTGATCGTATGTATAATTGCTACGGTAATTTTGAGAAATTCTAAAATCGACAATTATTTATTTAACTCTAAAAATAATACATTTATTACTAGTATCTTATTAATAAAAACACTTTACATTATTTATGACTGTTTTTGTTAAAGTTAAATTAATTTATATCATTTTAAATTTGAAAATATCTTGAATTTACTTCAAATTTTTTGTGTGAAACGAGAGATAATATTTTATTATTTGATGACTTTTTTGGTAATATTACACTTTAATTTTCAGTGTAGTTACCTTTATAAGATTTCATGTTTGATTATTTCATGTTTCTTAATTTAATTGGGTGAGGGTCTTTGATCTTAGTAATTCATTACAGTTTTTATAGAGAGAGTGCATAATTTTTTTTAAAGAGAGTGTTATAAAATTTTTTGAGTATAAAAGTTTTAGAGTGTAAAAAATGAGTTTATAATTTTTTTTGAGAGGAGAGAGGATGTATAAAAATTAGAGAGAGAAGTTAAATAAAAATAAAAAATTATTTCATCAGGCCATAATAATAGTAAGCTTGAAATTTTAAAAATAATTGACCTATAACCATTTGATTCCAACCTAAATAAGTCATATTAAAAATCATGTTATATGATTTTAGTTTTTAATGGAACCATAACCATTTTTTGTAACTCATAACCAAATCCTCACCTCACGCTAAAATATAACAATAAATTTTAAGGGCAAATGTGATAAGGTAGCAGATTGGTCTGTCATCAAATTAAAGATTGGAGGCCTTGGAGATGATGATAAAAGATAAGTTTAACATGTTATTCAAAGTTGTTAAGAAATCAATAATGGTAAATGTGACACTCCCGAACCCGAGTAGCTTTAAACTCCAGATATGGTGTTCCACGGTACTTCTCATTTAACATAATAATAATGACATAAAGGTAATTACTAATGATTACAATGTCTTACTCTAAATTTCAGGTTCTTAGACCTTTAAGTCTTCAACACATGATAAAGTATAAAGTAATTATTGCAATACTTCTAATTATTACAGATAGTTACAACTATCTTCTACTCGTCCATCCTTTGTCCTTATGGGACCCTTCAATCTGCTATGGTTCCGCTGAAAATATTTAATTTAAAGTAAGGATGAGCTACAAAGCTTAGCAAGCATAAACAGTTGAATAAACAACAAAATCAAGAGTCATGTTACTATTTCTACAACTGAATAATAGTTGTGAAAGTATTCCGAATAAATAGGAATAATATCAATAAGTTCCTTTTTATCTAACATTTTTTAAACGAGTTACTGAGCAGACAAAAGACCTCGAACATTTTTGTTTTCTCAAGGGTTCAACAGTAATTCAACCATGAACCGGTCTGACTTACAGGCACGTTGGGTGATCAGCCTAGTGTATCCTATGTTGTACAACTATATGCGTTTGTTTGACCAACTCAGGGGTCTGTCGGGGTTTCCCGACGTAAAATACCCTAATAATAGGGTTTTTATCTCAGTTTTGAGTCCGAATCCCCAAAACAATTTGGGTGGACAGCTCTACCTAATCCAAGTAAAGTTCAGAGAATGGTATTCAAATCAATAAAACATTTTAACATTTGTCTAGCTGATACAATTGGCATTGACATAACTCTTAAACAATTCATGAATATTAGAACTTTAAAACTTCAACAATTTATGTCAAAGCAAAACTTAAACAATTTATGCATTGTAGCAAAATGTTAAACAATTTATGCATTATAGCATAGCTTAACACTTGTACAACTAACAGAGAGTTTGGATAAGTCTGAAGGCTGCACAATCAACAAATATTGTGTAAACCGGAACACAGGGATTATTCATAAGAATATATTCTCAAAAACTAACATCCAAACGAAAGTTGAATGGAGTTAGAATACTTGCTCAATAAAATTTGAGTAAGTTTAGGAAACTTGCCTCAAGACTCAAGAGTCTTCTATACTTTGACGTTAATCGCCCTTTAAAAGTCCTACACATTTAGTACACATACACATACCAAGTAGTCACGTATAAATGTCACTCATGGTTTACTATAACCCTATTCCATGTTTTATAATGTTCGTTTCATTAAACTCGAAACATTATTTAAGTTCATTAATATTTGACTCGGCGTTTCGACGTTAAATGCGTCGTACTTTTCTTTTTCTACCGACGCTTTAGCAGACACTCCATTGTGTACGATTGATACGTCCAATACATCTACCATTCCTTGTTTACATTTCTCTAGACTATATTCCTAATGTCAAATGATTAGAACTCAGAAATACTAGTCAAACATGGCTCAGCACCACAATGGTTCAAAGAAACCACCACAGTTTGCCTCCTATTTCACAACAGTCCTAAATATGCCCTTTTTGGACCCTTCTCCCGACCTCAAATCTCAAAACTTAAAGAATGAAAGATGTAGGCCAATTCCTTATCTTTCTGGATCATCTTGAATCAACTCAATCGGAGTTCATATGCAAAAGTTATGCCCAATTTAGTAAAGGACGTCAAAACTGTCCTTCACATTTGGTTGCCCTAAGCCCCGACTTCCAGATTAAGCCTAATTTGGATGCATCGGCTTCCAAGGTCAAAACCTAGTCGTTCAACATTTTGGTTCCCGAAAAAATTTTTGTTTGTCGCCTCTACTTCACGGCTTCATAACTTCGTCATCCGATATCAGAATTAGTCCGTTCTTGAGCCATTTTATTCCTTATAACATGCTCTACACATCCCCCCGAATGAAATAATTTTTAGGGTTCATTAATTGGTCGGAAAATTGGCCTAAAAATCCCCCGGAAGTCATTTTTCGCCAAAAGACGTTTTAATGTCAAATTTTTTAAACTTCATAACTTACTCATCCAAAGTCGGATTGAGCTCGTTCTCGAGTAGGGCTCACGTTTTCTACTAACTACAAAACCTCCGAAAAGAAAGAATTTTCCGGAATCGTTGACTACCCGTAACTTGGCCCAAAAAGGGTACCAAGCTAGGATTTTTCACGATTGATACCTTTTACGGAAAATTTTGTCATAACTTCGTTATAGCGTATTTTTCCTCCGTTCCATTTGAAACTTCTCCATAACTTACTTATCTTAAAATCTTTCTTGTCTGATTTCTCAAACAATAAACATTAAAAGTCCTATTTAAAGTCCTCTACTATGTTTTCCATCCTTTACGCTTAGGCTTACGATTTTAACATCCGTTTTCATTTTTCATGCATACTAACAAGTGATTTAACATATCTAAATCACACACAACCTTATTTCTCCAAGATCCTTCATGATTTTCCATTAAAAATAACAACCACCAACAAACTACTTCAAATTCAAGGAAAATAAAAGATGGATGTTCTTCTTCTCCTTCCTAAGCTTGATCCAAGCTAGAACTTGCTCTCTTTCTCTCCCTAGAAATCCGGCCACTCCCTCTCTTATCTCTCCAATTTGCTAAAGTTTTTCCTCTTAGTTAAGGAATTGGTGAGAAATGAAGGGAAAATAAGCTTTATTTATTATAGGATTGACAATAGTTAGGGTATAATGGTCATATGTCATCTCTTACTAACTTAACCATGCTCCCAAGTGTTAACCATCCATGATCAACCAAATTATAGCATTAAGGCCATGTTTGGTTGAAATAAAATGAAGAAAAGAATCAACATTAAATAGTTTGCTTCTTTTAGACCTAAACTTACTAAAAATGAAAAGTTTCCATCTAACCTCATCTCTTCTCCTACTCCATCTGCCCATCTCCTCTCTCTCACATTTCCCACATTCAATTCACCTCACGTTGAAAGGCTTGCAAATGACACTTGCCTACCTAGCCCAATGACTCACCTTCCTTAGCTTGTGACTCACCTCTTATCCTTTTATCCCTGTTTATCCCATGTGCCATTATTCTAGCAAATGACACATGCCCTCTCAAGTCTTTGGCTTCAAGTTTGGCAAGAGTTGACTGAAGACTTCAAGCCATGGCTTCAAGGCTCAAGTCTTCCTAATCTAGCCATTTAAAATTCCTAGCCAAGCCATCTTATATCCTAGCCAAGCACCTTTTAATTCCTAACCAAGCCATTCAAACCCTAGGCTTGGCTTGACCAAAATTAATTTAATTTCTCATTTTCTTTTTAGTTAAATTTCATAATTCATTTAGTTAGCAAAAGTCCTTTTTGCCCCTTTCATACAATTGATTAGGGTTTACTTTCCGAACAAAGTTGATTACCCGACTTCTTTATAGTTAGAATTTTTCCAACTTTTTTTGTTATGTTTTCGTAACACGATCGGTTAGCCGGAAATCCACTTTTGATTTTTGAAAATCCAATTTCGCCACCGTTCCCGAATAAACGGTATGTCACTCTTTGAAAATTCTAAAAAATGAAGTTGTGTTTTTAGCGTGAATAGCGTCTTTTCTGATAAAAATATTTGTATTGGAGATTTTGTCTTCATTTTCCAAACGCTATGTTGTAATTCGAAAAGTTCAAAAAATGAAAGTGTTTTCTGCGTTTTATGAATAGTGATTTTGCGATTTTCTCGAAAACAGTTATTTTCTCCCAAAAATTCTAAACACTCATATTTAGTCACGTAAACTAGGTCATTAATCGACCTAAAAACTCATAATACACAATTTATTCCATCAAAATATTTATTTTATTTAATTCGATCGTTACATTCTTCCCTTTAGGATTTTGTCCCCAGAATCACAATACAAAGTTACTCAAAAAGATGGGGATAATAAATCCTCATTTTATCTTTGAGTTCACACGTTGCCTTCTTGGCATCGTGGCTCCTTCATACTACTTCACAAAAGATATAACTTTATTTCTTAACATTTGGTCTTCCTTAGGATTTTTTTTTTCATATGCTAACCTGGATAGGTTCCTACTCAATTATATGCTTTTGATCTTGTTCATAGGGAACACATTATGCATCTTTTATTGTATAACGTTTCGTAAGGCAGCACGCACGTCCGCTTGCTCTGCTCGTTCGTTTGAGGATGATACACCATTTCTAACCTTAGTTGTGTTCCCATTTGCTCTTGTAACTCCCTTGAAAGTTCGACGTGAAACGTGGATCCCGATCCGACATATTCGAAACTAACCCTTCATGTCTTGAAACAATTCTTTAACATAGAGTTTAACTATTCGGTCTAAATTAAATCTAATTCCATTTGTCAAGAAATACACCAATTTCAACAACAATTTATATATAATCTCCCAGTCAAAACCTTTTATTTTAACCACTATCTCTACCACATATCTAATTCTTTATTCACAACTTTTGTGCTCAAGAGATACTCTAGTGTCTCTAGAGATAATGTTTAAAGTCTAGCAAAATTATATAATATATAAAAGAAAATAGGTCGCATACGAATCAACAATACATAAATATTTATATTCTTGATTGGAATAATACCTGAAACGACATCTCATCCTGCCTCAGCATTGTGTGCCATCATGTTGAAGGTCCTTGCGGTTGGTTAACTGGGTGGAGTTGGACCAATTATGGTCAGCTTACCACTGCTATTCCATTTGTTGTCGCATCAGCTCCTTTCTTTGGGCAACTCTTTGCCATATATGATCGATCGCTCTGCAAACAAAACATCCACTATTCTTCTTTGGGTTGGGGCAATTAGGAGAGATGTGTTCCTCTTGCCCGCAGTTATAACATACTGATTTCTCCTTCAAACACCTGAGTGATTTCTCCCGCAATTATATTTCCTTTTAAGATGCAGATATGTATGTTTTGTGAAGTTTTTAGCGTCTCCGTAGAGCAAACATGTGTTTTTTGTTTGTTTTAATACCTAATTCTAAAAAGCTAAATGTTGTAGAGCTTAACCCATGAAAGTTTATTTTAAGCCCAAATGCAAATGTAGGTCTTTTACGAACACCTCAACGGGGCAGATATATTGGAATTCTTAAAGGATTTTCTCACCCATGAAGATCCCAATGTGCGTGCGAAGACTTGCAGTGCTATAGGAAACATGTGTCGGCATAGCTCCTACTTCTATAGTTTACTGGTGAGTCATTGACTTGATTATTTGACAGCATTCTAGATCAGATTAAGCCTTTGTTCAATCTTCTTATTTGTTGTTTATGATATAATTTTAATCCAGACTTTAGCTAATGGAAGTGGAACATTGAAATTAATAATTGAAATGGAGATTAATTTCCTTCCATTTTTTGTGAAGTTCTGAAAACTGAAATCATTTTCTGCTTCTTTACAACTTGCCCTTTATTAGGTAAAGAATCAAATCATTAATCTCCTTATTGATCGATGTCTTTGATCCCGACAGACGAACACGGAAATTTGCTTGTTTTGCAGTAAGATCTTCTACCAGGATTCATATAAATGTGCAGTTAGAACCTTCTATTTAATCCTCCTAACTTCTGGTTCACTTTCTCTTCTAGATTGGAAATGCTGCCTATCACTATGACTTGTTGTATGAGGACCTAAGGAGTTCTATTCCTCAACTAGCAAATTTGCTGCTCTCATCAGAGGAAGACAAAACAAAAGCAAATGCTGCAGGTGCTCTGAGTAATCTTGTTCGAAACTCCAACAAGCTTTGTGAAGACATAGTTTCTAAAGGAGCCATGCAGGTACGTTTATTTGTTGCATTTATTAATTTTTATATTTATGGTAACTATGCTAGTTTATTTTCATTGAATTGTTTAGTTTTGCTTTGAACTGTGTAAAGCCATTAGAGTGAAATCTGAGCTCTGAGGCAAGCTGTATGCTACTAAAGAAACGTGAATCATTGTTTATAGTACTGCTGTTTTTTTTAAAATTGGGATCCTGCTTTTGAACATTTAGGATTCCACGGATAACAATTTCTAGACCGGAAGAAAACTATTGCGTGGCTGAGTTGAGTGCATGTACTGCACAGTGGTGACAATTTGTTGTTTGCTATAAATGAGAGAACAATATTTACTAGCAGTTATTGTTACTTTCTACCATTATAATCTTAGCGTGGACAAATTATTTCAGGCACTACTTAAGTTGGTCTCAGATTGTTCCTTGGTTGCTCTGAACCCGAGTAGGAGAGATGCCATTAACGAGTCGCCTTTAAAGATTGCTATGTTTTCATTGGCCAAAATGTGTGCACATCCACCCTGTAGACAATTCCTCCGCTCATCAGAGCTCTACCCTGTCATTGGTCGCCTTAGGCAGTCTCCAGAATCAACAATTGCTAATTATGCCTCTGTCATTAAACCTCTGAAGCTTGAATGAATGTTAGGCACATTAAACCATAACTTCAACATACACCTTATGTTCCACTCATCAGTTATTGCAGTAACCAGTTGCTTCTGGTAATGATCTGCAGTAGAGCAATTTTTTGATTCACTAGTCGGATGTAGCAGCTATAAGAGACTCCCAGGTTGGAGCTTGTAAATCTGTGTAAGTAGTGTGTATTTTTATTTTATTTTTCGGCAAAGCACAGTATATCTATGCAAGTTACTGCATTTGGATTGATACTCCTTAAAAAAGTGACAATGCTGCTTATTTCTACTTGTTTGGGACTGCAAGTATGTTTGTTATATATTCTTCTTTTGTACTTGCTCCATTCCAGTTTGAATGTCATAATTCAAAACTATAATTATGGCATGGAGTTAAAGATCAATTGATACATTTATATGTAAAGCTGCTCATATGGTCCCTAAAACGTCTTACTTGGACACTATATATATCCCTCCTCGACAGAGAACTTTGGACCCCGGGTGCTAGTATTACTAAAAGGAAGGGAAAAAACTACTAGAATACATTTTATTTACTAATGTTATAAAGGCAAACTAATGAGACTTGTATCATCATTAGTTTCTTAATCATTACTCCCTCTTCCTTTTTTACTTGTCGTTTTAGGGAAAAATTTGCGTTTCTTTTTATTTGTCGTAGATTCCAACGAAGAATATTATCTCTTAAACACTATTTTATTTCTCACTTATCTTTTCAATGAATTTTAGAAGGTTTATATTGAAATTTTATATTCAATATAGTTAATCAGACAAAGTATTACTTAATCTATATTCATTACCTTAAATAAAAAGGAAGGGAGTAGTTTCTTAATGTTATTTGTTAACGCCAAGATCTTTCTCCACGTCCCAATCACCAAAGACGCAGCGTCAATATCCCCGCGATTCAACAAATCAACAACCAAAAGCTTTGACTAGAGGATAACTTTTCGGCATAGTCGGTCTGACAAGCGATCACAAGGTCAACAATGAGAGAAAATATTATCTAGTGTATGAGAGAGATAGAATAAGAATTCTAATGAAAAAATGTATGTGTTACTTACCCTCTTATGTGATCTTAGTCCCATGCATACTCCACTATCCGGTTTATCGTGCCACCCACCACCTCCTGACACCTTTTTCCTTACTTGGGTCACTTTAGTTAGTCTACCTTCACCCTCTCTATTCTCATTGTTTGCCATAGCGGCCATATCCGAGTCCCATCCTCATTAATGCCATGCAGCAAAGTGGCAGACATAATAGTCAAACGTCATTTGGCATAATGATTACTGGTCAAAGTTGGGTTAAGTGATAATTTGTATAATGGGCCAATATAATGACTAAGCCCAAATAATAAAAATGACCCAAGTGACCAGATCCAACCATGACTTAGCATAACATGATCAAGGGAGGCCCGATAATTTGTTGATAAAGAAAAGGATTATGGCTGACATTACCCCTAGTCTTATATTAAGCAGGGGTGTTTAATGAAAGACTATAAAAGCGATATAGGCCCGGAGCGTAACCATCATGATAAATCATAAGAGATCCAAAGTGAAACTTGTTAAAGTCCAAATTGTCATCGAATGCGAAAGTGAGAAACCCAATAGACGCTTGAGCCCGAAAGTGAAGATATTTAGGTCTAAAGCAGACGAAACCCTTCCTTTCTTGTCAAGATAAAAGGTAAACTTTACCAATTTCGAAGCGGTTTTACTGCTAAATTCAAAATTTGAACCTTAGAGCTTTCTTCTTCTCTGCAAATTTCTTTCTGCTTCACAAAATTGAAACAATGGTGGCCAGAAACCTCTAGCGAACTCTCTCTTGATGCTGACTCCCATTAGCATCGTTTCTCCCAACTCGAAACCCTAACGAGAGGTTCAAGTTCCAATCCTCAATCATCCACCGTGGGGGAAACCTTTCTCCGACCTCCTTCTTCCGATTTCTTCAAAGCGGGGAGCAATTTTCTAATGCCAACATCCGTTCTTGATTCCATTGAATCGAAATATCGCATACTCGAGAGTCGTTATCGATTCACGACATGTATCTGATAAGGGCCCTGCTCTCTGAAGAAGCGTATGTACCCGTGGCCGGGACGGTTGGGTCGCCGTGCCACATCACTCTTCTAGAAAAGGGAGTTCGCCTCCCTCTGCGTGTCTTCATCATTACCCTTTTAGGGTTTATAGGAGTGGGCTTCATTTCAACTAGTGCCCAACTCCTACATCCACATCTTGGCATTTATTGCCTTACATCATGAACTTGGGATTACTCCTCTGTTGACATCTTCTTCACCCTCTTCTCTCATTGGTAGGTCCAGAAGCGGGGCTTCAAAGTGTTGAGCAAGCAATCTCCTCGACCATGACCTGAGGTTCGAGAAGAGACCTCTAATGAACACTCCTTCCAAAGAACAAAGGTTGGCATGAAGTGGTTTTTCATTACGGGACTGAGATCTCTTCTCTCCAATTTGGACCACCTCGACCAAGTCTCTGGCGATTTGGAGATATATCAGAAGAGCGGGTGAGGAGATGGCGATTTCTTGAGGAAAATTCCTCCAAAAGAATGGAGCTTCACCTCTTCTTGACCAAACAAGCTGGTTATACAACCACAAATGTAAGTTTTGATTAATTACGTACCATAATTTTTGAAAGCTATATAAGTGATACATGTTACGATGTGTGGTTTTTGCGGTATCTACGATCAAACCGACTTCTCACGGAGGTGAGAGACACGGAAGATTTTTTGGCGGGGAGAATGCGAGATCACAGTGAAGAGCATCCGTGAAGAATCTTCCAGTTAACCCTTCTACTTATGAGCCCTCCAACTTCTTCCTCCCTTGGTAGCGAACCTAAACCGACGATCCCATTATTCCGAAGAAAACCTTGACCTCGCCAGAAGAAAGAGATCCGCCAAACGAACCAAAACCACCCAACCGACGAAACAAACCACAGCGGTGATCACGAAACAATCCGAAGCAACCCCCCAAACAACCTCAACTAATCTCAATCCCCCAACCTCTGAACCTATCCCGGTTAGGAGAAGCCTTCTCGACATTCCTTTGCACGATCGGGCCAAGATTCTTCGTGTAAAGAAAATAAGAACCAAAATAACTCCCTTGACTGCCGAAGAGCTTCGAGTCCCTACCTCTTCGGTTGTCATTCCTCCGACCACATCCACAGAAACCCCCGACGATGAACCGGCCAAGATCAATCCGCACTCCTTCCCAAAAAAAAAGCGACCATGAGGACATTCACCCTGGTTCATCTCCTGTTCCCTCTTGACTCCGAACGCGCGCTTTGCTCGATCTCCTTCTCCGAAACCATACACGTAGAGCCCTCACTTCTTCGCGAAGATCCTCCACCTTCTCCTTGAGAGAACAAACCACCGAGATTGATCGGGAATCCATGGCCTCTCCAATGATGTGGCCCAGGCTCGATGCTCATTTTCCATTCAACTGTTTAACACCTTTGTTCGTGAAAGCAAGCGATCATCGGTTCGGGAATAGTTCGAATGGAGATTTACTCGATGAAGGCATGAGCTACTTAGCAAAGGTAAATGAGTATCTTCTTTATTTACGAATTTATCGTATACTTATATATCTGAAAACCGATCAAATGATATTGGAAATACATGAGGCAATGCGGTGTTGGACGTCTTCGTCGAGGTCTCGGTCGAAAGAAGAAGAAGAGATCTTGAGGAAGGAGAATGCCGTGTTGAAAGTCTGCATTGGCGAAGGAGAAAACTTCAGCGTGAATGCCTTCTTCATACAAATGAAGGTCTTCAAAAGAGTTAGCCCAAGCCAAAGGAGATGTGAAGGCCTCGAGGAAGAAATGAAGTCGACAAAGCACGCCACGAGGAGATCGTGAAAATGAATGTTGACTTGGTTCGAGGAGGAGGCGAGATAAGGATGGAAAAGATCGAGGAGCTAAAAGGCGATGCGAAGATCTTGACGAAGACTATCCATAATTTGGAAGCGTGAAACTTAAATCACGTAGTAAGCGGCTCAAACTCGAAGAGAAAATCAGAACTCGAGGCTCTTGGGACCTTGGGCCCCATTAATCACGACGACGCCCATAAACAAATATGCGAAGAAAATGGAACTTTCAGACGAGATCAATGGAGAAATAATGAAGATATACTCAGAGAGCTACGAGCTTTCTTAGAAGTCGTGGCAAGGAGAAGTTGTCTGCATGACAATCTGGACCCATCCTTACTCGATTCTTGAGACGAAGATGGAGCTGAAGTCGATGTTTTCTGTTTATGTTTTTTACGTCTTTAATTTACAACATCTGTAAAAATGGTCGATAGTGTAATTAAATTAAATATTGAATGAAAATGGCTTCATTCCTTATGACGATATATTTTTATTTTACTTGATACTTGATATTTATTTAAGTGAAAAGATGCATGAAACCCTTCATGAAATTTGAACGAAGCATTAGGTAACAACTAAATATGCCATATAACGGATAAGAGCGAAGTGTAAGAATGAAGCTTCTGAACTCAACACTTAGAAAAATTTAGGTAATAAAGTAAAGGGATACTTATTAATTCTTCCGAAGTGTGAGATAAATTTGCTTCGTTAGGAATTTTGTTTACCCCAAAAGGCTAACAAAACCAAAAGATGACATTTGCCTACCCCAGAAGGAACTAACAAAAGTCGAAGGATGACACTTGCCTACCACAAAGGGCTGACAAGGTCTTAAAGATGACACTTGCCTACAACGAAGGGCTGACAAGGTCTTAAAGATGACACTTGCACTACTACCACGAAGGGCTGACAAGGTCTAAGTGATCACCTACCAAAGAGGTTGCCATCGAATGGCGGTGAGTCCACCGAACCTCCCTAACACGATGACGTTTGCCTACCACGAAGGGCTGGCAAACTCATAAGGACCACACCGAAAAAATGTCGCCATCGAATGGCGGTGAGTCCACCGAACCTCCCAACACCAATGGCGTTTGCCTACCACGAAGGGCACGACAAATGGGACCATGGGAAAAACTGCCATCGAAAACCGGTAGCCATCGACCTCCTAACACCAATGATGAGTCCCACCACGAACCTCCTAACACCAATGATGTTTTTTACGCCACGAAGGCCGGCGAGTCGACAACCTCTCCCAAAACTCATAAGGACGACAAACTCATGGGACCACTGCGAAAAAGGCGCCATCGAATGCCGTGAGTCGAACCTCCAACACCAATGATGTTTGCCACCACGAACAAACTCATAAGGACCCCAAAAAAGGTTGCCATCGAATGGCGGTGAGTCCACCGAACCTCCTAACCCGGTCGATCGATCAATGAATGAAGACAAAATTTGTTCGAGAAAAAGGAACTTTTATTGATGATGACATAAATATTTACAACCTTCCCCGTATCATACATCATTTCTCTTGAAAGTACTTTCTAAGCTTTGCCCGTGCAAGTATTATTCTTATTCTTGACCCATCTAATGCTTTCAATCGATAAGTTCGGACGGCACTTGGTTATTTCATACGGTCCTTCCCGGTTTGGCATCGACTTTCTATATTACGAGGTGTGGATGCTTGACTTCTCGAGGACAAAATCTCCCACTTGAACCTTGACATTTTACCCCCTTATTATAATGCTTAGCCACTCTTGACGATAAAACATGACTAATTAAAATTTGTTTCTCTTACTTCTTCAAGTAAATCAAGGTTGGCCTTAAGCCCCTTCCTCATTGTAAATTTCTCTACGAATTGGGTGACGAAAATTTGGGAGATCCAATTTCAATTTGGAACTAAGGCATCGATTACCATAAGCCCGATCTAAAGGTGAATCCTGTTGTAGTCCTCGGAGTAGTTCGATAAGCCCACAACACGCTAAGTAGCTCCTCTACCATCCGCCTTGGCTTCATTCAATCAAGGCTTGATCCCATTCAATGACGTTCATTGGTCACTTCAACTTGTCCATTTGGTGTGGATGAGCCACTTTGAAGTCTTTTCGTGTTGAATCCCTAGTTCTTTCAAGAATGCTTCAAATTTCGATCCTAAAATGGCGTCTGGTTGTCCGATACCAACACCTTAGGAATCCCAAGCGAAACACCACAGACTCTTTTATAAACTTTAGGCACTCTGTTCGTTATTATTCGACCAAGTGGTTTTGCCTCCCCAACTTAGTCATATAATCAATAGCAACTATAATGGTGACGACGACCTTTAGCTTTCGGTAGTGGACCCGATATATCAACCCCCAGACGGTGAAGGGTATAGGAGATAAGATCGAGTATAGCTCTTACGGTGGTGATAATGGATCGGATTTGTTGAGTTGACATTTCTCGCACTTCTTGGCGTCTTTCAATTTGCTTCTTTAAAGATGGTAGGCGATAGTACCCTGGCGAAGTACTTTATAGGCTAATGACTTAGCCGCCGTATATGGTCATACAAATACCTTCATGTCTTTCAGAAGAGCATAGTCGACGGATGGAGTCAAGCATTTCAATAGTGGAGATGAGAAAGCTCTTGAACAGATCTCCATCAATTAGAACAAAATTAGCACTTTTATACTTAACTTTTTAGCGAGCATTCGATCCAGAAGGTAAGGCGCCATCGCCGGATATTCTATATATGGAGTCGACCCGGTGGTTGGTTCGATCGATGCACAATCTGGATTCATAATAGACACTAGGATGTTCTGAAGTTTGTAAATAAACCGATCCATCAAAAGCGTTAACATCCGTAGTGGCTAATTTGGAGAATCATCGGCTATTGAATTGTTATTACGCTCGATCCTTGAAACTCATAGGATTGGAAATCTTTGAAGTTGCTCCTTGATTACATTAGATATTTGATCATTTTTGGGCCTCGAGCTTCGTATTCCCCGTAAAGAAGTTTAACAATTAAGCGAGAATCACTAAAGATAATTATCGTTGTACTTGAAGACTTTTTGCCAGCCGTAACCCTACGCAAGTACCGCCATACTCAACCGTTGTTTTTCGCTTTGAATGAAATCGATGGCTGTTGTACCTTGAATCCCTCGGACTCGTCGAATAATCCTCGCTCCGCGGCGTCAGGTGGTAGAAGACCCATCTGCATCTGGCGTCCACGAACTCTACGCCTGCTTTGAAGAAGCTGAATCGCTGCTCTGTCAGATCCTTGACCTGCTACAACTTCATCGACGAAAAAGAGCATTCAACAACAAAATCGGCCCGAGGCTTGCCCTTTGATGGCGGATTCGAGGATGATATTCAATGAAAAATTGTGACAACTCCATCGTCCATGCAGCTAATCTCCCCGATACCTCAGGTTTGCCCATAATCTTCTTTAAAGGCTGATCTGTATATACTATTACCAGTCTACCCTGGAAGTATTGCCTAAGCTTTTGACTAGCAGTTATTAAAGCGAAAGCAAACTTTTCAATGTTCGGGTACCTTGTTTCAGCATCCCGAAGGACATGGCTTACATAATAAACCGGGTGCTGCTTACCCCCAACTTCACGCACCAAAACTGCTCCTACATGACGAACTAACTGCTTAAGTACAAATATAAAGGTTCGGTGAGGAGCGGGCTTCACCAACAAAGGTAGAAGATAAATAGGACTTGATGCTCAAAAGCGTCCTCTCACACTCAGAAGTCCATCAAAGCGTCTTTGCATTCTTTGGCCCTTTCAATGTATCGAAAAGCGGTGAGACATCTTTCCGCCGACTTGGACATGAACCTCTTAAAAGTGCAATCCTTCGATCAGACGTTGAACATCTTTAAATGACCGAGGAGTCTTCATGTTCGAGATCGCTTGAATCTTCGAGATTGGCTTGATTCTCTCTCGGTGACAAGATATCCCGTAAATTTGCAACCCCTAGGCAGAAGGTACATTTAGTGGGATTGATCTCAAATTATCTTTGTGAATTGTGCGAAAACATTCTTCCAAATCATCCGGATGTTTATGTACCAACATACTTTTGACAATCATGTCGATCTACGTACACCTCCACATTCCGCCACCTTGGTGATATCGAAAACATGGTTCATCATCCTCGATATGTGGCTCGGCATTGATGAGGTAGAAGGTCATTTTCTTATAAGCATATCCGAGCGATGCGTAATGAAGCGCAGTCTTGGTATATCTTCTTACACATGAAAATTTGATGATATCCGGAGAATGCGTCCATGAAACTTAATAAAGCGTACCCCGAAGTGGCATCGATTAGTTGGTCGATGTGGGGTGAGGGTAGAAATCCGCCGGACAAGCCTTATTTAAATCGGTATAGTCGATGCAGACTCACCATTTACCATTTTGCTTCGTACCAAAGACCACATTCGCCGTCCAGCTGCGGGTAGTCGATCTCGAAGATGAAATCGGCGCCAGCGGTTTTGCAATCTCTTCATCAATTATTCACGGCGTTGGTGCGAAAATCCTCCTCTTCTGTCGGATGGCTTCTTGACGGGTCTACCTCGGTAGATGCTCAAAGAATATCCCTCCTTACCCGGCGTATCCACGAGGCTCCCGGTGAAAAAATATCAACATAGCTTTGCGAAAGAGCTCCGTGAGGTTCGTCCGGAGAGGTTCGGCGTGAGACCGAACCTATTTTCACCGTTTTGTTTGCTTTGCCCGGGATGATCTCTATCTCCTCCGTCTCTTCAGCTGGCATGACCAATGGTTCGGAACTACTCTCTGTGAAAGGTTCGACCTCTATCGCCATAGTCTGCTTCTGCTTTGATTCCCACTCCCGAAGTGATCACAGCATTTCTATAACATCTTCTGGCCAGATCCAAATCCCCCTTCACCTCATGAGCCCCATGAGTAGTAGGAAATTTAATTTTGAAATGAGGAATAGAGGTCACGACTTAAAAGTAATTAAAAGCGAGCCTTCCCAAAATAGCATTATAAGCGAGAATCTACATTTACAACATAAAATTTGCAAATAATTTCTACTGTTGAAAGTAGTTAGAAGATGATTTGGCGATTCAATAGTTCCAAACCACCTTAGCAGGGTCATTACTAAAACCATATAAAGGAGCTTCTGTCTCTAACTCCATCTTTCGCCCATCTAGGTGCATCCTCCGATAAGCGTGGGCATCTGAGAATGTCTACAAAAGACCCATTATCCACCATCATCCGTTTCATATCTCACCAAGAACCCCACATGCGATCAACACCAATGATCCCTAAATGCGGTTCGATAATTTCGAAGGTAGTCTTCATCGATAAAAGAGATTACCGAACTCGGATAAGGTGCATCGATCTTGAGGAGGTACACCACTTATCGTCAATTAGAATCCAGTAACCGTACGCTTTTTTTCAACGAGTTTGCGGAAGTACCCCGGTGATGACATCTATCACATGCCTTGCAGTTGTTAGGGAGGCGGGTAACACTTCTTTGTTGGTTGAGCTACGAGAACAGCCCTCTGTCCTCTTTGTTGATTGGTTACAGCGACCACATATTGAATTAAAGCTCTCGCGCTTGTACCTTCCTTTCAATAAAGTCCTTCAAACTAGCATACGATCGTTTGTATCATGACCGAAGCTTGATGATAATCACAATACTTACGAGAATTCCCTTTTCGGGTTTAATGTTATCTCGAGGTGGTTCGAAAATAGGTTGATTCTTAATTTGATCCAAGATAATGACCACATACGTATTAAGTGTTGTATGCTCTATTATTCTTTCGTTGTCTTTGGGAGATGACGTCCTCCACCCTGTCTCCAATTATTAAACTTTTTTGACCCGCCCTCGTAGCGGTCTTTATTACCCTCATTCTTTCCGATCTTTATCGATTCGTCCCGATCTATCTCTCAGCTTGGCGATGCAAGCGGGGCGTTTAAAAGTGCATCCATAGCTTCCTCTACCACGATATAACCTTGACTTTGTCAAAGGCCTCGTGAAGACTCTTGGGTGATGAAACATCAACTTCTTCACTAACTTCTCGATTTGACCGGATCTAACCCATTCGAAACAATCCGGCGGACTTGTAGATCATTCAAGTCATCACACCGCCCCTCTTGCTTCACGGAATCTCTTCACATATTGGCCAAAGACTCATTCAAAAAGCTGTCGAACTGAGCGATGAACGATTGGTTTTCCCTTTCTTTTGTTGCTCCCAAAGCGAGCATGAAATTTCTGCACATATGCGCCAAGATGAAATTGAATTTGAGGCAAAGTCCCCATCCACCGGGGCATCCTTTCTAAGTGTTGTGACGAAAGTATGACACTTAGCGACATTGCTAAAGTCATAATAATCCATCGATCGATTGAGCGCTTTGTTGTGGTCGTCAAGGGATCCCCGATCCATCATAACTCTCGATATGGGGCACTTCTTGGTAGAATTGACTTTTTCTCTAAGAATCTCGCATGAAAAAGGGGATTCTTCTTCTTTCCAAAGTGTCCTTCGTCTTTCGTGCTTAATGTTGCTTAGAAGTTCTTTTAACTCTTTAACCAAATAATCTACTCCTTACGGTTGAGATGATGCTTCCTTTTAGATGACTCCTTTCTCCTATGAGTAGACCGGTTTCTTACAATAGAACCTTCAACTCTAGAAGGGCTTCTTCGGTGACGAGTGTCTACAGGGCGGTGTACCCTCAGTAGACTCTCGGGAGTACAATCTCTAGATATGCTTCGTCTTTGTGCTCGGGCACTGAGGCGAGAATGTGCAACAACAAGGGCTCTCTTTGTGGTTTCAGGAGTACGATCCCTGGATCGACCTCTTCGTTCCCTCCGACCCTGCTCCTTAGAATCGACAGGGTGATGTACCCTCCTCGATCTTTGAGGAGTAGGGCTTCGGGATCTTCTTCTTTCTCGATTTCGGCCTCGAGACTCTTGTCCTGAATGAACAGGTTGCTTTCCACTTCGGTGTACTTGCTCTTCGTGCTGATTATAACTGAGTTCTTCATCTCTCAACTCTGTCATTCGGGCCATCTGTTCAGCTATATCCTGTCGTTGCTTCACAAGTACTTCCATAGCTCTATCCGCTTCATCAGCCATCTTGGCTAGTCGTGAAGCCTTTTCATCTTGGTCTTCTCGGTATCGAGTTCTAGGCGAAGTGCCTTCTACTCGTTTCCGACCGTGGCCAGATGCTTTATCAGTAGGGTAGACTAACCTACGTTTAGCCTTACCCATCTTCTTCAACTGAAAATCTTCAGGGGATCGTTTTGAATGATTTGTCTTTGCATGAACACTTATTCACGGGCCCCAAACGATCCTTAATGACACTTCGAGGTGTCGATTCACTTTAAATTGACCCTACGTACGCCCTTCAGTGTAGGTGTTCTACTCTTCACCATGAATATTGACGTAGAACAAAACACGGTTGTGATTGAAAAATATCCAAGACACTAGAATTGACCCTCCTTACAGCGCTTGATGTTACGCTTGAAGATCTTTCTCCACGTCCCAATCACCAAGACGCGCGTCCAATATCCCGCAGCGATTCAACAAGTCAACACAAAAAGCTTGGCTACCGACCAGCCGAGGGATAGCTCCGGCGTGAGAATCAAGATCTGGCGATCACAAGGTCAACAATGATGGAGAAAATATTATCTAGTGTATGAGAGAGATAGAATAAGAATTCTAATGAAAAAAATGTATGTGTTATTTACCCTCTTATGTGATCTTAGTCCCATGCATACTCCACTATCCAGGTTCCATCGTGCCACCCACCACCACCTCGACACCTTTTTCCCTTACTTGGGTCACTTCAAATAGAAAGTAAATAAAGTCTACCTTCACCCCCTCTCATATCTTTTTGTCACCATCATCATCTGAGTCCCATCCTCATTAATGCCATGCAGCAAAGTGGCAGACATAATAGTCAAACGTCATTTGGCATAATGATTACTGGTCAAAGTTGGGTTAAGTGATAATTTGTATAATGGGCCAATATAATGACTAAGCCCAAATAATAAAATGACCCAAGTCGAATGAGATCCCGTGGTGACTTAAGATAATTGTGATCCAAAGGATGGAACCCAATAATTTCTACCAATAAAGAAAAGGATTATGGCCCAACATTATTCATTAACATATTCCAAATGAAGGGCAGAAGAAGTGAGTTCTGGTTTTTGTTCCATCGTTGTGTGTTCCTTTTCGGAAGGTCAACATAAAGAGAAGAAGATAATTGAAGTACAATCACAATTAACAATTTGTTCAAAGAAATATCAATTATGATCAAGGAATTGTTGCATTCATAGTGGATGTGCCTCAAATTGTCTTACCAACAGAAAATTTGATATGAGTGTTCATATTTTTTTGCCCAAATTATCTTAATAATTTGTGCAAAAAAAAATCAATTATAATAATTAGATATAAAAAATTAGACATGAATGCTCATAGAAGAGCTCATGCTCGTGCCTAAATTGTCTTACCAAGAGAAATTCAGCCTAGCCACACCAAATTAAAGAGCTGGTCAATTGCTTTACCAAAGAACCTTGAAAATTAGCACCCAAAAAAAAAAAAAAACTAGAAGTCAAACGTCACAACTTACAAGTAAGCCCAAAACACCAAAGCAAAAATGGTGAATTGCTGATCAACACGCAGAGCTTTTAGTGCTTCTCAATCTACTATGGCTCAACCACGGTGTATACGTGTACAATTATGAGGTATCCCTCGTTTCAAAATTACGGATACATTTTCTATTTTAGAATATAAAATAACAAGAAATTTATAATATGTGTTTAGTTATACTAGTTGATACGGGCTAGTTTGAATAATAATTTTAATAATTTATCAGATATTCATGTCAAAAAAATAATGCATAATTCAATAATTATTTTTACCCGTAAGTGCCTAATAACACTAATCAAATAGTGATATTTGAGTTTAATTGGAATACTAATTCCCAATAATTTTGGGCTAAATTAAATTGATTATAGTAATATTTGATAAAGAAAACCTACACTATATTTCAATTAATTAATTTAATAATGATATTTTCAAGTTTTTAATTGGCTATATCTAAAAATTGAATATCTTAATAAAATTATAATAATTAAATTATCTTACATAAAATTGGTCAAGATATATTATCTTAAACAATTTTTTAATAAAAAATATTATAATAAGTTTGGTAGAGCGAAAAATAAAAAATATTTTAGACTTGCCTTCTCTTGTTAGAGAATAAAAATAAAAAATTATTTGCCTTTTACTAACATAAACCGAGTTAACCCTTAATTAACTAAGTGAATTTTTCAATTGAACATATATAGGTATTGATTTCAATTGATGACGTAATCTTACATCATCATTTATGTGTATTTATATATAAGTATTGAAGTATTGATTCTCCATGTACATTAATTAGTAGCATGCCACTGCTTACTACATTTATAGCTAATAATAGTAATTTTCTGTCTGTAAGAAGTAATGAATGACTGCCCTAAGAAGTCTATGTGACACTGATGGAATGAAAAATCAATCAAGAGAGCAACTGAATAGGAATAGTGTACCTTTGAAGGAGACTAATGGATTTCAACTTATCCAAGAATGTGGATAATTGGAATACCAGAATGTGGATAATTTTTGGCAGGGTTACCGTCATTGCAGTAACTGAAAGTGCTTCAAAATCTATAAAAACGGCTCAAGGAAGAGCATGATGATGCATGTAATCAGTGTGCTAGACTGAACATTAAGTGCTGAAGTTAACATCAATCAGTTCTTGGTAAACCTAACATATATTAAGGATGACCTGGGGGGGCAAAGAATCTGACCAAGAACTGTGTTGGGATTGACTCATACTTTTGCGGATTCGACTAATGACCATTACGACAGACTAGTCAGGACAATTGGGGATGGTGGTTTATTAGTAGTTCGATCTTAGGTTTTACTAATGTATTGGACCTGTGAACCCATGTTATAGTTACTAGGGTTTTCTAGTTATTATAAAACATTGTTTGATGTATGGATCATTATAGAACGTGTGAGACGTCTTATTAGACTTAATATATTAAACAAACTGCATATAATATCTATGTGTTTTCACAATATAGTTTTCACAAGTTAATTGTTTTTATAGACTTTTTGAATATAATGCGAAGTTGAACTCAAAAGCATCAGCACTATGTTAATGCAGTCCTACTAGAGAGTACTAATCAAGAACAGATTTTGGTGGTTTGATATCAAAATTGATAGTAAAAAAATAATAACAAATTGGAAACTATCACTTTTATAGTCCTAAAATAGAAATGTATCCAATTTTGAAACAAACTAAAAAGGAAAATGTATATTTATTATTAGAACACGAATATAATATAATTTTCAACAATTGAAGGAACACAAGAACTTTGAAATTTCACAAAGAATTGTGAAGGTATTATTAATAGCATTAATACAGTACTTTAGAGTACAGGCAGAGTGGCACTAAGCCCACCAAAAATTTGACCACTTGTGTGGTCTTAACTATCACTTCAGTTCTGGATATTGCTCACAACCAATCAGTTCTCTGACAGATTCTGCAGGGCTGGCCTTGACTTTGTCACCTGCCCATTAGTTAACAAGCAATAATATAAGTACAGGGACTATAATGAATAACTTAATTCAAAAGATTGTAAGAAAGTTAAGAAAAGTTGGCCTCACCTTGGCTAGCTTTTCTTTCAACAACTTGTTTAGCTCCCTTAGACTTTTCTCATTCAGATCATTTTCTTTCTTGTTTGTCTTTGCCTTCTCTTTTGTAAGCTCAATCTTTCTTCCACTGTGATCAATGTTCTCCTTGTCATCTGAAACATGGTTTAACTTCTTAATTGTCGGTGTCTTGGTAATATGGCCTAAGCCCACTACACTTGATGGGCACTGGTTGGTAAGTGGATCATCTGCCAAAATTGAGGTAAAAGCATTGCCCTTTACAGATGCTGGAGACTTGGACAACTGTTCACAAGTTGGTTTAGTCTCATTGCCATCATTAGCACCCATGGCAACAATCAAATCCGTTAGAACAGAAAAATCAGTTGCTGCTGCCTCTAATCCTAATTCTTTGGTGAGAGACTTTTCTGAATCCAGCTCTTCAGATGAATCAACGGAATTCATTTCTGGTTGATCAGCATTTTCCTTGGGAACATTGCAGTTGAGAATTTCAGAAATTGTGGGCTCTTTTTCACTGTCGAACTCCATAAAATCTGAATCAGCTTCTGCATCTACCACAAAAGATGATACTACAGTATTTAAAACATCTGATTCCACATCTTTGTCAGAGTTAAACTCTTCCCTCCTCTCGAATTTCAATTGCTCATGTGGATTTTCAGTATCCATGGGAAACACAGTAACTGTAAAAACGTTAGACCATATAAGGTTATCTAGTGACAGGTTGATTAACAAGAAGCGAATGATTGATCAAGTTAAACATCTTAAAGGAGAGGGGCAAATCAACCTACCCTCGCTTTCTAGAACATCAGGTTTCATATCTGTAGCAGTTTTTTCCTCAGAATCCGTATCTTTATCAGCATTCAAAGATTCTCCAATTTCCATATCCAAAAGTTCACTTGGATTTTCAGTGTCAGAGAGGGACAAATTAGCTCCAAAATCATTAGACCCTGTAAAGCAGTCCTCATCAGTATCATCAAAAAGTAGCAGCCACCTAAAAAGCTGCTGATTAAATACTATAAAACAATTTACATGTTCAAAATATCATTCAAATAAAAAGAAATCAGGTTAAGCTTACCGTTGTTTGTGAGAACTTGATTTTGCATGTCAAATGCCTTCTCCTCCAAGTTCTCATCTACCAAAACTTCTGTAAGATCAAGTATCTCATTACCCACTTCAGGGTTATCACCTGTTTCATCTTCAACAACAAAATCTTTCATATCTCCTGCTCTTTCTGATTTCACCGCATCTGATTCATTAAGAGCCTCCAAAATTTCTTCTGACATTGCCTTTGGCTCATCGACTTCATTGTCTCCTGTTTCCTCTTGAACATCATCCTCTTTCATACCTATTACAATTTCTGAACCCACAGAATCTGACTTATTAACCAACTCTTGCAATACTGTTTGTGAATCATTGCCTCCATCTGTTTTGGTTTGGGTAAAAATTAAATACTATAAAACTATTTACATGTTCAAAATATCATTCAAATAAAAAGAAATCAGGTTTAGCTTACCGTTGTTTGTGAGAACTTGATTTTGCATGTCAAATGCCTTCTCCTCCAAGTTCTCATCTATCAAAACTTCTGTAAGATCAAGTATCTCATTACCCACTTCAGGGTTATCACCTGTTTCCTCTTCAACAAAATCTTTCATATATCCTGCACTTTCTGATTTCACCGCATCTGATTCATTAAGAGCCTTCAAAATTTCTTCTGACATTGCCTTTGGCTCATCGACTTCATTGTCTCCTGTTTCCTCTTGAACATCATCCTCTTTCATACCTATTACAATTTCTGAACCCACGGAATCTGACTTATTAACCGACTCTTGCAATACTGTTTGTGAATCATTACCTGCATCTGTTTTGGTTTGGGTAAAAAGTAGAGATTAAAAATAAGGTATGTATTACAGAGCAATTACAAGTATGAATACAGTAACAATTATTCCAGATTCTTTCAGAGTTCCACATCTAAAACGCTGAATTTTTCACACATTTTCTCCAATAATTAGATATAGATATATTCTTTGTAAACATTCCCACCTTCAGATAGGGGAAAAACTCTCAGATATCAACAAACTCAAAGGACAAATAATATAATCAAGTTTAAATCAATATAAAACTGATGAAAGAACACAAAAAAAAAAAAAAACAATAAATAAACATACCAGACACGCTCATATTATCCGAAACTTCACCCAAATCATTTTCAGAAATTTCTGAAGCAATCAAATCAATCTTGATTGCTTTGTTCATCTCTTTCCCAATCGGAATTGACTCCACCAATTTCTTATCGGGCAACCTCGCTGACCGCCTGGTACTGTACACCCTCTGTACAGTACCCACTTCCTGCTCTTTCTTCACATTAGTCCGGCGAGTTGAATTCGCCGCCTTTCTCCGGCTATTTGGTACAACAGTGGGCGTTTCAGGTACCTCACTTTCCTTCGATTGGATATCCATTCGGCTAACGATAACCTCCGGGACTGTCTTTCTGGTGCTACGAACAGCAGGGGTTTTAGGTATATCGGCTTTGACTTCTTCCATAATGTCCCCAGAAATTGCCCTTCTCGTCATTCGACGAGTACTTTTAGTCGTTATCTGCACACTTTCAGATTCCTCACCGACGGGTTTTCTCCGAGTGGAGGTTCTGCGTCCTGTAGGAGGAATCTTAGGCGAATTCACCACATTCCTCTCCGGCGAATCAATTGAAGATTCCTCCGTTATAGATTCAGAGGGATTTAGAAAATCTTCAATCCCTTTAACCTAATAAACAACACAATAAAGTAAATCAAATCATATCAATATATATATATATATACAGAGATTGGGAAAAGACATATAAATAAACTATTTGGTGAATAAACTTACGATCTCAAGAGATTTGAGAGCATCAGCCATAGCGATGTTGGTCATGTTGGCTGGGATTTTGTTCAACTTGCAGAGAGCTTGGAGCTCTTTCCTCGCGAGGCTATGGAAATCCATTTGATTTGGTGGGGATTAATGGAAAAACAAATTTAAGGTGTTTGATGTATTTCTACTGTGAGGGTTGAGAAAAAGCAGCTGCGCTGGTGAATTTGGTGTACTGAAGATGTGTATATATATATATATATATATATATGTTTTTTTCTAGGGCGACTATCGGAAACCCTGCGGAATTTGACCGTTGGAGCGGGAGATTTCAAATTTGAATTTATTTTTTTTTCTATACGTTTGTTTTTATTATTACTAGCTACTATGGGCCACTCGAATGGACTAGATCAAAACTTGGGCTTAGATTATGATTAGTTGGCCCATACTTTTTGGATTAACTCCAATTAAATTGGGGGGAAAACCCCGAATTCCATGTCGAATGAGAGTGCTTCTATTGGGCCACTTCATCTAATGCTTAAAATATTTTAGATGAAAACTGGAAGACTTTTTGTTTGCTAGGAAGGCCGATAAATACCATGCTACAAAATGGGGAACGGGTCAACTTTTTAAAATAGGCTTTCTATTATTATTTTATTAATTTTTGAGTCGAGGTAAAATCATGAATTTTATAAATAAAAATATAACAAAAAAGAGAAAACAACATTTATAATAAATAGATTTTAGCATTCTAATAAAAATATTAGAGATTACAACAAATATTGCTTCACAGACAAATTAAGATAGTATTTGATTGTATCTTACCAGCCCATCTTATAATTATATCTTAATGTTTTTAATTGGGATAAAAAAGTTCCTTTTGAATATCTCTAAATTATTAACATACAAATATGAGTCTAAACTATTTAAATGACTTCTTAATACAAAGATGTGGTCCGTTAAAATACATTAAAAGATGTACTGTTAAAATATATTAACATGCAATCAAACACCACCTTAGAATTATCTAAATTGACCCACCTATACTTAATTTAGATTATAAATGGCACACTAACAATAATTAAATTATATTATTAAACAAATTAATTTGTAAAATTCCAATTGAGATCAATATTTTAATAGGCAGACTCACTACATTACATAAAAGGGTGGAAATATGGAATCATTTTCTTGTTCGACACTCCTGACGTCCAAACAGAGCTTATACGATTTGTACGATATCTATACTATTAAAGGAGAGTAAAAAGAATTCGGCAAATCTCCATTACAAATTTTTTAGTTAATTTCATTTAATATATCATATTTTTTATTAAAATAATTTTATTAATAATTATCAAATTATGTTAATGAATAGTTGATAATATTAAGATCAATATTATTAATGGTAAATATATTTTTTCCGTTAATTTTTTTTTAAAAAAATTATCATTAAACTTTTGATGAAAAAATTACTTTTTCATCAAATGGTGAAAAAGTGTCGAA
Organism: Panax quinquefolius; assembly: GCA_020205615.1. NCBI lineage: Eukaryota > Viridiplantae > Streptophyta > Magnoliopsida > Apiales > Araliaceae > Panax > Panax quinquefolius. The sequence goes on along the minus strand of CM035155.1, from coordinate 155,831,211 downwards.
TTACTTTCATTTTTAAAACAATAAGCCATGATATTTGATTATATAAGTAGAATGGATTGGGAACATCATTCAGTTAATCCAATTTGGGTTATTATTATTGGGTCTGCATGTCACTGGGCCTAATCATTCTATAATCCTTGCTAAGTCCTTATTGTATCGGTAGTAGGATCAATTGGGCAATTCGACCCATCATTAATTAAGATCTACATCTTTGACTTGCAATGATGAAAAAGATATAGGAGTTGACTGATCTCTGTTATGTATTAATGTAGATGGGATTATAATCGGCCAGCGGTGGTGAACAGTGACAGTATGTAATGGGTGAGCTGCATGCGGTCGGATAAGACCGTCAGGATCAGTGGATAGACGTCAGATATCAGGATGAGGCACGGTTAACCGAGCAAGATAGTATAACCTAGCAAGGAGGTCTTCTAATACCAGGTAACTGATAATTTTATCTCTCACAACACACTAGATATTTTTATCCTTCCATTGTTAACCTTGTGATCGCTTTGTCCGACTCTCGCCGAAGTTATCCCGACGACTCACAATCAAGCCGTCAAGCTTTTGGTGTTGATCGTGTTTACTGTGCATGATTAGGACGTCTTACGTGATTGGGACGTGGCAGAAGATCTTGGTGTTAACATTGGCGCTAGAAGGAGGGCATGTTCTAGTGTCTTGTAGTTTTCAATCACCAACTTTCATCTGTTCTACGTTGGAAAAGATGGTGAAAAGTAGAGCAGATACACCGGAAGGACAGCCGAGGGCTGTGAGCTCATCTGTCCAACATATTTCCGCTAAGGATCGTCTGGGCCCTTCAAAGAGTGCTCATGAGAGTGAAAGCACTGCTTCCAAGCATGATTCCAGGGGTTCTCGTTCGAGAGCTCATGAAGCCAAACGGAGGTTGGTATTTGCTGCTGATAAAGGTCGTGACCAGGACCGAAGGCAGGTGGAAGGTTCACCACCTAGAACTCATCACCGAAGTGGTCGGGATGATAAGGCTACTAAGTTGGCGAAGATGGCGAACGAAGCAAATAAGACTTTAGAGGTTCTTCTGAAGCAGAGGAAAGATATAGCTGTGCAAATGCTTCGGATGGCCGATCTGAAGGATGAGGCGTCCACTTATATACAGTCCGAGAGGCGTAGTAGGCAGCGAGAAGGGAAGGAGCTGGAGCATTCTATTCATGCCTCTCGAGGACGACCTCAGGAGCGAAGGAGATTTAGGAGCAGAACTCCTGAGGTGTCGAAGAAAGCACTTCTCGAGATCGGCTCTCAAGGTCGTGATGGAGGTAGACAAAGAAAGCCTGGTCGAAGGAGTATGTACATGAGAATAGAAGGAAAGAGCACCAACGTGAATACTCTCATCATGAGAATAGAGTTACACGCGGGAGTAGATCCAGAAGTCCAACAAAGGCAGTGGGGTCGGATAGAGGAGGTCGATCCACTCGAAAGAAAAAGCGTCTCTAGAGAAGGAAGTTTCTTCACATCCAGAAGGTGTGGATTTCTTGGTGAAGGAATTGAAGGAGCTTCGAAAGCAGTTAGCGGAGGTTCAACAGGTGAAGGACACTCCAGGAAAGAAGGCGTCTCCTTTTTCCTCGGACATTCTTAAGGAGAAGGCGGATACCACCAAGAAGTTGCCTCATATGGAGAGCTATGATGGATCAGGGGATTCTTATGACCACAGCCAGGCGTTCGATAGGCTGATGGACTATTATGATTTCACCGATGCTGCCAAGTGTCACATGTTTGTTACAACGTTGATGAAAGATGAAAGCGTTGGATGGGGACTTTTATGCTACTGATTGATCCACGCGTGGTCCGGTATGTGTGACAAATTCCATGCTCGTTTTGGAAGCAACCGAAGGAGGGGAAAGCCTACGGGTTCTTTGGCACAAGTCCGACAGTTTTCAAATGAATCTTTGGGCCTGTATGTGAAGCGGTTCTGATAAGCCGTTGGCCAGGTGTCTGACCTTAATGATCTTCAAGCTGTGGGGTTGTTTCAGAACGGGTTGGATCTGGTGAAGTCAGAAAAGCTGGTGAAGAAGCTGATGTTTCACCATCAGAAGAGTTTAGCCGAAGCCTTTGATAAAGCCGAAGGCTATATTGTGGTGGAAGAGGTTATGAATAGCCTAAAACTTCGTTCTTCGGACCGTATAAAGGAGGCAGATACTCCTAAAGCTGAAGGCGATTAGAAGAAGAGTGGGGGGAATAATGATCGGCCGGAGAGCAGCTCAAAGAAGTACAACAACACATGGCGACAGGGAAGTAATCGCCCACCTGCTCCTACCCCGAAGGTAAACAAGGTTTATGTGACGCCCCCAAAATAGGTATACATCACCCATCTTGGGTCGCCAGATACATGGTACAGAATACAAATACAATCTTAAATATCTGACAAAAGTCATGAGTTTTAATACAAATATTATCTTCTAGACAATATCCACTCTCAGAATTAGTCCTCATTACAATTATTATCACACTATTTCATAGAATAGTGAGGACTACTAATGCTATTATTTGGACCATCACTCCGTTCCCCGACTAGTCCCTGCTACGTTCTCATTTCCTGAAGAGAAAAGTGAAAGAAAGGGTGAGCCCAACTAGCCCAGTAAGAAATATTATGACTAAGATAATGCAGGATAAATTATCATTAGCCTTCAACAATGTTAAACGATAAAATACAATAGACAACAAATTTAAGCTATGTTTGAATAAGCAATCCATTAAAAGAGTCAAGTAGAGAATAAAATCTACTATCTTTTATGATTTAAAAAGTTTTCATCACTTTTATCATTTGAGACTCAAACTTAATAAATAATCCACATCATCCTCTGCATTACTGGTCGAGGATATTCATTAGGGTCACGACCACAAATTATCCATGCACTACGGGCCAAAGATATTCGTGTATTCATCAATGGTCATGATCATGCCAACAATCGTCCCATCAATGCACTACGGGCCAATGAGGACTTTTACCACATCATTTGTAATATTATTGGCCATGATTATACCGAATAATCCACGGTCATAATCATACCAAGTCCATCTCATGCACTACGTGCCACAGATGACTTTAAAAAATATAAACATGAGGATGATGACAATGATATAAGAATTCAATAAAACAAGATCACTTAATTAATTTATCCGAGAACTAATAACGTTCAAATTGTCAACATGATACTTCTTTTGTATAGTAAAATTCAAGAATGCTCGAGAAGAATATTTTCATGAAAAGATATCTTTGGATGAAGCCGCAAATATCGTAGAGATATTCCACTAATTTCATGGAGTATAGAAGTCAAAACTTTAACCAATTGAGTATAATAAGGAATGGAATAACAAAAGAAATTACCGGGCATGTGATAGATAAGACAAAAAGTTATTCCAATGAGAATAATAAATACGAAACCGAGTTCGTACGTAAAATGCATGCATGGATATTCCAGCAGAATAATAAAGAATGGAATAACATAAGGATTTCACCAAGTATAGGAGTAAAAGCGTATACAAGTTATTCCAATGAATAATAAAAAACGGAACGGTCCCACAGAAAATGCATGATTGAACGGATATTCCAGCAGAATAATAAAGAATGAAATAACATAAGGATTTCACCAAGTATAAGGAGTCCACAGTACAAAAGTTATTCAATGAGAATAATAAAAGCGGAACCAGTCCCACAGAAAAACATATGACAAGATATTCCAACAGAATAATAAAGAATGGAATCTGAAGAATTTCACCAAGTATAGGGTAGCAGCGTATCTGAGTTATTCCAATGAATAATAAAGATAGACTAATAGAAGTTTTCTTTATGAATACAAAAAAAATAATACCTTTTACTAGTAAAGACACTTTGGATATCAAGTAGTGAAGTAGCGAGAATACTCTTCTTCTTTCTCTCTATAATTTCTCTCTAGAGTTTCAAAGTGAATTAAGTAAGAAATAATAAGGGAATGAGCTTATTTATAGAAGAATGGATTGAATAGTAACTAATTTACGAGCGGTCCAGATTGATTTAATTTTAAGCAGATGTTCAGATTGATTTCTTATTAAAACTTAAAGCAACGGTCCATCTTGATTTCTTATTAAAACTTTAAACCGGTGATCCATATTGATTCACTATTATAAATTTTCACCAATGGTCCATATTGATTCACTAATATAACTTCAACCAACTGATGCGAAAAATTAGCACATCTCCTCGTGGAATAATATTGTACTCAAATACCCGAATGCACAATACTAGAGTGAATAGTAATCGGGTGAATAGTAACTCGTGAATAGTAACTCGTGAATAGTAACTTCGACACAAAAAGTGTCCCGAAAACCCGATTGAACAATATAACATCCAGACATCAATTATCATCGGAATAGATGTCGATTTCTACTAAAACAAATAATTCCAACACAATGAAACTAACAAATTCATCTTTAATCAATACGAACTTATTCATCATTAATATTATAACTCACAATATATAACAACCAGGTTGTTCCAAGGAAAGAGGGGGCTTTTCAATAAGGATTTCTCCCTATTGGCGCGCAATTAGGTGACCAAACCTCTCCTTGACAGAACTTCTAGACATTGTAAATATTGTGATTTAATAATATGTGTAAGACCCCAACTTATTATTTAATGAAATTAAATTTCCTCTATTTATTATCTTGAAATAGTAAGGGTTGATTTGTTTAATGTGGTAAGTTATGGGTAAAATGCGTAATTATTTCAAACAAGCAAGTGGTTTTAAAATATTGATTGTTGACGGGGAATATTCGTTTGGTCGTGGAATATTTTTCTTTGTCGGAGAATATTAAATGCGACAGTAGCGACCTTGTGTGGGGCCCATGCTAAAAAAGCGATTGGATGAAGAAAATGACAAGAATAAGTTGGTTATAAATAACAGGCGTAGTTATTCACGAATTATCTTGTTGGAATACCGATGGTTAAAACACACGATAGCACGCGGTATTACACCAATTATTGATTCTTACGTAAGAAGGCACTACTCAATAATTATTACAAGTAATTAATGTTCAAGATATTTTATTTTATTGATTCAATAATTCTTTGCGTTGATATTTTATATTCTTGTTGTTTTAATAATTGTCATTTACAATATTTTTTATTATCGAGACAATAATTCATATTATCCGAATAATATTATTAGATAACATTATTGGCAATATCTAGAAAGTTACATCAAGGAGAGGTTTGGTCATCTAATTTTATGCGTAGTAAGAGAGATCCTTATTGGAAAGCCCTCTCTTCACAAGGAAACGCACAGTTTGTCGAATATCGTGATTACGTAATATTATTTATGAATAATTAATTATTGATTTATATGATGAGGAAAATATTGATTTTATATGGATATAGATGGAGAAATTTTTTAATGTGACAATTGTTGAAAATTAATATTTTATCTTTTTACGATAAAATAATTCATTTAAATATATTATTTTAATAATATAATAATGGTGATATTTTTACAATAAATGTGGGACATATGAGTATATGAGGAGGAAGAGTATTTTTTTTTTGGATTAAATGATTAACACATTTTTTGTGTCTCTGATAATTTCGGTACAGAGAAATTAACCCCAATTAGAAATTTGATTATAACTGTAAAATTGCTTCGTTTGTGGATTCGGTCAAAATTTTGTTTGGAATTTGAAAAACTTTCTTACGCAAAGTTGTAGAGAATGAAATTTCCTATGAAAAAGACATGTGGTTTGAATTTTTCGATAAAAGACTATTTATTATGAATTATTGAAGTTCAAGTTTGAAATAATTGATTTTGGAAGTTTATTTATTTTTTTGATAAAAACATTTTTTGTATTTTGTGGACATCATTAACATGTGCAAAGTCTTTGAAATCAGAGATGTCTAGAGGTGGGCTAAGGAAAATTTGATAAATATATTAATATTATATTAAATTTTACGCTTTTTTGGTGTTCTAAGCATTTTTACATAAATAAGGTGCATAGGTTAGAATTAAAAATCACACCGTAAAGCTGAAGTTTTCTCTATTTCTCTCTCGATATATTGAGTGTATTCTTGTGAGTATTTTGATACCTTTGAATGTTCTTTATCTATACGGCAAATTTCCTTCAAGACTTTATATATCTAGTATTCCAATTAGAATCTTATCTTTTTTCGAGGTAAGGGATGTTATTTTTTCATATATGATATTATTTTTTCAATATCATTATGCCAAGTATTGATCTGAACTTTTAATCAAATTTGGAACTTTTTTGTCGAGAGTTCTTATTCACGTATATACGCAGCCTTTATTCACGATATCCGACCTTATTCACGAATACGACCTTTATTCATGAAAAATAAATTTTTTTCCTTTTCGTCCAAAATATCTATTATTGATACTAGCTTTGATTGTATCCATGTTTTGATCATTCTTGAATATTACTTCACTATGATTATTTATGAGGTATTTTTGGACATGAAATAGCTGAAATACGAATCCTTGATATTTATTCTTTTGTTTTACTAGATTCGTTTCCTTTAAAATATTTTTCATCATCCTCAGTCCTAAATGATGATATTATTGAATATCTTTGGCCTGTAGTGCAAAGATAAATGATTTTATAATGAATATCTTTGGCCCGTAGTGCAAAGATGAGCAGTGTTGAGATGAACATTACTGAGTGATGAATATCTTTGGCTGTGTAGTCATAAAGATGAAAATTTGATTCAAGATGAATATTGATTGATGTTTGGGGATAAAATATTGACGATGGACTTTTAAATTCATAGATAATAGTAGATTTCATTCTCTACGTAACTTATCTATGAATTATTATTTTCGCTGCTGATCTGAAACTGGTTGTCTATTGTATTCTATCAGATTTTTCCTTGTTGAAGACTAACGATAATTTGTTTCTATATTATCTTAGTCGTAATATTCTTTCTTGGGCTAGTTGAGCTCACCCTTTTCCTTTTTGTTCCATTTTTTTCTCGAGGGAGGCGAGAATGTAGCGAATCTTAGTCGAGGGTGCGGAATGAAGGTTCTAGGAAGTTGTTTTAGTAGTCCTCACCATTTTGTAAAGTATTGTATCAATAATTATAATGAGGACTTAGTTGGGTATGGATATTGTCTAGATGACAATATTTGTATTTAAACTCACAATTTATGGGTTGTATTAATAAAGTTGTAGTTGTTTCTATACCATGTTATTGACGACTCAGAATGGCTGATGTATACCTATTTTGGGGGTGTCACAGTTGGTATCAGAGCTTAGGGATATGATCTCTGGCGGAGATCGGGGAATAAAACTAGGAGGGAGAGGCGAGTAAATCCTTCGTTAGTGTGTCTACTAAGCTTATTTGTTAGTTGGTCAAGATATATGGATATTATGTGATATGTTGATTTCCTTAATTAACCCTTTTTTATGGCGGTATTTGAGAATGTCATTTGAGAATGTTAACAGTTGAGTAAATGAGACCATGGAGACGCTGTCTTTCACCAATGAGAGGAGAAGCGTGCGTGGTGACAATGTTCCTCCTGTGAAACAACGCCCTTATTTGGCGAGATGATGAGCGACGGGATGTTTAGAAGTTTTTTTGCAGTTCATGCAAAATCGAGACGAGGAGACTTCGTACACAAAATCTGAGGTGGAAATGAAAGCAACGCATACGATTTATCATCACCAGCGGTTCAAAGAGTTGGGACCACGAATTAATGGGAAAGCGGGATCCGATTAAGTCGAGAGCGTGGGTTAAACAAATTACCAAGATATTCGATGTCTTGGGATGCACGAGGAACGAAGGTTCCATTCACGATTTATGTTAAGTAATGAGGCGATTCTTGGTGGGAATCGTGAAGCGTACCCATCCGATGATTGACTCGGCGATATGTCTTGGGAGCGTTTGAACTGTTCAATGACAAGTACTTTCCGAAAGTATTTGTCACATGAGGGAAGTGGAGTTCATTAGACCGAACAAAAATAATTTGCGATCCCAAAGACGTCTGGAAGTTTGAGAGTTATCCAGTGTTTGCACCTCATTTGGTGGAGAATTAGGAACGTATAGCGGATGTTTCGAGAGGTTGAAACCCAAGATACGTCAAGTATCATTTCTCATAAATTTTCTCTATTCAGATGTTGTCAACAAGGCTCAATTGTTAGGCGAGACTCACGTTCAACCGAGGGACCATAACCGAGGATCATATGGTGGATGGTAGTTAGAACAACGATAACCAGTGAAAAGAAAGAAGAATATGGACAATGGCGATAACCACTCGGTGGTAATCATAGCCGTGAGAATGTAAGAAGTTTCGGAAGGAGATTTTAAAAGAAGAGATTCAACAACGACTATGTATGAAGACGTCGGACCAACAAGAATCGGCTCTGCTCTTATGGAAGAGGCCCATGGGTTAGATGCTACAAATGCGGAGAGGAGGGACATATCAGCCCAAATTGCCCACAACAATTCAAGGTATGTTATAATTATGGAAAGGAAAGACATATCGCTCGAGATTGTACGGTAGCGAAACCCAGTCCAGCGGGGATGGTGACTCAAAAGGATGTCCCAGAAGAGTCAAAGTCAACGGTTCTTGGAAGAGCATTTATCGTATCAAAATCTGAAATAAAAGAATTAAGTTTGTAAGACCCAAACTTTTATAAATAAAGATGAATTTTTTATAAATATTATTTTGAATATTATGGAATAAATTTGATATAATGTTATTAGTTGTGGGTAATATTTATAAATTTTGCAAAGTAAGCAAGTTGTTATAAAATATTCGTTTGGTCGGGGAATATTCTTTTTGTCGGGGAATATTAAATCTGACGACTCAATCATTAGTGGACCCGACAACGGAAGTATTATCGTAGTTAGAAAAGCGACAAAATTATTTTCTATAAAAATAACGGCGGAGAATATTCTCCAAAGTCAAAAGCTGTTGAACTACCGGTAGTAGTAAAATACGATGAATACGTAGTTGTATAGTAGCATACGATATTGATTATTCGATGCTTACGTGAGAAGTCACTCATTTATGCTTTCGATTATGCTACTGATAATTCTTTGCATCATATCTCTTATATTATTGATTGATTATTGTCACAGTATCATACGTATAATATGTTATAGTATTAAATTATTAATTGAGGCGACAAGTTATAAATGATTAATAATTGTTGAAAGATTAAATATGTGTTGATTAAAAATAAAATGATTTGTGGTAATATTTATTTAATCCTTGATGTATATAAAAGTACATTATGAGGCGTTTGTGGTAAGTTTGATTATTTTATGGGGGGCCCATATGTCATCATCTAAGAGTCCTTCCAATAGTAATTACCTTTGTGAATAGTAATTACCTTTGTGAATAGTAATTACCACCGTCGATATAATTACCTTTAGTAATTATAGATAGTAATTACCTTTTGAATAGTAATTACCTTTGTGAATAGTAATTACCTTCGTCAATAGTATTTACCTTAATTATCGATAGTAATTACCTTCTTCAATAGTAATTACCTTCGTCAATATAGTAATTACCTTCGTCGATAGTAATTATCCCTTCATGAATAGTAGTTGTCCTTGATATTACAAGAGTTAAGCTGCTTCTTGATTGTTCGAGGTTAATTACCCCTTCGCAAATAGTAGTTGTCTCTTGATATTACCAAAGTCATTTTGACCCTTCGTTAAGACCAAAAGCCACCTCGGTTTTTCTATAAATAGAAAGCTCATTCCTTCATTATTTCTTACGAATTCACTTTAAAACTAGAGAGAAACTATAGAGAAAGAAGAAAAGTATTTTCTACTTCACTTTTTCCAATATTAAGCTCTTCTAAGGTAGGGAATATTATTTGTTGTACTCGTAAGGGGTGTTATTTTTTTTATTCATGAAGAGAACTTTTGTTATTCCATTCTTTATTATTACATTGGAATAACTTTGTAAAAGTGGCATACCCTATACATGACTTTGTATATGCGGAATACCTATACTTGGTGAAATCCTTATATTATTCCATTCTTATTTATTACATTGGAATAACTTTATATATACGGAATCCCCTATACTTGGTGACATTCTTTATTATTTTATTATTACTGTTGGAACATCCTGTATGCATGCTTTCACTGGGGACTGGTTCCGCCTTTCTTTATTATACATCTTTATTATTCATTGGAATATCACATGCATGTGTTTTTAGGACTGGTTAAAATCTTTATTATTACATCTTTATTATTACTATTGGAATATCACATGCGTGTGTTTTACAGGACTGGTTTAGATTTTATTATTACGTATTTATTATTACATTGGAATAACACATACATCACAAGTACCGCATGCATGGTGATTTCTTTTGTTATTTCATTATTTATTATACTCGGTTGGTTAAAATTTTGACTTACATACTCCATGAATTTAGTGGAATATCCTTGATATTTGCGCTTCATCCGATATTTTTAATGAAAATATTTTTACGAGCATTCTTAAATTTTTACTACAAAGCGATATCATGTTGACAATTTGGACGTTATTAATTCTGAATAAATTAATTCGTGAACTTGTTTTATTGAATTATTATGTCATTGTCATCATCCTCATGTTATATTATGTTATCTTTGGCTTACGTGCGTAGATGAACTTAGTATGATTATGACTGTAGAGATCATTCGGTATAATCATGGCTTGATATAAATGATGTGACAAAAGTCCTCGGTGGCGTGTAATGAACGATGATGGATAGTTTTTGGTATGATTATGACCGGGGGTGATTCGGTATAGTCGTGACCATTGATAATTTGATGAAAATCCTTGGCCAAGTAGTACGGGGATGATTAGATATTATGGTTTATTCATTAAAGCTGAGTCTTAGTGATAAAAATGATGAAAACCTTTTAAAACCTAAAAGATAGTAGACTTTATTTTCTACTTGACTCTTTTAATGGATTGCGTATTCATTTATGATTAAGCTGGTTTGTCTATTGTATTTTATTAGTTTAACATTGTTGAAGACTATTGATAATTTATTACGCATTATCTTAGTTATAATATTTCTTCTTTGGGCTAGTTGAGCTCACCCTTTCTTTCCTTTATTCTCTTGAGGAAATGAGAATATAATTTGGGACGAGTCGGGGAAAAGAGTGATGGTCAGAAGATAGCATTAGTAGTCCTCACTATTACATTAAATAGTGTGATGATAAATGTAATGAGGACTCCTTGAGTATGGATATTGTCTAAATGACAATATTCTATTAGAACTCTCGGTTTATGTATTGTCGTATGTTACCTACGACGGATGTATAATTAAGTTTGTATTTGAATTTATATACCGTGTAAGTGGCGACCCAAGATGGGTGGCGTATACCTAATTTTGGGGGCGTCGGGTTGGTATATCGAGCTTAGGGATATGATCCACTGGCTAAGATGTGAGATAATAACTAGGAGGGAGAGCGGGGAATTCCTTCGCTAGTATGACCTACTAAGTTTATTTGTTATTTAATTGGTCGGTCGGAGTATAGGGATAATATTTGATATATTAATTAATCCTTGTGTTGTGGCGGTGTTTGGAAATGGCGGTGAAAATATTCACTGATGGAGTGAATGTGGCCAGTTATTATGACACCTTTAATCACTAATCGAGGTTAATGCGATTGTCGAGACGAGGAACAAATTAGAGATATCCACGTAGTGAATGAAGAACTAATTGTTACACAGAGAGCTAGTTGCGAGAGGTAGCGGTGAGAGTGAGGAGAAGAAGAGGAAGAAAAGGAACACGAGGAGAATTGGTTAGAAGAAATTTATGATCAAAACTTAGAATTACAAAATCGTGTTCGTGAGCTAGAAGAACGAGGTTGAAGAGCAAGCAACGTTCGTGGAACAAAGGATCTGACAATTCAAAATTGGGTTACCCGATATGTGATGCTCGAACAAAATCACGCTTTTGGAGGTGTAAGATATTAAAGTTGGAATCGAGAATTTAAAAAAATCAAAGATCAATTTGAAAAAGAAAAACAATGAGCGAAGGAGAATAGGCGATGCGTGGATAAAAAGGCTGCCTGTACGCGTTGATAGTGTGAAAAAGGCGTCCATCGATAAAGCGAAATAGATGAAATGGACTTTGCTTTTGGATGACAATTGGGAGATTTGACATCGAATTCGGAATTACCACATGCATAGCGGTCAACCCGAATTCGATATGGATCGGAGAATAATGATTCAAATCATGGATCGGGAATGTGAAGAAGCACTTAAGGGTGGAATGTACCCTATAGTAAAGTCAACTTCGGTAATTTAAGAGAGGCGTTTTGTCGAAAACCGAACAAAGTTATTACGGGTAAATTAATTATAAATTATTTAGAAAGTCATACTTTATTCAATACAAGTTCTACCCACTCTTTTATTCTACCTAGTTGTGTTCGATGTTTAAATTTGACTCAGGAAAAATTAGACTTTGATTTATCTATTGAAACCGTTGGGAGAAACCTTCGTTACCTCCATTATTTATTAATCTTGTTGTTTCAAATAAACACTTTCACGATCTTATCTCTTTGAAAATACTTGCCTTTGAGGTAATTTTTGAAAGCGATTGATTAACTACTTATTATTATTTTTTGTAAGGTTGTTAGCTTTCATATTCTAACCAACTGTTATCACAATTCAAAGTAAACAAACCCAAAAGTTAATCCTTTGTTATATCAAGCCATAAGTAAAGAGCCCCGATCCTTTCGTTGTTGACTTCCTTGTGTGGAATACCGAAGCGGACTTTACGTAGGCGGCGTCGTGAATGGCGATGACAAGTTGATAGAGTATCATTGTGAGGTCTTATCTAGGTTAAAGGATAGAAGTCGCAGTTGGTATCGATGTAACGTCTTATCCAAGTCTTGGATAAGAGTAGCGATTTTGAATGATATTTCTATCATTAATAAATTTCTTGGCGTATTCTTGAAGATTTCTAGCCTACCTAGGCGTGAAATCGAATTTTGTATTGACAAAGACAAAAACCCATTTCTTAAACCCTCGAATATTTCTTGACTAAAAGGATCATTTACGAGGATTATGATGAAAGTCATAATAAAAGCATTGGACTAATGAAAATCATGGGTATATGAAGTATTAGTAAGTGTTATGATGAGTTATGTGGTTATTATGTGAAAACATGAAAGTTTCTTAAAAATAACAAAGGGTTGAAAAATCAGATTTTGGTAAAAGCGTAACATGAAATTCAATTGACCATATCTCCATTATATTTTGAATTTTTGAGTGTGGTCAAGTCCTAGAGTTAGATCTATGAGTTTTGTAGTTTATCCAAGTGGAATCCTTTGAAAAGGTCTTTGTAGATTTTCGTGTAATTTGAATTTAGCAAAAGAGTCCAAAGCTGCAAATTACAAAAGCGCTTGCCTTGAGAAACTTTAAAGGGGCTATTTTGGCCACTAAATTTATGTGAAAAATTCTGGCCTTTTGGGACATGAAAATATATGTTATAAAGTACCTCTGTCCAAAAATGAGCTCATTCGACTTAAAATGAACAAGTTATGACCATTTCAATATTTAGGTTTTTTTACGAAAAATGCTATAAGCGGAGTTCTATAACTACGATGACCATGAAATTTAAAGCTGGAGGCTCACATTAACATGTGTAAGGTCCTGCCAAGATTTGGTAATTTTGGAGTTAAACTTGAGGTAGCTAATTTCTTAAGAATTAATTAGAAATTGATTTTGAAAAATAGTAAATGAATTTTAAAAATTCGAGAAAAATATATTTTCATTATGGGACTATATTATGCTAAATCCCAGAAAAGAAATATTTTTGGGACTGATTTGGTATTTTCATGAAAATAGTTTAATTTACGAACATATGAGTTAAATATGTTATGTGAAATAATGAAAGTTGAAAATAGGATTTTATGGCTAGAGAATCTATATAGAGTATATGCATATTTTTTTGATGATGAGGATTTGATAATTGGTGATGATATCTTATGAGTATGGCATTTTGAATGATTAAATGCATTATATGGTAAAGCGTAAACAATTGAGATAAATTGTTTATAAATTTAAGAAGTGATTAAAATATTGTTATAATATTAATGATATTAGATTATGAGATTATTAAGTGATTGATAACATGGGGATATTCTTGAATCTGGATAAATTATATTATAAATGTTTAATATTTATCCTTTATCTCATTTGATTGATTCTTTATATCATTATCCTCGTGCTTATATTGTGTTGAAAGTCATCGTTTGTGGCTTTACGTGAATAGATGGACTTGGTATGATTATGACCGAGGGGATTGTTCGGTATAATCATAATAGTAATTGAAAACACGATTATCTTTGGTAGTAATCATGGATAATTTGTGGTCGTGATCTTAATGAATACACGATTATCTTTGGTAGTAGTCATGGATAATTTGTGGTCGTGATCTTAATGAATACACGATTATCTTTGGTAGTAGTAGTGCATGGATAATTTGTGGTGGTCGTGATCTTAATGAATACACGATTATCTTTGGTAGTAGTCATGGATAATTCATGGTCGTGATCTTAATGAATATCCTTGGCACGTAGTGCGGGGATGATTCGATGATATGGATTAATTATTGGTGAGTCTCGTGATGAAATATTAATTCATGGATGTGGTAAAAAGTCGTCTTTAGTAGTAGTGCATTGATAGACTTGGTATGATTATGACCAAGGATTATTCGGTATAATCATGGTAGTAATTGAAAACACGAATATCCTTGGCGATGGTGCATGGATAATTCGTGGTCGTAATCTTATTATTGCTGCGTCTCGGCATTATTGGTTTTACAGTTGTATATCTTTGGCTGTAGTGCAAAGATGAATTGTTAATGAATATCTTTGGCGGATTAGAAGATGAATTTAATATTTTTAACGATAAAGGTATTCAAGGTATCCTCACCTCTTTATCATATCAGTCGTACCCTAATTTCGAGGTGAAATTTCATAAGAAGGGAGGTTGTAAGACCCGACTTTTATAAATAAAGATGAATTTTTTATAAATATTATTTTTGAATATTATGGAATAAATTTGATATAATGTTATAGTTGTGGGTAATATTTATAAATTTTGCAAAAGTAAGCAAGTTGTTATAAAATATTCGTTTGGTGGGGAATATTCTTTTTGTGGGGAATATTAAATGCGACGACTCAATCATTAAGTGGACCCACAACGGAAGTATTATGCGTAGTTAGAAAGCGACAAAATTATTTTTCTATAAAAAATAACGGAGGTGTTATTCTGTCGTCAAGCTGTTGAACTACGGTAGTAAAAAAATGCGATGTCTGGCGTAGTTGTATAATAGCGCACGATATTGATTATTGATCTTTACGTGAGAAGTCACTCATTTATGCTTTCGATTATTACTCTGATAATTCTTTGCATCATATCTCTTATATTATTGATTCGATTATTGTCACAAGATTATCATCATATAATATATTTATAGTATTAAATTATTAATTGAGATGACAAGTTATAAATGATTAATAATTGTTGAAAGATTAAATATGTGTTGATTAAAAATAAAATGATTTGTGGTAATATTTATTCGATCCTTGATGTATATAAAAAGTACATTATGAGGCGTTTGTGGTAAGTTTGATTATTTTATAGGGGCCCGTATGTCATCATCTAAGAGTCCTTAAATCGATAGTAATTAACTTTGTGAATAGTAATTACCTTTGTGAATAGTAATTACTTACGTCGATAGTAATTACCTTCGTCAATAGTAATTACCGATAGTAATTACCTTTGTGAATAGTAATTACCTTTGTGAATAGTAATTACCTTCGTCGATAGTATTTACCTTAAATCGATAGTAATTACCTTCTTCAATAGTTATTACAACCGTCGATAGTAATTACCTTCGTCGATAGTAATTACCCCTTCATGAATAGTAGTTGTCCTTGATATTACGAGAGTTAAGCGCCTCTTGATTGTTCGAGGTTAATTACCCCTTCCATGAATAGTAGTTGTCTCTTGATATTACGAGAGTCATTTTGACCCTTCGTTAAGACCAAGAGTCACCCTCGGTTTTTCTATAAATAGAAAGCTCATTCCTTCATTATTTCTTACGAATTCTTTGAAACTCTAGAGAGAGAAACTATAGAGAGAAAGAAAAAAGTTTTTGCTACTTCACTTTTCGATATTAAATTTCTTAAGGTAGGGAATATTATTTGTTGTACTCGTAAGGGGTTGTTATTTTTTTATTCATGAAGAGAACTTTTGTTATTCCATTCTTTATTATTACATTGGAATAACTTTGTAAAAGTGGCATACTTACTATACATGACTTTGTATATACGGAATACCTATACTTGGTGAAATCCTTATATTATTCCATTCTTATTTATTACATTGGAATAACTTTGTATATCGCTGGAATCCCTATACTTGGTGACATTCTTATTATTTTATTATTCCATTGGAACATCATGCATCACTTTTTTCTGTGGGACTGGTTAAAATCTTTATTATTCTGTCTTTATTATTACATTGGAATATATCACATACGTGTGTTTTTTACAGGACTGGTTAAAATCTTTATTAATACATCTTTATTATTCTATTGGAATATCATATGCGTGTGTTTTACAACGGACTGGTTAATTTTTATTATTACGTATTTATTATTACATTGGAATAACACATACATCACAATCTGGCATGCGTGGTGATTTCTTTTGTTATTTCATTATTTATTATACTTAGTTGGTTAAAATTTTGACTTTATACTCCATGAATTTAGTGGAATATCCTTGATATTTGCGCTTCATCCGATATTTTAATGAAAATATTTTTACGAGCATTCTTAAATTTTTTTACTCTACAAAGCGATATCATGTTGACAATTTGGACGTTATTAGTTCTGAATAAATTAATTCGTGAACTTGTTTTATTGAATTATTATGTCATCATCATCATCCTCGTGTTATATTATGTTATCTTTGGCTTACGTGCATAGATGAACTTAGTATGATTATGACCGAGAGATCATTCGGTATAATCATGGCTTGATATAAATGATGTGACAAAAGTCCTCGATTGGCTGTAATGCGATGATGGATAGTTTTTGGTATGATTATGACCGGGGTGATTCGGTATAGTCATGACCATTGATAATTTGATGAAAATCCTTGGCCAGTGAATACGAGGGATGATTAGATATTGTGGTTTATTCATTAAAGCTGAGTCTTAGTGATAAAAATGATGAAAACCTTTTAAAACCTAAAAGATAGTAGACTTTATTTTCTACTTGACTCTTTTAATGGATTGATATTCATTGCTTGATTAAGCTGGTTGTCTATTGTATTTTATCGGTTTAACATTGTTGAAGACTATTGATAATTTATTACGCATTATCTTAGTTATAATATTTCTTCTTTGGGCTAGTTGAGCTCACCCTTTCTTTCTTTATTCTCTTGAGAAATGAGAATATAAATTTGGGACGAGTCGGGAAAAAGAGTGATGGTCAGAAGATAGCATTAGTAGTCCTCACTATTACATTAAATAGTGTGTGATAAATGTAATGAGGACTCTTGAGTATGGATATTGTCTAAATGACAATATTCTATTAGAACTCTCGGTTTATGTATTGTCAGTATGTTACACGCACGGATGTATAATTAAGTTTGTATTTGAATTTATGTACCGTATATGAAGTGGCGACCCAGAGATGGGTGGCGTAGTTTATACCTAATTTTGGGGCGTCCACAAAGTTATTATGAGTTAGTTAATTATAAATTCTTGTGAAGTTTATACCTTACTGAATCTTTGGTTACCCATTCTTTTATCTCTCTTGCTATGCGCTCAATGTTTGAACTTGACTACGGAGAAATTAGACTTTGACTTATCTGTGGAGACTCGCTAGGAGAAACTTTCGTTACATCCACTACTTATAAATTTTGTTTGATCCATGTTGGCACCATCACATTACCTGTTGATCTTATCTCTTTAAAGATACTTGCTTTTGATTTGATTTTAGGGATTGATTGGTTAACTACTCATCATGCCAAAATTGATTACTTTCGTAAGTTTGTTAGTTTTCATATTCCTAAGTAACCTGTTATTCGAATTCAAGCAACCAAACCATTGAAGTCAAACTCTTTCATGTCAAGCCATAAAACCATTCGTTTATTGAAAAACGGATGTCAAGCTTTCTTAGCCATGTCATGGACTTGAACAAAAATACGTCAGATTTGAATGATATTTACATTGTTAGTGAATTTCGACGTATTTCAAGAATTTTTCGCCTATTCGAGAGCGTGATATTGAATTTGTATCGACTTTAAATCGGTACAAAACCCATTTCTAAAATCTCATATCGAATGGCTCTATTGAACTTGAGTTAAAAACCCATTTGTAGAAGTTGATACGAGCCTCTAATGGTGACTTCCTTTGTGGAATGCAGAAGCGATTCTCTGTGGGGGACGCCATATTCGTGAGGTAGTAAATGATAGGTGCCATTGTGACGTCTTTATCCAAGATTGGGATATGAGTCACAGTTGAGAAGCAACCTAAGTCGAAGAATTGAAATCGTAAGCTTTACAGGCTTAGTTGGTTATTATCGGAGATTCGTGGAAAGTTTTCTCAAATCGCTACTCCATTAACTCGGTGACACGTAGAGATACAAAATTGAATGGAGCGAGGAATGTGGGAAGAGCTTGAAGAACTCGAGAGGAGACTCATTTCAAACACGTGTTACGACCATACCATCTGGAAAAGCGAACGTGGTAGTGACGTGTTGAGTAGAAGATCGTATCTGAGTCTGAAGTCACGATATTGTCAAAGATTCATTTAGTATAACTTACAAATAATAGAGATGGAGATGAAAACTCTAGGTACCCACATTGATGATATATAAGTATAATCGATTTTAATCGATAAAGTTAAAGTTTTTTTCAAACCCGGCAGGCGAAATGATGCGTATGAAGAAGAAAGTACAAGAAGGTGCTATTTTAAGCGAGAATCGATGAAGAAGGAATATTTCGAGTCCACTTCAAACTTTGTGTTCCTAACGACTACGATTTGAAGTCAAGATTATGATGGAGGCACAATGATACACCATTTGCGATCCATCTGGAAGTACCAAAATGTATTGTGATCTTGATATACATTTTGGTGGAACAATATGAAGAGAGAGATTGCAAAGTTTATCTCAATGTGTTTAACTTTTCAACTTGTAAAGGCGGACATCAAGTCCCCAAGGTCCATCAGAACCACTGAGATTACGAAATGGAAGTGGAAACACATTACCATGGATTTTATTTACGGGTCTTCCTACGGTTTCTCAAGGCATCGATGCTTATTTGGGTTATTGTTGATATATTAACCAAGTACGCTCATTTCTTTACCGTCACGGAGACTTATTCCCTTGAACATCTTGCTCGTATGTATGTAAATGAGATTGTGATATTTCATGGCATGCCAGTATCCATAGTTTTGGATTGTTACCCAAGATTCACTTCAAGATTTTGGGTTAGCTTGCAAAATGCTATGGGCACGGAGTTTTATGATTTAGTTCGCATATACCATCCTCAAGCAGAATGAACAATCGAGAGAGGACTATTCAAACTCTTGAAGATCTATTAAGACTCTGTGTCCTAGACTTCAAAGGGAGTTGGGATAAGTATTTACCATTGGTGAAATTCTCCTATAACAACAGTTATCAGACAAGCATTGGTGTGGCAACATTTGAAGCATTGTATGGACAAAAGTGTCGCTCTCCAGTATGTTGGGACGAGGTCGGTGATTTTGGATTAGATCAGGAACCAACCGTTCTTCGAACCGCCTCGTGATAATTTCAAGCCAGGACAGGGCAATGCTCGGAAATATTGCGGCTATCATCAAGTTGCAGCTCACGATACAAATGAATGCTGTAATCTGAAGGACTTTGTGGAGATGAAGGTTCAGTATATGGCCGGAAGAGATCATCAGCAAGAACAACAAAATGCAGATCGGACTGTTCAAGTGATTCAACCGGTTCCACCCGTACAACCAGCTCCAAATCAGCCGCCAAGGCACGTCGTTGATGTAATAACCGGTGGGACGACAGGAAAATTGGTGGGGAAGAAGAGGAGAGGATATCTGGACTCGGTCATGTCCGTGGCGGGTTCTCCCTCAAGACCGACAGACCGTTTTCAGGGACTGTTATATCATTCATCGATGCAGATTATCCTTTGGAACCCATTGAACCCCATGAAGGAACACTGGTGATCACAGCACAAGTGGGTTCGGTAGATATGAAGCGAATGATGATCGATAACGAGTCTTCTGTGGATATTCTGTACGCTCATGCTTATCAGAGGATGCATCTTGATGAGAGAAAGATGGAGGTGGGGCAGGAGGCTCCTTTATATGGCTTCAGCAACGATCCGGTCAAAGTGGCAGGAACTATTGAGCTACCAGTCATCTTGATCTTTGCTCCACAACGGTAAAAATAACGTGTAAATTTTATGTTGTGCATGTAGATTCGACTCTGACACAACATCTTGGGTAGACTACCTTGGCCGCTTTCTCAAGCAAAGTGACCTTCATCCTCATTTCAAGATCAAGTTCAACCGGCACATGGAGTTGAAGAGGTAGCGGGGACTTGGATCGGCTGCCCGACGTTATATCGAATGTTGTAATAGCCTCGAGGAGTAGGGGTTAGCTAAAGGGTGTAAACGATTCAACCCGAGAGGCGACAGAGAGAGCTACTCGAATTGATTGAAATGATAAATTCATACTCGAATTAATTTAATTCAATTATATTTGAAAAATTCTACTCAGATTCGATTCAACTCGAATATTTAGTACTCGAATTCGATCCAACTCGACTCGAATATTTATTCAAACTACTCGCGAACTTCAAATCCAAGCTCGAATTCGAGTCTCCACAAAATAACGAGTTTTATAATAAATATATTTATAAATTAAATTTTTTATTTTACTTAAAAATGACAAAATATATTTATTATTACACTTTACAATTATAAAATCACAATTAAAATTAAAAACAAAATAAAATAATAACTAATTATCCTAATTTGATTTAAATTTGTATATATTATAAGAGAATGTATCGAACATCTAATCGAATATGTATTAGCTTGAATTATGTATCGAATCACATGATAAAAAATTCAAGTAGTTTGAATCTTAAGCGAGTAAAGTATAACTTGCTACGACTATACTCATATTTTATTGAACTATTTTAATGCTCAAATTTGGATCATATTATTAATAGATGGAGTCTCATTTCATATTTTTTCGAAGTCGATTTGAATCGAGCCCGAACTGTGTTGGCTCATTTACAACCTTAGGGTCAGCAAACAAAAGCAGATCATGGCGATAGAGATTGAGCCATTCACCGAGAGCAGTTCAGAGCCCTTGGTTATGCCTGCAGGAGAGACGGAGGAGATCGAACTGGTTCTTGGGAAGAAGGACAAGACAGTAAAGATAGGTTCGGGTTTGCCGGAACCTTTCCAGACAAACCTTATGGAACTTCTTCGTTGTTTTGCGGATATATTTGCATGGGAACCACAAGATATGCCTGGGATCAGCCGAAAGATAGCAGAGCACCGGTTGGATGTGGATCTAACAAAGAAGCCATTCGACAGAAGCGGAGGATCTTTGCACCTGAAAGACAACGGATCATTGATGAAGAGATTGCCAAGCTGATAGCTGCTAACTTCATCTTTGAGATAGACTATCCAGAGTGGATGGCTAATGTAGTGCTGGTGCAGAAGCAAAATATAAAATGGCGAGTTTGCATCGACTACACGGACCTGAACAAAGCTTGCTCGAAGGACTTTTATCCTCTACCCCATATTGATCAGCTCATCGATGCCACTTCGGGGTATGCATTACTAAGCTTTATGGATGCTTTTTCAGGTTATCATCAAATTTCTATGTACAAAGAGGATATTCGAAGACAGCTTTCATCACGT
This sequence comes from Panax quinquefolius, assembly GCA_020205615.1. Lineage (NCBI taxonomy): Eukaryota > Viridiplantae > Streptophyta > Magnoliopsida > Apiales > Araliaceae > Panax > Panax quinquefolius. Next base: position 155,809,262 of record CM035155.1, on the reverse strand, counting down.
ACCGTTTGGTGTATGCTTACAAAAAGATGACATTTGGCTTAATCAATGCTGGAGCCACTTATCAAAGAATAATGAACTTTATCTTTCATAAGCAGCTAGGAAGGAATATGGAGGTGTACGTGGATGACATGATCGTGAAGAGCATGTTTGTTCACAAGCATCTGGATAATCTAGAGGAATGCTTTTAGACGGTCCGACATCATAAATTAAGGCTCAATCCTACTAAGTGTACTTTTGGACTCGGTGCAGGGAAGTTCCTGGGTTATCTGGTCAGTCAGAGGGGCATTGAAGCCAATCCAGAGAAGATTCAGGCTATTTTGAATATGAAGACTCCTTAATCGTTTAAAGATGTTCAACGTCTGACTGGAAGGATTGCAGCTTTGAGGAGATTCATGTCTAAGTCAACAGAACGATGTTTGCCATTTTTTAGCACGTTGAAAGGGCCGAAGAATGCCAAGACGTTCCAATGGACTTCGGAATGTGAAGACGTCTTCCAAGGCATAAAGACGTATTTTTCTTTGACACCTTTGCTGGTGAAGCCAGTTCCTGCCGAACCATTATACCTGTATCTGGCAGCCAGTTCGTTAGCAGTGGGAGCAGCGCTAGTTCGAGTAGTTGGGGGAAACAGCATCCGGTCTATTATGTTAGTCATGTCTTGAGAGATATTGAAACCAGGTACCCGAATATTGAGAAATTTGCCTTTGCTTTGATAATAGCCAGTCGAAAGCTTAGGCAATATTTTCAAGGTCGACTACTGGTCGTTTACACGGATCAACCATTGAAGAAGGTGATGAGCAAGCCGGAGGTTTCGGGGAGGTTAGCTGCATGAACGATGGAGTTGTCTCAATTCTTCATCGAGTATCATCCCCGAACTGCTATCAAAGGTCAAGCCTTGGTCGATTTTGTGGTGGAATGTTCGTTCACCGAAGCTGATGCAGAGTTGCCAGAAGCCAAAGTAACCAACCGAGCAATTGCAGTTCTTTAGCACAACCAGAGTTCATGGACGCTTATATGCAGATGGATCTTCTACTTCGGACGTTAGTGGAATAGGGATTATCTTGACAAGTCCGGAGGGATTCAAAGTGCAACAGGCTATCAAATTTGGGTTCAGGGCTACGAACAACGAGGCAGTTTTGGTAGGAGTTCGACTGGGGAAGAGTCTTGAAGTTCAGAAGCTGATTATCTACAGTGACTCTGTAAGACCCCAACTTATTATTTAATGAATTTAAATTTCCTCTATTTATTATCTTGAAATAGTAAGGGTTGATTTGATTAATGTGGTAAGTTATGGGTAAAATCGCATGATTAATTCAAACAATGCAAGTGGTTTTAAAATATTCATTGTTGACGGGAATATTCATTTGGTCGTGGAATATTTTTCTTTGTCGGGGAATATTAAATGACAATAGCGACCTTGTGTGGGCCCCATGAAAAAGCGATTGGATGAAGAAAATAGCAAGAATAAGTTGGTTATAAATAACGGCGTGTAGTTATTCACAATTATCTTGTTGGAATACCGGTGGTTAAAACAAGACGATAGCAGCGGTATTACACCGATTATTGATTCTTACGTGAAGGTACTACTCAATAATTATTACAAGTAATTCTTATTCGGTATTTTATTTTATTGATTCAATAATTCTTTGCGTTGATATTTTATATTCTTGTTGTTTTAAAAATTGTCATTGCCAAGTATTTTCTATTATCGGAGAAATAATTCATATTATATGAATAATATTATTAGATAACATTATTCGCGATGTACAGAAAGTTACATACAAGGAGAGGTTTGAGTCATCTAATTGCACAGCTTGATGAGGAGAGATCCTTATTGGAAGCCCTCTCTCTCGGAAGCTATGCAGGTTGTCGATATTGTGATTACGTAATATTATTTGTGAATAATTAATTATTGATTTATATGATGAGGAAAATATTGATTTTATGTTTTGTGATACGAAGGTTTCCTTGAACACTTCCCAAAGATTTTAATTTCTCAAAAGCGATTATTATTATTCCTTTATATAAGGTATCAACTTTGTGAGGTGTTGTCCATAGTTGGGACACGAGTGTCACGTTGGTATATATTTGTATCAAAACTCACAAAGATATGTATTTGTTGTAGTAATAAAGTTGTAGTTATTTTACGTACCATGTATTTGGCAACTCAGAATAGGTTGGATGGATTGGACATATTTTGGGGGCGTCACAGTTGGTATCAGAGCTTAGGGATATGATCTCTGGCGGAGATCCTGGATTAGAACTAGGAAAGGAGAGACGAGTAATATCCTTCGCTAGTGTGTGTCCTACCTAAGCTGAATATTCGTACTTAAGTTGACAAATTGTGATATGTTAATTAACCTTTGTTTTGAAGCTGTATTCTAGAATGATATCTGAAATACAGGAGATGAGCAATGGAGAAATCATGATGACAGGGAAGATGGAATCTAAAATAAAAGCAAGGTATTCTCAACTCTTTGAAATACTAAGTACGTAAATTTCGGGGACGAAATTTCATAAGGAGGGGAGATTGTAAGACCCCGGATTTTATGAAATAAAAGTATTCAATTTTTCTTATAATTATTATTCAATAAATGGATAAATTGATAAAAGTTTAAAGTTAAGGGTAATATATGAAATTTTTCAAAATACGCAAGTGGTTATAAAATACTCATTTAAATAGGGAATATTCGTTTGAGTCGTGGAATATTCTTGTTGTCGGGAAATATTAAATGCTGACAGTAATGATCTTTTGTGGACCCATACTTGAGAATAAGCTGTCGAATGAAGAAAGCGACAAGTTTGGGTTTTTCGACGTAGTTATTCATGAATTAATAATTGTTGGAATACGGTGGTTAAAATATAGTAATACGCGTTGTTGCCAGAAGTGGTACGGTATTGCACAATATTTTTGAATTATTGATTCTTATGTAAGAAGGCTTTACTCGATAATTGTTACGGTAATTCTTTATTCGATATTTTATTTTATTGATTCAATAATTATTGCGTTGATATTTTATATTATTGTTGTTTTGATAATTGTCGCACTGCTGATATTTTCCATTATCGGATCAATAATTCATATTATTTGAATAATATTATTAGATAACATTATTATGGCGATATCTAGAAAGTTACATCGAGGAGAGATTTTGTGGCGCCCCAAAATAGGTATACATCACTCATTACGAGGTTGTCAATACATGATGCGTAAACAACTACAACTTTATTATTACAACATTAAAAGCTGTGAGTTTGAATACAAATATTATCTTCAGACAATATCTATACTCAAATAAATCCTCATCACATTTATTGATACATTATTTTACAAAAATGGTGAGGACTACTAAACAACTCTCTCTAGAACCTTCATTCCATACCCCAGGCTGCGTACTCGCTCGTATATTCTCGCCTCGAGAAGAAAAATGGAACAAAAAGGAAAAGGGTGAGCTCAACTAGCCCGATAAAGAATATTATGACTAAGATAATATACAACAAATTATCATTAGTCTTCAACGAGGAAAAATCTAATAGAATACAATAGACAACAAGTTTTTAAATCAATATTACATGAAATAATAATTCATTAGAAGAGTTAAGTAGAGAATGCAAACTACTATCTTACATGTATGAATTTAAAAGTTCATCGACTATCTTTTATCCTGTAGAACATCAATCAATATACATCTCGAATCAAATATTCATCTTTGCACTACTGAGCCAAAGATATTCATCGATTAAGTAGTGTTCATCTAAACACTGTTCATCTTTTTGCACTACGGGCCAAAGAAGATATTCTTCAGAAAATCATTCATCTTTGCTGACTACTGGCCAAAGATATTCAATAATATCATCATTTAAACCGAGGATGATGAAAATATTTTTAAAGAAAGCGAATCTAGTGAAACAAAATGACAAGGATTAAGGATTAAGGATTAGAGTACTTTATTTTATCCATGTCCAAAAATACTCAAAAATAATCATAGTGGTGTAAATTTGAGAATGATCAAAACATGGATACAATCAAAAGCTAGTATCCGAATAGATATTTTGGACAAAAGAAGAAATTTCATTTTTAGGTGAATATTGAATAATTATCGTATCACGTGAATAGTAACTCAGACACCAAAAGATAGAAATTTCTCGAAAAAAACATCTTCACGCTTCATGAATAGTACTCGTGAATAGTAACTCATGAATAAGAATGAATAGTAACCCGACATGAAAAAAATTCAAAATTTGATAAAAAGTTCGATCAATATTTCAAAGATAATGATATTGAAGAAAATAATATCATTTGAGAAGAAAATAACATCCCTTACCTCGAAAGATTAAGATTTCTATTTGGAATAAAATATAATGTCTTTGAAGGAAGACCGCCGTCTAACAATACTCAAAGTATACTCAAAATACTCACAAGAATACGCTCGATAATATAGAGAGAAAACTTGATTTCTGGTGTGATTTTCAATTCTAACATAAGCACCTATTTATAGGAAAATCGCTTAGAACACCAAAGCAAAAAATTTAATAAAATATTAATATATATTATAAATTTCCTTAGCCCATCTTTGAAGATCTGATTTCAACAATTAATATCACATGTTAGCCCACTTAAATGCAAAAAACGTTTTTTCTTTAAAATAATAATTAAAACTTCAAAAATCAATTATTTTGAACTTGAACTTCAATAATTCACAATAAATAGCCCTTTTATCAAAAAAATTTGAATCTACTTAAATTTTTATAGGAAATTCAATTTCTACAACTTTTGCGGAAGAAAGTTTTTCCGAATTCCAAACAAAAATTGACCGAAATCCACAAGCGGGTGATTTTACAAATTTATAATCAATTTCGATCAATAAATGGGGTCCACAGAGCATGTTTAACACGTTTTAAACATTTATTGCAACAAAAATACTCTTCCTCCTCATATACTCATATATCCCACATTCATTGTAAAAATATAACCATTATTATATTATTAAAATATAATAATATATTTAAATGAATTATTTTATCGGAAAAAAGATAAAATTTCAATTTTCAACAATTGTCACATTAAAAATTTTCTCCATCTATATCCACATAAAATCAATATTTTCCTCATCATATGAATCAATAATTAATTATTGACAAATAATATTCTGAGAATCACAATATTGACAACGAGGCGGTTCAGGAAAGAGGGGCTTTCCAATAAGAATTTCTCCTTCTGGTAGTATGATTAGGTGACCAAATGTACGCCCCAAAATTAGGTATCGTCACTCATCTTGGGTCGCCACTTACATGGTACATAAATTCAAATACAACTTACTAATATAATTCGTAGGTATAATACGACATAAAGCGTGAGTTTGAATACAAATATTAAACACTAGATATTATACAAACTCAAAAGAAGTCCTCATTACTACTATTATCACACTATTTCGCCGAATAGTGAGGACTACTAATGCTCCTACGGACCATAACTCGTTTAATTGACTCAAATCCAACTATGTTCTCATTTCACGAAGAGAGCGGTGAAAGAAAAGGTGAGCTTATTCTAGCCCAAAGAAGAAATATTATGACTAAGATAATGCGAATAATTTATCATTAGCCTTCAACGGTGTTAAAGCGATAAAATCTGATAGACAACAAGTTTAAGCTGCGGTGGAATAAGTTAATCCATTAAAAGAGTCGAAGTAGAGAATAAAGTCTACTATCTTTTAGGTTTTAAAGGTTTTTCATCACTTTGTTATAGATGAGACTCGACTTTAATAAATAATCCACATCATCGAATCACCCTTACTTATTTCAAAATAAAGGATATTCATCAAATTAAAAATGGTCTTTACGACTATACCGAATCACCTCTGGTCATAATCATACCAAAAATTATCCATCAACGCATTACTGTGCCACCGAGGACTTTTATCACATCATTTATAACAAAGCCATGATTATACCGAATGATCCACGGTCATAATCATACTAAGTTCATCTATACACGTAGTAGAAGATAACATAATATAATATGAGGATGATGACAATGACATAATAATTCAATAAAACAAGTTCAAGAATTATTTTATCCGGGAATTATTAACGCCCAAATTGTCAAAATGATCTTTATTTTGTAGAGTAAAATTCAAGAATGATCGGAAGAATATTTCCATGAAAAGATCTTTGGATGAAGCGCAAATATCGAGGATATTCCACTAATTTCATGGAGTATAGAAGTCAAAGATTTAACCATTTGAGTATAATAAAGAATGGAATAACAAAAGAAATCACCATGCATGCGGTGCTTGCGATGTAGGCGAGTTATTCAACAGAATAATAATAACGGAACCGAGGTCGGGTGAAATTCACAAGCAGGATGATGATCAATGTAATAATAAATTTGAATAATAAACAATGGAACCGAAGTAAATAGGTGTAAAACACATGCAGATAGGATATTCCAATGAGAATAATAAATGTGGAATAATAAGCAATGGAACCGGTCAGATGTAAAACACATGCACAAGATATTCCAATGAATAATAAAGAATGGAATAATGAAGGAGATCACCAAGTATAGGGGATTAAGCGTATACTGAGTTATTCAATGAATAAATAAGAATGGAATAATATAAGGATTTCACAAGTATAGGGTACGTGGCGTGTATCTGAGGTTATGTATAGGGTATACCACTTTTACTGAGTTATTCAGCAGAATAATAAGCGATGGAATAACAATGATTCTCTTCATGAATAAGAAAGAATAACACCCTTACGAGTACAACAAATAATATTCCTACCTTAGAAGAAGCCGAATATTGGCGAAAGGTGAAGTAGCGAGAATACTTTTCTTTCTTTCTCTCTATAGTTTCTCTCTACAGAGTTTGATTGAATTCGTGAAAAATAATGAAGCACTAGGCCTCTATTTATAGAAGATTTCTAGCTTAGCACCTACCGTGTGAAAAGCGAAGTGGCTTGGACGACGGTGGTGATGTGAAAAAAAAAAAGTGGTTCGGATCTTTGTAATGTGAAAGCGACAAGTGGTTGGCCTTTGTAATAATGTGAAGCAGCCAAGTGGTTTGGCGCTTGTAATGTGAAGCGGCAAGTGGTTTGGACGTCTGGTAAAGGTAATTACTATTTAATGAAGGTAAATACTATTGACGAAGGTAAATACTATTGACAAAGGTAATTCTTATTGTGAAGAGACTCTTAGTTAATGACATATGGTCCCCCATAAAATAATCAAACTTACCACAAACGTCTCATAATGAGACTCTTTATATACATTAAGGATTGAATAAATATTACCACAAATCATTTTATTTTTAATCAACACATTTTTAATCTTTCAACAATTATTAATCATTTATAACTTGTCGTCTCAATTAATAATATAACATATTATACTGAGGATAATCTTTGTGACAATAATTGAATCGATAATATAAGAGATGATGATCAAATTTCATGTGATAATAATTGAGCATAGGTGAGTGACTTCTCACGTAAGCATCGATAATCAATACTGGTGTCTTCTTATGCAACCACGCGTATTCTGTACTTTTACCACGGGTAGTTCAAGCGGTTTTAACGGTAACACCTCGTAGATTATTTTTAAAAAATTTTTGTCGTTTTCTCAATCCAAACAATAATTACATTATGGGGTCCACCAATGATTGGTAGTTATACGAATATTTCCTACAAAAAGAATATTCCCACCAAACGAATATTTTATAACAACTTGCATACTTTGCAAAATTTATAAATACTACCCACAACTATAATATTATCTCAAATTCACACCATAATATTAAAAATTATTTAAACAAAATTTAAATCTTTATTGATAAAATATGGGGTCTCACCAAATCTCCTTAGACCTAACTTTCTAGACATTGCCAATAATGTTATCTAATAATATTATTCAGGATAATATGAATTATTGCTTCGATAATGAAAAAAATTGTGTAATGACAATTATTGAAACAACAATGAATATAAAATATCAACGCCATGCAATTATTAAATCAATAAAATCTTTGAGCGATAATTACTGTAACCATTATTGAGTAGTGTCTTCTTACGTAATAATCAATAATTGGTGCAATATCTGAGTATCTTCTTGTGTTTTAACCATAGAGTATTTTAACAAAGTATTACTTGATAACAACTACTGTTATTATTTTTAAACAACTTTATTTTTCGTTTTTCTTCATCCAATCGCTTTCAGTTATGGGACCCACAAAAGATGGCTACTGGTAGCATGCGAATATTCCCTACAAAGCAAAGAATATTCCACGACTCAAACGAATATTCCCCAACAACAATGAATATTTTATAACCACTTGCTTATTTTGAAATATTCACGTATTTTACCCCTAACTATCCACATTAATCAAATCAACCCTTACTATTTCAAAATAGAAAATTAAATTTCATTAATAATAAGTTGGGGTCTTACTGATTTGGTCACCTAATTGCGCAAGAAGAGAAAAATCCTTATCGGAAAGCCCCTCTTTTTCGAGAAGCACTGGTTATCATAATGTGATTCTATAATATTATTTGTGAATAATTAATTATTGATTTATATGATAAGGAAATATTTATTTGATGCGGATATAAATGATGGATTTATTTATGTAGTTACAAAAGAAGGAATTATTGTTGAGGTGTTTTATAAATTATTTTGCCGGATTGGAGGTATTAAAAGATCAATCGATTGTTCTTAAAGCTCTATTACGTGAGTAATAATTTTAATCCAATAGTTGGATCATTGTGATTTTGGATATGTTATACATATATGAGTTGAGTATATGTCCACAAATTTTGAACTGTTGAAAATTAACGCATGATTTCTTATGAATTTTAAAAGGTGTTGAAACGGTGTTAAAAATCGTCCGTTTGTGGATTTCGGATATTTTATGTTTGGAATTTGGAAAAACTCAAAGCTACAAAGTTGTAGAGAATTCGATTTCATGCAGAATGGACATAAAATTCATATTTTTTTGATAAACGGTATATTTTCTATGAATTATTGAAGTTTCGAAAAATAAAATAATTTTTATTAAAATTGGGTGGGACCCACTTTTTGGTTGGTGTTGAATGCATGTGCTGAATTAATCTTTCAATTGTGGAGAGCTGAATTCAAAGGTGGCGTAGGAGAATTGAATGATTAATATATTATTTTATTAATTTAGTCTCTTTTGGCGTTCTAGCATTTTCCTATAAATAGGTGCTTATGTTAGAATTGAAAATCACACCAGAAACATAAGTTTTTTTTCTCTATATTGTTGAGCAAATTTTTGTGAGTATTTAGATACTTGGAGAGTTGCTATTCAGTGCAAGTTTCCTTCAGTGTTATATCCGACATTCTAGTCAGAAATACTGCTCTTTTGAGGTAAGGGATTTTAAGGATTATTATGTTTATCATGTTTCGTAATTTTTCTGACCTTCAAAAATTTTGAAAAAATTTGAAATGATAATTTGATGAGTTTCCTTGATTGTGTCCAAAAATGGCGATTTTTGGATGTATGAATTTAGAGTTATGGATTTTATGAGAAAAGACTTTTTTAAAAGTAAACCCTTATAACTCCTTGTGGTTAACTCCAAAATTGGTGAAATTTTTATTGGAAGTATATCTATATAACATCAGTATATTCTATAAATTTCAGAATTTTTGGATAAAAGTACAATTTATGATAAATGTCTAAATATTATTGATTTTGACCGTATGAAAAATAGTAAATGAATTTTAAAAATTTGAAAAAAAATATATGTTCAATATGGGACTATATTATGCTAAATCCCAGAAAAAAAATATTTTTGGAACCGATTTGGTATTTTTCATGAAAATGGACTAGTTATGAATAAATAAATTAAATATGTTATGTGAAGTAACAAAATTGAAAAATAGGATTTTATGGCTTGAGAATCCTATATATGGTATATCTTGATTTTGATGAGGTTGTTGGTTATTGGTGATGAAATATTATGAGTTTGGCATTTTAGTATGATTAAATGCATTAATTAGTAAAGTGTAAACAATTAAAATAAATTATTTATAAGTTTAAAAATAATTAAAATATTGTGGTAGTATTAATAATGTTAGATTATGAGATTATTAAGTGATTTATAACATTTGGATTAAGGTGTTATAAAATCATTGATTTATGAATCTTACTCTTGAAATTAAATGTAGTTGTTGATCGTATTGTTTTTATTATCATATATAACATTTTTATAATTTCGGTGATGAAATTTCTCTTTGACTTAAGTGTAAAGATTGGTAGATTATTGGTATGATCGTGACTATGGGTTCTCTTTGACCAGTAGTGCAAAGATGAATTGTTGACTGGTATGATCATGACCATTGAATTTATAATTGAATATTTTTAGCTTAAGTGCAAAAGGTAAATTGATCAACATGGTTATAATTATTGTTTATATAAATTTGAAATGATTATATGTTTCTTTGAGATATGAATATTTTTGGCTTTTGTAGTGCAAAAAAAGATGAATTGTTGATGAATATCTTTGGCGTGTAGTACAAGATGACTTTGTTGTTTGAATATCTTTGGCCCGTAGTACAAAGATGACTTGTTGTTGAATATCTTTGGCATGTAGTGCAAAGATGAAGCTGATAATGAATATCTTTGGCCCGTAGTGCAAAGATGAACTTATTAGTATGATTATGAGCAGAGGCGTGATTTGGTATAACCATGATTTTTGATGTTTGAGTAAAGACATGTGATGAAAAATATCTTCGTCTTGGATGAGAAGAGAAAATTAGAACTAAAATTATGATTATGAGTTATTCACATGACTGTGAATAGGATCTGTTGATTAATGTTATAGGGTTAAAACATTGTTGGTGGACTTTTAACATTGAGAAGATAATAGACTTTATGGTCTATTTGACTCTTCTAATGGATTGCTCGTTCCGCTGCAACTATGGTTGAAAAGTTTTATCATCTACCATATGTTCTAAATCTCTGATTTATTACCGATGAAGGCTATTGATAATTTAATTATCTTTAGTTATGATATTCTTTACTGAGCTAGTTGTGCTCACCCTTTTGCTTCACAATTCCTTTCAGGTAATAAGAGTGTATTTGGGTCGAATGAGGATAACAAGGAATAGTGTGGTGGTGCAGAGGATCAAAGTTTCTCAACACATTATAAAGCGGCATGACATACAATATATAATTGTATTGAGGATCTAAGAAGATGTGTGTCATATATTATATGTCACTTAATAATTGATTTTGGTGAACAACAATAGGGTGAGGTGAACCTGACTTTGTAAAGGGTGTTTTACTACTATTATACAAGATGTCTACAATGATATACAACCTCGTGTTATCATAAAGAGAGGGTCAGCTTACATCCACTTCTTTGAGTATATCTATGAGCACTACCTATATGATCTTGGAGTTTGGTTGAAACATAACGTTCAATTCAGAGCGGTGGAGATAGTTATATGTCGAGAGAAGACTCACCATTGGAAGGAACACGATAGTAATCTTCTCATTTTTCTTTGGGGTCTATTCAATTGACCAAGGATAATTCTCTGGACATATGATATCTATCATAACTTAGATTCATGGCCTCCTATATACGAAGGTTTCCTTGAACACTTCCCAAAGATTTTAATTTCTCAAACAGTTATTGACTGTTCCTTTATGTAAGGTATCACTGTGAGGTGTTGTCCATAGTTGGGACATGAGTCACAGTTGGTATATATTTGTATCAAAACTCACAGCATATATGTTGTAGTAATAAAGTTGTAGTTATTTTCTGTACCATGTATTTGGCGACTCAGAATAGGTTGGATGGATTGGACATATTTTGGGGGCGTCACAGTTGGTATCAGAGCTTAGGGATATGATCTCTGGCGGAGATCCGGGATTAGAACTAGGAAGGGAGAGACGAGTAATATCCTTCGCTAGTGTGTGTCCTACCTAAGCTGAATATTCGTACTTAAGTTGACAAAATGTGATATGTCAATTAACCTTTGTTTTGAAGCTGTATTCTAGAATGATATCTGAAATACAGGAGATGAACAATGGAGAAATCATGATGACAAGGAAGATGGAATCTGGAATAAAAGCAAGGTATTCTCAACTCTTTGAAATACCAGGTACGTAAATTTCGGGGACGACATTTCATAAGGAGGGGAGAATGTAAGACCCCGGATTTTATGAAATAAAAATATTCAATTTTTCTTATAATTATTATTCAAGAATGGTTAAATTGATAAAAGTTTAAAGTTAAGGATGATATATAAAATTTTTCAAAATACGCAAGTGGTTATAAAATACTCATTTCGTAGGGAATATTTGTTTAGTCGTGGAATATTCTCATTGTGTGGGGAATATTAAATTTAATGTAGCGATCATTCATGGACCCCATAATGAATAAGCTGCCGGATGAAGAAAAGCGACAAGTTTGAGTTTTTATAAATAACGACGTAGTTATTACTGCTAACTTTGTTGGAATACGGTGGTTAAAATATAGTCTGGCGTTGTTGCACAAGAAGATGGTGCGGTATTGCGATGTATTTTGAATTATTGATTCTTATGTAAGAAGGCATTACTCAATAATTGTTAGAGTAATTATTGTTCAATATTTTATTTTATTGATTCAATAATTGTTGCGTTGATATTTTATATTATTGTTGTTTCAATAATTGTCATTTGATATTTCCATTATCGGATCAATAATTCATATTATTTGAATAATATTATTAGATAGCATTATTGTCAATGTTTAGAAAGTTACATCGAGGAGAAGTTTGGTCACCTAATTCTTGCTGCTTGAGAAGGAAAAATCCTTATCGAAAGCCCTCTTTTACGATAGCGCATGGTTGTCATTATAATTGTGATTACGTAATATTATTTGTGAATAATTAATTATTGATTTATATGATAAGAAAATATTTATTTGATGCGGATATAAATGATGGATTTATTTATGTGGTTACAAACGAAGGAATTATTGTTGATGTGTTTTATCAGTATTTTGTCGGATTGGAGGTATTAAAAGATCAAATCGGTGTTCTTAAAGCTCTATTGTGTGAGTAATAATTTTAATCCAACCGTTGGATCATTGTGATTTTTGAATATGTTATACATATATGAGTTGAGTATATGTCCACAAATTTTGAACCGTTGAAAATTAACGCATGATTTGTTATGAATTTTAAAAGGTGTTGAAAGCAGTGTTGAAAATAAATACATTTGTGGATTTCGAATATTTTCTGTTTAGAATTTAGAAAAACTCAAAGCTACAAAGTTGTAGAGAAATCGATTTCATGCAGAATGGATATAAAATTCATATTTTTCTGATAAACGGTCTATTTTCTATGAATTATTAAAGTTTCGAAAAATAAAATAATTTTTATTAAAATTGGGTGGGACCCACTCTTTAGTTGGTGTTGAATGCATGTGCTGAATTAATCTTTCAATTGTGGAGGGCTGAATTTAAAGGTGGCGTAGGATAAAAGAATAATTAATATATTATTTTATTAATTTAGTCTCCTTTGGCGTTCTAGCATTTTCCTATAAATAGGTGCTTATGTTAGAATTTAAAATTACACCAGAAACATAAGTTTTTTCTCTCTATATTGTCGAGCGTATTTTTGTGAGTATTTAGATATTTGGAGAGTTGTTATTCAGTGCAAGTTTCCTTCAGTCAGAAATACTGCTCTTTTGAGGTAAGGGATTTTAAGGATTATATGTTTATCATGTTTCGTAATTTTTCTGACCTTCAAAAATTCTGAAAAAATTTGAAATGATAATTTGATGAGTTTCCTTGATTGTGTCCAAAAATGACGATTTTTGGATGTATAGATTAGGAGTTATGGATTTTATGAGAAAAGACTATTTTAAAAGTAAACCCTTATAATTTCTTGTGGTTAACTCCAAAATTGGTAAAATTTTTATTGGGAGTATATCTATATAACATCAGTATATTCTATAAATTTCGGAATTTTTGGACAAAAGTACAATTTATGATAAATGTCTAAATATTCTATAGATTTTGACCGTATGAAAAATAGTAAATGAATTTTAAAAATTAGAGAAAAATATATGTTCAATATGGGACTATATTATGCTAAATCCCGAGAAATGAAATATTTTTGGAACTGATTTGGTATTTTTCATGAAAATAGACTAGTTATAAATAAATAAATATAAGAAGGCTTACAGTGGGCTGCCAAAGTAGACTTCTTAGACTTTAAATGGATAAACACTCAACTCCCGCTGGATAAAAAGTAGCTATATGTGAGCTAACTAGTGTTTAAAGAAGAGAAAACACTCAAAAGATGTGTATGCAAAGTAAAATGGATAGGGCTTTCTCGCTTTTTTCCTTCTATCTCTCTTTGAATGGTGAATTGAGCCTTGTATATATAGACGGATGGCTACGGGTATACCTGCAATTTGGTTGTGGTGGATCAAGAGCCTCGTGGGTCCCGTCGTCTCAGAAGACGAGTGATCCATCGTACCTTTGTAATGTCCGCTCGAACTTACAGAACTTGATCCCGAGCATCCGAATGAAGTATATTTGTACTTCTTCGGATCGCTTATGTCGAGAGTTACGTAATGACATTGATTAGAGGTTGACGAAGTCGAAGAGGGTCTATGCCCATGGTCTTCAAGCTTCAAATTCTATCAAAAAATCGCTTGCCCACGTAATAGTCACTTCGGGATTATCACTCCTCGATTCTTGTGGGACATTGTTGTATGTATGTATGTATGAAGTGTTGAGACGACGTGCCATTTGTCGAAGGAACAAGATGACGTTTGACTCTTTGCCGGGGTTATCGCGGTTTAAGTTGAAAGTAGGCGCTTTCGAGGTTACAATTTGAGATTGGACCACTTGTTGGTATGTTGTGATATCATCTTGTTGAGACAGTAAGATGGCGTGTTGACTCCTTTCTTAGGGGGTTATCGCGGTTTAAGTGGAAAGCGAGCGTTGCTTAGGTTACATCGAGATTGGAATGCTTGTTTGTATGTCTCACCGTCATCGTGTGTATTCCTGTCTGCTCGTTTTGTTAGTCCCAGGACTGAGGTGTATGTGTCTCGACAGGATGTCTGAGCCTGAAGCTGATCGCATGTGTTTGAAACAAGCATATCCGGGGTTATTGCCGAAACTGCAATGGCATCCCTTGGGACTATCACCTAGAATGGGGTTGCTACTCCCAGTGTTATCTCTTTAACTACCCATCACAATACAACTGGATAAATAAAACCTTTCTCATTAAAGGGTTACATAATAAAAATCTCTCAGGTTGTCTAACCTTTAAACACAATCATTCAAATGCGGAAAATAAATAATCTTTATTACAACCATTCCATTAAAACTGATAATAAAATATCATCAAATTATAAGTCTTCAATACTTGTTCATCTTTCCTTCTTCCTTACTGGTGCTAGGTACATCAACCTTCTCATCCTTAACTGTAATAGTTATATAAGCAAGAGTGAGCAAACAAAGCTCACTTGAAACAATAATGAATAAAAACTTTTACAATAAATGTCAATAAGAAGCTCGATAGAATTAAACAATATGATTTGTCAACGTTCAAGTATATAAGCGAGGGTCCTAAGACCACGAACTATGTCCATAGTTATAAGTAATGTTTCAACTTTAACTTTAATGATATAAGACTATAGGGACTCCTCGTACTTAGGGGATCACCTTCTTCGTACAAATATTGTGCAGGCACAACATTTCAACGCTTAGCGTAAGTTACCCCTAATAATAGGGTTGTTCATCTCAATTATTTAGAGTACAAGTCCGCACACCAAAGTGAGTTTGGTTTGGATACATTTCGAGGTAATTTGGAATTCAATGAACATCAACTAAGGATTAGTTGAATGAAACCAATAACATCATACTACGAGAATAATCGTAATTGAATCAACATGGTAAATTAAAGTCGTGCTTTAGGAATAATCTAATAGCAAGATACAACTTGAATAACTATAACACACCTTGTTTGAACAATATTAAGCAAGGTTATTTAGATTGAATACTAAGCATGCATGGAAATATGAGCGATAAAATTATTCAAATATATTTGGGCATGCTAAACAACAAGTTAAATCAAGAATAACTTGTTCGATATCAAAATCAAAGTTTAGAAACCTTGCATTATTATATTGGAAACAATAGTTGATTCAACAAGATAATAGATTATAAAACTTGCCTTGCTCGTAGACTAAACCGAACAATTTGAATCACAATATCCTATAAACATATGTCATCATGACATAGTTAGTTACCACTACCACTTTTACAAACATAACTAAAACGCGTTCATCATTTAAAAATTGGATTTTTAATCACATAATCAACTTACAAAACAATTTAATTGTTAATAACATGTTCATTCTAGGTATAGAAACATTAAAATTAACATTTTACAGTCCTACTATTATCACATAACAATTCCTTCAAATTTCGAGTACAAAAAGTACTAATCGGACCATTATTATTCTCTTAACGTCGTTATGTACGCTTGTATATCTCGGGGTTATCTTCGAGATTGGAAATGACACTCCCGGTGTGTGTTCCGGGTTGAGATGATATTTCCGATTTGTGTTTCGGGTTGGAGCTAAACTTTCGGTAGTATCCGGCATGGATGTAAGTTGTCTTTCAGGGTTATCTCCAAAAGACAAATTTACCTTTTTGCAATGTTAGTAATAGGAGTGCAGAAAATTTCAAGTGTCTACACTATGTTAATAAATAGTTGATAATATTAAAATGAATTATACTAATGGTAAAAATATTTTTACTGTCAAACGTTTTTTAAAAAACTCAATCATTAAAATTTTGATAAAAAATTTACATGTTCATTAAATAATAAAAAGTGTGAATTATTTTCATGTTTAGAACAATAATACTACTTAATATTATACATTAATTGGTGATGTTGATTTAAATTATATTATTTAAAACTATAAAAATATGGTATATTAAATGAAATATGTAATAGAGGGGAGCCCAATCTAAAAAGGTAGTTACTTGTGAACTCTTTAGTCTCTCACAAAAAATAAAATTAAGTCCTAATTTTTAGAAAAGTTACCATATGTTACAAAAGAATAATACTCAACACATTGCAAATTTAGTTGAAAAACTATATTTATTATTTTTATTTATTTTCTTTTATGTTTGAAAAATAATTTAATAAATTAGAAAGAAGGATTGTAGAACATCAAGAAGTGACAAAAGCCCAATAAAAGTGATTCAAATTTAATGCCCACAAGCAACCATAGTTGAGCTAGAGGCCCATACGATCGCGTTTTGCGGACATAACTCGGGTGTTTTGTTAATCAGTGAGTCAACACTGGCGATTCAATCGTCTTCAACACACCAATAGATACATACACACGAGGAAGAGATATATAGAGAGAAGAGAGACAGAAGATTCTTAGACCGATAATCAACTGCCGATAATTGTATCTTATAGCTGATTCACTTATGAATTTGTTATAGATGCCCTAGATATGAATTTTCCTAAATTTGAACGGAAACCCTAACCCTAGCCCCATTCCTAACCGTCCGATCCTCCAAATGTGACGACCTTCTGATCCTCTGTATTCATTACCAATTCTCAATCTTCTTCTCCGGAGGTTAAGCTATTAAAGTTTTTTCATTTTTCCGTTGATAATGGACATCTCCTTTTGTTTGGATTGAATTTAGTTTTTTCCCTGTGTTAATTATTTTTGAAATAATAGATAGAGTATAACAATTTTAGGACTATTGGTTTTCTAAATCTTGGTTAAGATCATCAAAAGTTTCTTTTATTGCAGACAGTAGGAGTTGAGAGTATAGATAAATATAGACATTATATATATTTATATAGATATAACTAGGAGAGATGGGGAGTTCGGACACTGGTACGAGCACCGGCGTGGTTGATTGTAGTGTTGGGACCATTGTTTGGGTCCGGCGACGGAATGGTTCATGGTGGCCTGGCAAGATTCTAGGCCCGGATGAGCTCTCGGCTTCTCATCTCATGTCTCCTCGATCTGGAACCCCAGTCAAGCTTCTTGGGAGGGAAGACGCCAGTGTGTAAGTCTGCTTAAGCTCACTTTTGACTGGATCATGAGTTTTATGATTTAAGTGAATTTACTATTTTGGGTATGTGGATTCCTCTGCATAACTGCCTGCAATTGCAATTTCATGGCCTTAATGTTCCTATATCTTGTTATTACTATGATATTTTGCTCATATCTCATGAAGGATGCATTGCATAAATTTTGAAATGAAAATATACTCCGACTAGAATGTGTTTATATGCATATCAAACTATGATTTGTATAAGATGTACAAGGCATGCTTCAGGGGGTGCACAAAGCGTGATGAGTAAAATAGAAAAGGACAACATATTTGGAAGTGTTATTGGTTCAATTACTAGACATGACTGCATATATTCTCCAAATATTATTTGCGATGTTCTGGACTCGATCTCAATTGACTTCTCAAATTTCCCACTTACTCGGATTCTCTTGATATGTTTTAATTAAGTTGAAATCTATATGGTTAATTGCTCATTGCGTGTTAAAAAGGCTTTAAAACATGTCCAGGGATTTTGTACAATTGTTTGGTAATTTAATAGTTATGCAATTTCTTGAAATGGAACAGCATCATGTTCATGCAATTTGGTAATGCTATTGTCTACCACATTTGAGTGTAAAGATAAGAAGTTTGATATGTTTTAGTTCCTTATATAGCACATTCTTGCTTTCCTCCTATAAGAAGAGAGCTTCTCTGGATTGGTGCTTTAAAGAGGAGAAGGTTGACATTTCAGTGGCAACATTTTTAATCATCAGAGCAATCTAGTTTTCATGGAGACCATCTGAAGTGTTTGGACCGTAATGAAGTGCCTTGAGAAAACAAGAAGTGGCCATGCTCAAGATTGTAAAATGTCTGAAGCCTATTATAGATATTCTTTTGCATCCTCCTTGTCCAAGAATTATTTTCTAGAGCATTAAGATTGTCATTACTGGTTGTTTTCTTTTATCAGAAAGTATAGCATCAAGAGTGATTTGAATTAAATTTTGACTCTTTATAGAAAGTTGGATTTTGTGTGGTGCACATGTTATTCTTTCTTTATATTGGTGTGATTTTTAAATTATTTTTTGGTTCGGTGTGTTATCAGGGATTGGTACAATTTGGAGAAGTCTAAGCGTGTGAAGGCATTTCGATGTGGCGAGTTTGATGATTGTATTGAAAGGGCTGAAGCTTCACAGGGAATGCCTCCTAAAAAAAGAGAGAAATATGCACGTCGGGAAGATGCTATTATTCATGCTCTTGAACTTGAGAAGCAATTTTTGGAGAAACAATATGGCAAATTAGGTTGTTCTTCTAATGGTAAGAGCAGTAAATCATCTGATGGTGTAAGAAAAGAGTTGGAAACCTCTTCTGAAAGCTTGGGACATGGTGATGGAAAACATGTACTCCCTAAATCTTGTCAACTTTCAGAGGAATTGAATCTGCCGCTTGAGGGCAAGAACAAGGATCAACATCTGCAAACACAGAAAGTTAAAGAGGGAAGTCAACTGAGCGGGGATGATGATAATTCTGATGTATTACCTCGGATGAGAGGTTTGCAGGACTTTGGTCTTCGGACTGCTTCTTCAAAGCGAAAGATTTTTCCTACTGTTGCTTCCAATGGTTCTCAGAGTTCTCCGTTTGTTAATACTTCTGATGCTCCTCTTAATGGTGGTCTTGACACTGAGAATATGAATCACGCCAATGATAAAACTTCCTTGGAGAAAAGGAAAAGGTCACACGAGGTGTTGGCTGAAGAATCCTTTGTCAAGAGGCGTGATAGGCGCCGTCCTCTTGTTCAAGTACTTGAGAGTAGTGTAAAATTACCAGCTCCTCACTCCTTGCAGCCTGAAGATTGTAGTGTTTCTCTCTTTGTAACTGAAGAGGAGCAAACAGGAGTTTCAGACTGTGCAAAGAGGAGCAAACATACGCTCCACTCCAAGTCCAGTGATTCCACTGGAGATAATGAAATCCATTCCGAACAAACGGACATTTCACCTTCCAAATATGAAGATAATAGAAATCCTCATCCTGTTGCAATCAGCAAGGAAAACACTTCTGGATCTACAGAAGATACTGAAACTGACTCTTCTGAGACTGATTCTCTCGAGTCAGATACGGATGAAGAAAAGACTGCACTTTCAGGTATAATTGTGTCTATTTTTGTTTCTCACTACAGAATCCTTACTATCTTCTTACAATTAACAGTGCTTTGTAGTGTTCATGCTTCTTACGTTTCCTATATCTGCATGCTCATGATGCTATCTGCTTCCATTCAGTATCTTCTATCTATTTTGAATAATGGTTGTTTTATTACTGTTTAATTTTTTTCTGCTCTTATTTTTACTTAACCAATTATATACTCAGGCATTTGGCGCTTCTTTGTAGATGCTCTGTTGTTGCTTGTGTTAATAGGCCAAGGTATAAGAATTAGGTAGTATATCGTGAAATTATATTTTGAAAAGATAAATTCCCTTCTTGGCCTCATTGAGATTTGGTTGTTTTTTGAGAGGTACTCTCTTCTCCATGAGCTTATGCCTGGTCGCATAATATGGAATTGTTGAAAACAGTATGGTTGATCTTGAACAGAACCTTGAATCTCTGGATATACCATGACTCTTTACCAATACATTTCTGGCATATTTAATCTTGCTTGAGCGTATCTCGCGTTTAATTGCATAAAAGGTCGAGTTACTGATTGAAGTCCTATGGGAAAAAGGAAAAAGAGCCCGAGCAAGAAAGCAAAAAAGAAAAAAGTAGGAATTTATATTTTGGGTTTATGTGATATATGTATCTATCATAATGATTATTATTTATTTGTTGGATATATTAGTTTATTTACATATATTTTTTTTATTACCAATACTAGTATAATTTAAATCTAGAACTATTTTGTAATTTAGTAGATAAGATTTGGACTATGGGAAGTATTAATCCACCGTCCCTACCGTATTGGTAGTTTCCACCGATGCCGATATAGGCTCAAAATAAAGCATATGTTGTTCTTAGTCCTTTAATCAGCTGAATCACGTGTAAACTTTTAAAGCTTTTTGCTTGAAATGTTACTATAGAACAAACTTCTTTCTTTGAGATTTTTATTCTTTCTATCCTTATCTTGGTATAATTTCTTTTTCCGATGTCATAATATTTGCCTAATATGAACTTTGATACATACTTTTAGAGTGAAGTGTATGCATCATCATCAAACATCATCTCGCAACAAAAAGCACTAGTCTTTATGCATTTCAATGATGAGCATTTAAACGTCATTTTAATACATTTATCCCTGGGAGTATTAGATACACTGGGAAGGATAAGTGAAATTAATGAGAAGTGATACAATGGCATACCTTTCACAGCATTACATTGTTAACAGATGTGACATTTCTGAATTTGCACTAAAAGAAAAGAATGTGTTTATTCACGTAAACGGTGTTATTATTAAATCTTTTGTGTTTAGACTTTAGAGTGAATATTGTCCAAGACTAGAATCTATGTTTCCAGGCAACATGTTCTTTTGTGAGGCCTCCGTTTCTCCTACTTGAAACATTTTTGTTGCTTCAATGAAGATTCTAATCACTGTTTCCTCCCAAGTCATCACTCCTGCTGTGATATGAATGCATCATTGGTATTCATTACTACTGCTGTGATGTCAATGTATCATTGGTATTTCATATATCAGTTCTCACACATGCATTAAGGACTTTGTTAATTGAACACTACTTTTTGTCTCTGAACAATGGGTTGTGTATATGTAAGGTTTATTCTGTTTGTATAAAAAAAAAGGGATCTTCTTATGACTAAAATATTTATAGTAGTAGTAGTAATAACAATAATAATAATAATAATAATAATAATAAGTGTGATATTTTTTTCTCCATGATCAAATTGCAACTTAATATTCTGGTTCTCTGAACAGGACGGTCTTATCGGCATTTATTTTGGCCCTTAGTCCGTAAACCTGGGCAGCACATATTTCTTTTTTCTCTTCTTAAATTTTCTTTTTCGGATAAAGAAAGTCCAAGTTCTTTTGTTAGGAAAGAAAATACTTCCTCTCTTTTAAATTATAAGATCTTTGAAGTCAAACTCAAAATTGACATGATTATTAATAAGTACGAAACAATGAATTTTGTAATTAGTACTACTTTTTAGATAGTTTACAATTTTCATCAGTGTATTAACTAAAATTAAATGGATTTATCTAAATTTTGAGTTTGAAAATGTCTTGAGACTTCAAGTCAATAATGATCTTATATTTGAATGGAGGGAGCACTAATATTGTGCAAGGAGAATTGACATTGTTCTCCAGATGCCTGCTAGTTCATCATGGACCAACCGTCTTTCTCTCTGTACAACACTTATAGGTGCAGGATTGTATGTTAAAATGTTGTTTTTGAATTTTATAAGTTTGTGGTCTAAATCAATTATGCTGGTTATTTGGAGTTTTTCTTTACTCTTTGAGCTTAACTCTTTTTCGTTTGGTTGTCTAGATGAATCCATAGAATTCAGGCCAAAATCTATGGGAAAATCTGAAGCACAAGAGGAACATGGGAGCTTGAGCAGCGAGGAGCCTGATGACTTGGGACCTACCAGTGACATGTCACACCCTTCTCCTAATGATGATGTTTCAGCTAGCGTGGAGGTCTCCAAATGGCAACTGAAAGGAAAAAGGAATTCCCGAGCTCTTACAAAAAGATATGTGGATGTAACTGGTAGAAAGGTTTCCAGAGGATTCAATGATGGAATAAATTTAACTGGAAAGGGAAGCTATGGTTCTGATGAGGCTGATCTCAGTGAGAAGAATTTTGGAACCCAAATGGTTGAATATGGGTCTAGAGGTTTAGATGGTAACAACCGTAGTATCACCAGCTGGGAGGACCTGGCTTGGAGCGATCAGCCTGTCCAGAAAAGGATACTGGGGGATTCGGTTGAGTACATGGATCCTGTAATTGTTGGTCGTCGTTTTGGTGACAGGGTGAAGCACATGTTGGTAGAAGTAGATTTGAGAGTCCAGTCAAGTTATCAAAGAGAACATGTCCCTATGATTTCACTGATGAGCAAGTTAAATGGGCAGGCAATAGTAGGGCACCCTATTCAAATTGAAGCACTAGAAAATGGTTCATCTGATGCTCTTCTGGCTGCAGCTGATGAATTTGGCCAGGATTATGATACAACACTTCCACCAGTGTGGAGGACTGCCAGGAGGACAGCAAATTGTCGAGTACCCCGCCCACGCTCATCATCAACAGTGGATGGCGAAGAAAATGCTGAGCATCTGCAGCATGTACATCAAGACAGAAAAGGTTCATCAAGGAAATCAAATGCAGCGAGTTTCAGCCAGAAGGCGAGCATGGCGGGGAAGAGCTCAAGTCATGTTTCTTCCCGCCCTTCAACTAACAGGAAGCTCCTCAGAAAGCCAGCAAAGAAGATGAGTATATCTTCAAGCCAAAAGACAAGAACGCTTTCTTCAATCGCCACACAGCAAAAACACGGCAATCATCTGAAACCAGGTACCAACTGTTATCGTGTGAATGGGCTGATCAAACCTGAGATAGTTCCCACCATGAGTTGCTTGTATCCCTGTTAAGCTAGTATTCAGTAGATTATATGAAGAGTTGGTTGGCCGCCATCAATAAAAATTAGTCTTGGGGTTAAGTGAAGCAATACAGAAAGTAATCAGTTATAGCTACATGTAAATTGTAAGAGATCAATAAGCCAGTGCATCTATTGCTGCAATTTTTTTCCTTCCTCTTTAGGCCTGCCCCACTGTACCCCTCAATTTAGTGTTATCGAGGTTACAAATTCTGCAGACCAGCTCACTTAACGAGATGGAGCCTATGTATGGACCAGGATTTATACATGCATCTCGCGATCATATCCATGTGGCTGTACATGGGTTCCTGAGGACAGAAATAATGAAGAAATGGAAGCTGTATGAATCATATATATAAACTGCGAGACAGATAGAGGTAGGTTTCTGAAATTATAGAGATGAATGTATATTGTATTTCTCTATAAGTTCACGACTTCATGTAGCTAAAAACTTTCAATTTAATTTTGAAATATAATGAAACCTAATACTCTGTAGATCAATTCACTTGCTGTTAGTTTTGGAGAGATATATTGGCTCCTCTTCTTATTGTTTTGGTTCAGGATATATTGCCTCGTCAACCCATCTTCCGTTTCTCTTGAAAGTATGGAAAGGGACATTTACATCCTGTTGGGCATAGCAACTGATGTGAGTATGGTTTAAGAGTGAGATCTGAAATTTCAATGTATGAGCTTTATTTCTTTTTTATGGAAGGCTTGTATTATGGTAGTAATTTTGAATAAAGTATTCATGTTGATTATAAAATCCTATGTTTTTTGTATTTTCGAAGCTTCAAAAAATAATATAAAATTCCAAACTATTTTTGAAATAATAATAATAATTAATTATATGCAGATGTCATTAATACATTTTTAGACTTAATTAAAAGGTTATTTTATTTAGCCTATTCAAAATGATTTATGGGTGAGTGTTGTTTGATAAAATTGAATTAAAAGTCCTTAATAGTTAAATGAGCTGAACAAAGTAAATGCTCTGTTTGACAAAGTTAATGTTCTGTTAAAAGTTAAACTGAACGAAATAAATTATTTGATAATAGATCCTTTTGAAATATCTAAACAAATATATTTTCCTATTTTAACCTTCAAAACTATTTTTCTTAGCATTTTTTTGTTATATTATTATTTACATTTATTTATGAATGTATGGTCTAATAAATAATAAAATAGTGTTATAAATAGTTATAATATGGATGTCCATTCGTTTTTTCTCTAACTTACATAACCTACATACATCGTTGATGAAATTTATTCATTCTCACTATTTAAGTCAGTATATCTTTGTAGCTTTATAAATTGAAGGTCATTTGTCAGTGTATTGGTTATCTTGAAGAATAATAGAAAATCTCACTTATATAATCTTCTTACGCTTCTCTAAAAATTATAATAAATAGCAATTTTTTTTATATATAAAACTAATCACATATACCCCACAAATTGTTGAGTATAATCTCTTGTAAACAACTAAAATCACAAGATTTGTGATAATTTATTTTAAACCTCCAAATAAACTATATGTCGAAATACATGCAAATTAATAGTTTTATTAATTGGTTTTAAATCAAATTCATACAAAATGTTATATAAATAAAGAAATTCGAACTAAAGGAGCATTTTCTTTAAATATACAAATTAATAGTTTTATAGTTTTTTCTTCTGCACAAAATACATTTATGGCACCAATCCCTTACAAATTATGTACACAATTAACTCTACGGTTTGATATTATTCGACTTGTCAAAGTTCAAATGAACACCAAATCTGTGAAAATTTTAAAATCCCGCCATAACCTTACGATTTGCAATTACTTAAGTGAATTTACTAATACACCCTTCCTGCTTATCCTTTCCATTAGTATGAGTCTTTTTTAGAAGCAGCCAATATCTGACATACTCGCTTAATTCCCAATTTGCGCTCTTACCTAAACTCGAGACAGGAAAAATGGCGGCGGAGGAGCTACAGAGTGGATCCTCAACATTAACAAAGCCGCCGTTATCGCCGTCTCCGTCGCCGTTTACTCAGAATGGAAATCATAAAGACTCAGCTTTAAGAAAAGCCTCATCTTCTAATCAGATAACCCCAATGTGGGACCAGAAATCTCTTAGAAGGTCCCCAAGATTACTCGAAAACGGAGAAGAAAGTGACGGAAAGTACACTGAAGAGGAAGATTTTAAGGAACCAAAGAAACGGCCGGCGAAGAAGAATCCACCGCCGAAGAAGCAGAAAACTTCTGAATTGCCGTCAAAGAAGTCGAAACGGGTCAAAACTGTGTCGTTCTTGATCGGAGATCCGGTTCCCGATGAAGAAGCTCGAAAGAGATGGCCTTGGCGATATGATGACAAGGTACATTTCAAGATACTCCCTGTGTTCTAAAATTAGTTAACTTTTTGCAGTCAATTTGCAAAATTGTTAAATTAAAGCTTTATTTGATTTTAATACAAGCAACTATAACAACTAATCTAAGTAAAAGTAAAAGGTATTAATTTCCATATCAATTCATATCAAGGTCGCTTCTTGATTTTAAAAAATCAAAATGTGTATTTAATTTTTGAAAGGAGGGAGTAAATGAGAAATTGAGCTGTCTCTTACAAAATCAGTAAATGTTTGCTTGTAATTACTAGAATAAAAACTCCTATAAAGAGTATTTTTCCCACACTTGGAGGCAGAGCTTTAAATGTACCAGGTTGCCTCGAGCCCGACCCAACTCAGCTCGAGTCCAGCTTGTTAAACGAGACTAGTTCGAACAAGCTCCTTCGCCAGTTTAGTCAAGCGAACCGAGCTAGAACTGTGGGGTGTCCAGCTCGAGCTTTACTCATTTAACATTTAATTAATTATTGTTTCTTATTTTTATAATAAAAAAAGTTAAACGAGTTGGGCTTAAGCTCGACTAGACTCAATCTGGCTCAACTTGTTTAACTTTTAAACGAGCTTGAGCTTGGTAAGGCAAAGTCTGTCTCGACTTGGCTCATTTACATTTTATTGGGTTGAAATGAGAAAACCAAGGCACTGCCAAATAGTTTAGTGCGTTTGGAGTTCTAAGCGTATTTTAAAATCTTGTTTGTTTATAAGTAACTTATTCTAAACACAACTTTATTAATTCACAAACGTAGCATTTGGAGTATAAATGCACCGCATCAAAAATGGTGCAGTGTCCAAACCAGTAAATGATACCATTGCAAACGCTATAAAGGTATGTAACCAAACATACCCTTAGTTGTGTGCAAGGGATAAAGCGCCTGGGCTGTATGATATTCTTTAAATATTGTTGGAGTGTAGTTCGAGGTAATTTGAGACATTGTTTAGGGAGTTTTTTAGCATAAGAGTTTGGTTCAAGGAGATTTAATGACTTTCCTTATGCATAGTTGACTCTTTGAGAGTTGTTTGCTCTGCTGCTTCCAGAACCTTTTCCATAATTGAAGAACCATTTGTTTGTCAGACAACAAAAAGTTGATTTGGAATCACACATCCCAGTCCATGCTGCTATATGACCCCTATTTGTATCAAGTTCAAACCTAATTTGAGTTCAACTAAGCAATAATGGAGATTAGGGTTTTAGAAGTTTGGGGTAGAAAAGAAGGCTTGAAAACTAAGGAAAGGATAGACCTCCCTTTTAACCATTTCATCCATAAGGATAGACATTACATATTTCACTTATATCTGACTACAAACATGATCCAAATACGGGAAAATGCACCATGAATAATACAAAGACCAATGTGCTGGCAATTCTAGATAAGGATAACCAACTAACAATTCTATAGCTAACAATTCTTTACAAAAAAGGCCATATGACCATGCCATGTCCTAACATTTAGGCTAAGACCCTATATATGACCTAACCGAGCATCCTTGCACATTTTCATTTTCATTTTCATTTTCACAAGGCTAGACTTAATAAGTGGTTAGGTCTTTTTTCATGTTTGTTTCTACTTGCATGTTTCTGTCACATTATGATTGATTAGTTGGGAATTTTATCTTTATTATGCAAATTATCACTGATTTATTAACTATTTTCGTCTTGGATTCTGCAGCACAGTCCAAGAAAGGGACTTAATTTGAAACCTAAGTTAGTAACCACTTTATCTACTTTCCTTTTTTGAATCAGTTGACTAGGTATTTTTTGAGCTGTGGATATTAATGTGACTTGATGTTCCTTCATGTTTGAATGTGTTGTGTTTGTTCTTCCAGTAATGATGATGATGATGAAGATGAATTGATTTTGAATGCGAAATGCAATTACTATCAGGCTCAAGTTGAAAACTGTGTTTTCGATCTTGGAGATTGTGCTTATGTTAAGGTAGTTTTCTTCCATTCCTTCAAATATGTCTATATAAACTCTACTATTTTCTTACAATTTATTGCACATTATTATTATGTTGTCAAAATGACTATCATATAACATCTTGTGGTTAGAGTTCCATCTTCTTTGAGTTTGTTTTATGGATATAGTAGTGGATAAATTCTCTTACTTTCTTAGCACTGTATGTGGCCAAAGGATTTCTCAGATTTGTAAATGTATGCTTTGGGGGATTTTTTTATATTATTATATAGATCTGATTATATCTACTATCCTTTAAATCTAATTTACATTTCAAGTTCCTAGCTCTCTACACATTGTCGAAGTCATACATATATAATATTTGTGGCATAGTTGTTAAGGCGTCGCCTAGGCGTCCAGGCGATGAAAAAGCCCGTCTGGCGATGGGCGCCTTGAGATGGGCTGCTAAAGGCGAAGCGCTTGAGACGCCTTGGGATGCCTTGGCGGCCTTGACGCTTTTAGCGACTGGGCCAATCAAAGTATTTTACAATTTTGATTCATTAACCCATGACCCATCGATTAAAAGCCCATGACCCATCGATTAAAAACCAGGAAGAAAAGGAAATAAAACCCTAAAAAACTTATCAGTAGTCGGATTCGACACATCTTTATCAGGCTACATATTTGTGATGGTTGCAACTTTATTTTCTATGTGGTGTTTGTTGAATTCTTCATTTCTTTTACTAATTTTTAAATCAAGTGTTTTGTTTTTGAATTGTTATTGCTAAGTATTTACATAATTATGACTTAAATGTTATTCCCTAGTGTTATGTTTTGAGTTTTAATGTATATGAAATTTTATTGCTAATATACTTGTTAAATAAAATAAATAATATATTAATTGTACATTATAAACGACTTGTTGCCATCACAGACGCCATGATGATCGCCTAGGCGTCCAGGCAGTCGGCTACCGCCATGACTCGCCGTGGCGCCGTGACAACTATGATTTGTGGATGAGTCACATAGTTCTTTTGCTTGGTAGAATTTGTGTTTTGTATGTCCTCATCTAAGAAGCTAAATAGTCTATAGACTTCAATCAATTTTGGAATTTTCATGGGCTTCTTTTGAGAAGCAACATGAATGCAGTAGAAATTAAGATTAGCTAGGTGTACCTTAGAGTGACATGTTGCTAGCTAAATCAACTAAAAAGAAAAGTAGCTTTTTGACAGTATTATAAGATGATTTGGGAATGTTCATGTTAAACTACCTATTAAAAAAACATTCCCCATTAAACAATTGTCGGAGAATACAACTCTAATATTAATTTTGTTGGTTGTTGATACAATCTTGGCCAGGGATGGATAATTAAGCATTACCAAGTAGGTTAGTAACAATATGACTAAGGTTGTGTATAGTATTTGTTTGGTGGTTTCCTTTGTCGGTGAGACAATTTTTTTGGGGGGTTTCTCTCTTGCAATTTGGGATAATAAATTCATCTATTGAATTACATGGTAATAGGGGTTAAGAAAAATGAAATGGTGCTCCTAGTATTGTAAAGAACTTCTTCTTTGGTGGAAGGTAATGAACCAATCTTGAAAAGCTAGCTAGCTATCCAAGAGGTAGAATCTAAGGCTATATCACCCCACAGGCCCACACTAGCATTCCATGCTACTGATGTGGGATCTGTCCTATATGACAACGCGACATTTGAGTTCATGACAGGATACCACACTTCCATTATGACTTACTCAACGATTTCACCCTAGGTAGCTGTACTCTAGATATAGGTAGTCTTTTCTTAGTGGACGACTTCACATTGTGCAATTAGGTACCCCTCTTCTAGGTACTTGGTCAATGTCCCGAGGTTCACACTGCCCTAATACCAAAAGTGGTGGGGTCGGGTTTTCGAACAAGGGGTAATCTCACACAAAACAGTTCTCTTACAAATTTCATTCAATTGAATAATAAATGGTTGTGTTTCGAAGATCAACATACATCCATATTTATACTAGCCTAATCTAATTCAGATAAATTTTAAAATTAAAAATAAAGTAAAACAAATAATAATTCAAATCTAGAATCTTATATTTATTGGATCCTACTTCTTGGGCTCTTCAAGCTCTTCGGCATGAGAATAGGCATCCAAGAACTATTATATTTGATCCAACCAAGTTTGGCAGCCTCATCTTGCATAAGAGACAAATTAAAAATATTTCTAACTTTCTGTGCTTTAGCTTAAACAACTTGAAATAGCTTATACCCTCAAAGAGTGCCACTTCCCTTCATGTTTCTTCATTGTCTGAACATGAAAGCTTTCCCATAGTGGTGGATTTTTTTGAATAGTTAATTTTCCAGGTCTTTTTGCATAGAGAACAGTGGTTTGTTCTCATCTTGGTAATATATTTTTTGTGAAAAATGATTACGTTTTTATTTTCAGTATCATTTATCTCAGATAAAACACGACAACTTAATCCATAACACCTCATTGTTGGATTTGTTTGATCATAACTTTGACATTGCATGACTTTATCCTATTCGATGCGCACAGTTCTACATATGTGAACGAACCTTGACAAGCTTCATGAAACTGACCACTATTAGGAAATATAGGAGAAAATATAAACAAAATGTCAGACTTAAGCCCTTGCTGAAAGGAGTAGTTTCTTTTCTTCAAAGTAGATTATTTTTTTAAGAATTGAAGAATGGGTTCCGAGTATTTAATAAACCTTTTTTTGTTAGGGAGATGTCTGATTGATAGAAAGACTGGGGTCATAGGAAATGGGAGGATTGAGAGTGTGGTTTGTGGAGGAGGGATTTCGGAGCTTGTTGTCATGGCTGAACAAGTCTGATGGGAATACAAGTCACTTTTGACAAGAGTTATGAGTTCTCATAGAGGGAATGTATGTGCAAGAATTGATTTTGGAAAGAGAACCTAACCAGAGGGGAGATATCTAGATGGAATTATTAAACTTATTAGCAGCTCTATGCCTTTTCTTTGGCGAGTTTACTTCAGATTCAATTTAGAGCCTTTGGGACTCGGAAGGATGTCAAGATCTTGCAGAGATGTGCCTCGTTAATGCATTTGCATAAGGATGTATGCTAGAGTGTTTAAGTAGAGCTATCTTTCTCTTTCTTCTCTTTGGGTTAGAGTTTCTTTCCTTGGCTTTAGGATACGATCATGAGGTCTATTGAAGGGTTTCTGTTTTGGAGGTTCATAGTTTCTTGGAGTTATTCTTCATTAGCCCTTTTCTTTTTGTTTAGTTCGTTTCCACAAGGTAGGTTCTTGGAGGACGCTTTGTAATTCTTCTTTCTTATAATTTTTCTTGTGTTAAAAAGAAGAAACCTTTGAGGTCACGGAGTGCTATTAAAGTTTGGAAAGTTAATTTTCTGCTTGTTGATGTACACCAATAACTTACCTGAGTATGCTCCACCCCACCTTTTTCATTTTAGAAATGTTTGTTTTACTTTTCTTGAAATATGGGAACATGTTCAAATGAAATTTGTCATATTACTGTACACTTAATTTTCCTTATTTTCCCTACTTGGTCTGAATTAGCCACCATATACTTTATATATATGTAGGAGCAAAGTGATTGTGGTCTGTTTATGTCTTTCAGGGTAAGGAAGGAGATCAGAATTTTGTTGGCAGAATATTGGAATTTTTTAAAACAATGGATGATGAAGACTATTTTAGGGTTCAGTGGTTCTTTAGGGCTGAAGATACGGTGAAATACTTGGTCTTATTTGATCTTTTAGATAAATGATTGTCAGTGGCGCTTATTTATTTCATATGACTCAGGTAATCAAAGATGAAGCAGCATCTCATGACAAGAAGCGACTGTTCAATTCTACTTTAGAGAATGACAATTTATTAGACTGCATTGTTTCGAAAGTGAAGATTGTGCAGATAGCACCTAATGTATGTTTCAAGTGTATGATTTGTGTTTTATTGACATGATTTTATATATATATATATATATATATATATATATATATATCAATTGTTTTTAGGAATTTTCAATATTTTCAAGTGGTTCTTGAAGCATATTATCCCAGTTTATTAATTATTGTTTATACTGACTTTGTTGTTAAAATACTTTTTTTGCAGGTAAACTTGAAATCAAAGTCTATTCCGCCATGCGATTTTTATTATGATATGAAATACTTGGTGGACTACTCCACATTTTGTTCAATGGTAACAGGTAAGTGGGGATGACATTGCTGAGCTGTATCATTCCATCAAGTGCTATTATTTTGTTATGTTATACTTTCATTTTAGGATTATATCTTGTTCACTGGTGTTTTTTGTTTTTCAAAAGATTGACTTCAAAAATTTTGCATGTTTTATAATCTTGCAAGTTTCCTGACATACTTTGTGTTCAATAAATTTGCTCCATATTTTAAAGGATTCTAATTCAACACAAATAATCATCTTTCCTCAAGCACATAATAGGGCTAATCAACCATATTGATGAAGATCCATTGTTGATCTATCTCATGTTGTATTGTATGCCTAGTGATTATCCTATGTGGAAGAGTTTACTGACAAGGAGCTTTTCTCGGAGATTAAGTTGAATTATACCCTTGTGCTTTTTCCAGTCACGCCTGACCCAAGACAAGGACCAAAAGGAGTGCCACCATACAATCCTTTTTCTTTCTGATAAATATGCCAGGGCACAATCCTTACTTTCCCCAACCCTGTGAGGAATGTAAGACCATTCAATTAGCGTCCATAATTTTTTTTGGATAGGTAATTAACTTGCATAAATTAAAATTATTAATACCAATAATTTTTGTCAGAGGTGTTGATCTTAGACTTTTTATGATTCTATATGGCCAACTTTTGATCTGGGATGTAATCCTGTGGTGTAGTTTGTATCTTGCCTTTCCATGTTATATGATGACTTATTCACATACATTCTCTCATTCATTCTTGTTATTGCAATTGCTCAATTGTTTTATGCTTATCTTATCTTCAACTCCAGACTGAAACCACACTGATACTTTACCAGATTTTTCTCCTAATTTCTTCGGTTGTCATAGATAAATCTGCAGATAGTGATACTTCATCATCTTCTCCTCACATCAAGGCAGTTCATATAAATTGTGGCAAGGCTAATTGTAATGGAATGTCTACTCATAAATCCTATAAGACAGAGCTAGCATTATTAGATATTTATTCAGGTTGTGGTGGAATGTCAACCGGGTTGTGCCTTGGTGCCAAGATCTCTGGAGTAGATCTTGTGACGGTAACTATAGCTGATTCTCAGTTAATCGAATTGTTTAATTTAAAACCAGATTTTAGATTTTTGATACTGCAAATAACTTCACTTTCTTTTAAATTTTTTGATAGAAATGGGCTGTTGAAATTGATAGATCTGCATGTGAAAGCTTGAAGCTGAACCATTCAGGGACACAAGTTAGTATTAGCTTAGTCACTTAAAAGTTGTCCAAGTTGCTGTAACACAATAATTGTAGAGCATAACCATGATATGATTGCTTTTACAGATTAGGAATGAATCCGCAGAGGAGTTCCTTCACCTATTAAAGGAATGGGACAAACTTTGCAAAAAATATGTTGGCAGGGATGTAAACTCGCAATTATCAAAGTCAAGGGTCATGCGAGCAGCTGAAAAGGATGCATCTACAAGAACTGATGCAAAGCTTCCAGCTGGTGAATATGAAGTTGCTTGCCTGGTTGATATAGGCTATGATCTTCCTTCTGCAAAATGCAAACGTGGGCTTAAATTTAAGGTACACATACCTAATTGTTGTGCTTGAGGACTAAAATAAAATGTTGGTTCTTCTTATCTGAAACCCACTTTCCTTGATATCTAAGTTACTGCATAATAATTTCTGTTGAAGAGAACGAGGGATGGGTATTTGTTGAAAATACTAGTACTAGAGATTTTGTTATTTTTAATGGAAAGTGTAGTATGAGGGATATTACGCTCTCTAAGACGGTAGCTGGTTTAGATCACAGGGGCAGCTGATAGCTACATTGACAAGTTACTCTTTGCTATTGATTGGGAGAATGAATTTGTTTATCAGGCTAAGGGTGTTCTTCCTCAGATGGCCTAAGATCATTCCCATATGGTCCTCAAGTCAAATCTAATCAGGTGGGCCTACTCCATTTTGCTTTGAGAATACTGGATTAGCTTATCCAAAATTTGAAGGTGGTCATATGAGTGCCACTTTGGCGGGCGAGCAGGATTTATATTGTTGTAGAGGTTGAGAGTCATCAAAGTTTGGTTAAATTAGTTGAATAAGGAGGTTTTGGAGAATTCAGGGCAAGGAAAGTTGTGATAATTGGAAGTGGGAAACATATATAAAGGTAGAAGAGGGTTGTCCTTTACTCGGAAATTTGAGGGCGTCGCTTAAGGAGTTTGAGAAACTAAGATAACCTACGTATTCCTAGTAATTCTAATATTAGAACAACAAAACCCAAACTAACTCTAAATTTAGTTACATAGGGATTGTTCGTTTTTAGGGCTTTTGGAATGGTTGAGACGATGGATGGGTTAGGTAAACGTAGTTGAAAGTGCATTTGCAGCTAGAGCGCGTTTAAAAAATTATAACGTTCGGCTACAACAAGCATATGCAGCTGGTAAATGGTTGAGTATTTTGGTCCTTAAGAATGTTGCTCTAGTTGGTAAATGGCTTTGGAGATTTTTTTGGAACCTCAGCCCTCATTCCCTTTGGCATAATGTTATTAAGAGCAAGTTCAGTATGTATGTGAATGGGTGGGATGCTAAGCCTGGGGTTTATGTTACTCATGCTAGTCCTTGGTCATCTTCCAAGGTTATTACTACATTTATTCGTTATTTGAGATACGGGCCTACAGGGTTAGGGATGGTCATCAGCTTCGATTTTGGGAGGATTCTTCGCAGGGAGATGCTTAATTTTCTCTTACTTTTAATTGTTTGTATCGTATTTCTTCATTACATGATGCTCCCATTTTTAATTTCATAAAGCGTGAAAGGAATTTTTTTTCTTGGAATTTTCATTTCTTTAGGAACTTCATTGATTTGGAGACTATTGAAATGGAATCTCTGCTTATCTTGCTTGATTCGGTTCATTTATCCTTCTCCTCTGATAAGCACATCTGGACTTTAGATCCAATTGGTTCTTTTTCTATTAACAGTTACTACTCTTTTTTGACTAGATCTATTATTCCCAATCCATTTCCATTGGCTTCGTATATTTGGAAAGTTAAAGTCCCTCCTAAAGCCAAGGCTTTTGTATGGTCTCTGATTTACTTTTACAAAAATTGAATACTAATGATCTCAATCAAAATTGTCGGCTTTACAAAGTTCTATCTCCGGACATTTGTTATATGCCCTAATTTCAATTATTGAAAATATTATCTCAAACCCTAATTTCATTTTATGAAGAAAGATGATATCAAGCTTTTAAGTCCTAATGAGATCGCCACAACGTGATTTTTGGATTTCTAAATGGAAGGGGTTATTATGATTTGATTTTCATGTGATTGTTAGTGCGAAAATGCAAGTCCAAGTTTTCAATAGAAATAATATATTTTGGTTCAAGCATTTGCTCATAAAATCTCACTAAAGGAGCCATTGTTTGTGTGTTTAAGGTTGAATACGTAGGGTAAACGCAGGGTAAGATGCGTTTGACGTTCAAACACAATAACTACTGCCAAAGCTTGAAACCAAATGTGCACATAACTTGAACCATAAGCCATACAAATTGTTACTTTTTTTTGACTTCTGTTTTACATCATTATGATAAAGATAAATGTTTAGTATTTTACTGATACGTGAAATTTTTAGGTGCGTTGGGTTGGATATGGTCCAAGTGAGGACACATGGGAGCCAATTGAGGAGTTAAGGTACATTTAATTTGTATGTGTTGTTGTTGTTTTACTTATTTTATGTCACCTCTGATATTATTCATCCCTTAGTAAATCCCAAGAACGAATACGAGATTTTGTGTTGAAAGGCGTGAAGGCAAACATATTGCCACGACCGGTAAGAAATATTTCTTCAAGTGCACTACCACGACAAATGGATTTTTGACTTCTAAAAAATGATTGTGTGATGTTCCTTCTTTGGCATCAATAAATTGCAGGGAGATGCTGATGTTGTTTGTGGTGGGCCTCCATGCCAAGGAATAAGTGGCTATAATCGCTTTAGAAACGTTGAATCCCCTTTGGATGATGAAAGAAACCGTCAAATTATAGTCTTCATGGATATAATTGACTTCTTAAGGCCAAAATATATTTTAATGGAGAACGTGGCCGATATTTTGAGGTTTGCTAAGGGTTGCCTTGGAAGATATGCTTTAAGTCGTTTAGTTCATATGAATTACCAAGCAAGGCTTGGAATCATGGCTGCTGGTTGTTACGGTCTTCCTCAATTTCGCTTGCGTGTTTTCTTGTGGGGTGCTCAACCCCAAGAGGCAAGTACTCGCTCCTTTTTTCCTTTTTTTCTTTTTTTTTTTGTGGTTTAAATAGGCAAGTACTCTTTTACTATGAAATAATGTCAGGGGTCTCAAATGGGGTGCCAAATTGATGTTTCGCAGTTACATGGGTTGACTATGTCATGGTGATTGATTGTGTAGTATGTGTAAATTATTGAGTAACCAATGTAGTAATGACACATCAAGTGGCACCTCATTTGGTATCTAATGTGTGAATTTTTATGACTGGAAGTTCACAACAACAATTTGAAGACTCCATCAAGTGCAAGTCAAACTCACAAAGACTAGTTTCTTCTTTTATATCCTTGGAATCATTCACACAAATTAGAAACAAAGATGGACAAAGTAGATAACTAAAACTAAAAAAAAGTGAAGATTAATAATGAGAAAGCAATCGAAGAATTTAAATCTACTAAGCAACATTCATAACAAATAATCTCTCATCATCTTTTTAAAACTCAAACCATCCCACTGGCTAAGTATACAAATTTTGAAAAATAAATCAATTAAGGGCCAAATTAAATTAACTATAGTTTTGATATCCGTTTCCTTTACTTTTTTTTGTAATTTTGATAATAAACTTGGGAAGCATAAAGAACGAAATCTTAAAGATTAACAATAGCCCATCAAAACCTTTTGGGCAAACATGCCCTATGAAAAACTCATATCAACAATAATATATCAAAACCTGTCATTTTTGAAAATTATATAAAAACTACGCATTAAGGCATTCCAAGAATGAAACATGAAGGTGAAATTAATTCATTCAAGCACTAATAACAGAGGAGATAAAGTATATTTTTTTATGAGGTATTACTTTGCTTTATCATCATACTAGATCTAATAATTCAATTAGCCATAAAAATTTTAAAAAATTACTGATACTATTTGCATGGAACTAACCAAAAATAAAATATAAATAAAAGGAACTCACTTCTATAAATTAAAGAAGAAGAGGAACATTCTACATAAAATAAAAATTCAAATACAAACTCCATTCTTCGACAAGTAGACAATGGAAATGAAGCAGTATTCTACATCTTCTACTACTCCTACTCGTAAAAACTCTACAACATATCCTCACCAAAATCTCTCATGCTCCTCTATTTATAGGTTAAAATTCATTCCTCGCCAAACTTGTTTCACCTCATTCCTTTTTCCCTCCGTGTATATATCAACTTCCTTTGATAGGAATCTTCTTGGCTCTTTCCTTTCATGAATTGGAGTATTAAATATTGCTTGATTATTATGATTTTGACTTTACGGTAACATAATATTAAATCCTACAAAACAAAATAGAACTCGTTAACTAAAAAAAATTAATATTACGAAAGGACAAGAGTAGGATAATATAATGCATTAGCTATATGTCTATACCTATCCCTAGCATTACTCCATATGACATGTTAAATTTATTTTATAAACTCAGTGAATAGTTAATGCATCTTATGCAGAAATTACCTCAGTTTCCCCTACCTACGCATGATGTGGTATTGAAATATGGGGCTCCAAGTGAGTTTGAGGTGATTATTTTCTTTCATCATTTACAATCAAGTTTAATTTGTAAATTCCATTTGCTAATTTAGTTCAATGATGCAGCGCAACATTGTTGCTTATGATGAAAGCCAATCTCGGGATCTGGAAAAAGCTCTAGTTCTTAGTGATGCCATCTCAGATCTTCCTCCTGTACTTGCTCTCTTTCTTACTTTTGCTGGTTATATGTTCTTTTGTGATAAAACGGCATTCTAATGTAACTTGATTTTTAAGGTCTCAAATTCTGAATATCGTGACAAAATGTCGTACAGAAGAGCTCCGGAAACCGAGTTCGAAAAATACATTAGAGCTTCAAAATCTGGTGAGCTGATTCTCATTCATCCAACAAACCTAGTGTTAGTTTAAAACTAAATAATCACCGTAGAATATGGTCTTCACCTTTTACATTTGAGAAGGACAAACATAAACCCCATAAGAAAATTGGTAAGCAAGAAAGAGACGAACACAAACAAAATATGAAAAAAAAACTGAATCTTCATTTTTCATTTATCTTTTTATCATTCACTTTTATGTTGCTATTGATTTCCAACGATTCTTGATGCTCCATATTTCTTCAGTAATGGTCCACTGATATCAGTGAGCTACCATTGTAAATTTATAACATGTATTGACACTGGATCATATTTCCTAAAAGTATTTTTTAAATAGATTATGCTTTACCAATTTGAATTGATTTTACACATTTGCTTGATGAAATTTGTAACCTAAATGTCCTAGATTATGTTTTAGTAAATTCCCTTTTATGTACTCTGCTTTCCTATCATACATAGCTGCTTTTGTATTAGATAAATAAATAATGTTGTATATATTATTTAAAAAATAATTATCAACTTAAATTTTACCCTCATGTATGGTATCTTAAATATTTTTATATATTTGGTTGAAATAACTTTAAAAACTCATTGGATGCATGATTTAATGGATCACTAGAAATTAAATTCAATCACTTTGCGTGTAGAGTATAGCTACCCATGTCCATTAAGGTGTTAACTTAACACTCATGACTCTTGTTTATTTCCTTGTATCTATACCTTGCAATAGTACCATTTGGATGGATCTATGCAATATTGATGAATTATTCTACATGATCTATTCCATATTAATAAACAGTAATATAAAGTCATTTGAATATGAACAGACTACATATTGATGGATTGTTTATAATTAACACAGATGATATTATGTAATATTTTCAAAAATGAAAACTCGAAGAATGTTATTGTGGACAATGTTATTCAATTTTGAATATTATGTTATCAATATAATATATATATATATATATATATATATATATATATATATTGTTTTAATCTTAAGTTTATTTTTTTAGTTTATGTTGCGATAGTTTAACAAATTTCTTGTATCTGCCCCTCCCTATCTGGCCATAATATAGCTTTAATAGTTCTTCAGTTGTGTTACACTTCTTTTTAATATAAATATTGTTCATGTTTATTGAGTTGCGGAGGTTTGACATTTTTTTTCCTTCTAATCTCTAGATATGATGGGTTTTGCAACCAGCGGTACAGCTAGAACAGAAAAGTCTGTACTATATGATCATCGGCCTCTTCCATTAAGTGAGGATGACTATTTACGAGTTTGTCATGTCCCGCAAAGAAAGGTTTGCATCAAATTGATCATGTAGATTTTTTGACTGCTTAACCTTTACTGTTTCACAATGTGTATGTTTTTATAGGGAGCCAACTTTAGGGACCTACCAGGTATTGTTGTTGGAGCTGATAACATAGTTCGACGAACAGATGAGCCAACACTGATGCCGTCAGGAAGACCATGGGTAAGACTTCAAAGTAATTTAAACTTTAGATAACATATTGTTTGTAAATTAATACAAATATATGGGTAATTAATTGGTGCTACTTGCAACAAAAGTCGACCTGCTTTTTGTCCCAATATAAATCTTTTCCGTAACAGTAGGCTAGTTTTGGTACTTGCTTTCTCAATTTGTCAACTTGTTCCTGAAGACTAATGTTTTGCTCCTTCAATTCATTTCAGTTTGTTTAATCCTCTTCTAAATTATGTCTTCATGCGACGTGTAACTGTTTTGCATCTAAGCTTTACAATGAAGTGTTTTTTTCTTTATAATGTTTAGGTACCAGACTATGCAATTAATTTTTGTCATGGAAAGTCCACAAGGTATGCATGTATTTTAATCTGCAGCGAGCGACCTCAGTTTCTCTTCATTATATTTTGGGTTTCCCTTTCCCTTTCTCACTGCCAAAATGCAGACCATTTTCACGATTATGGTGGGATGAGATGGTAGCAACTGTGTTGTGCAGACCAGATCTTCATTCCCAGGTAGTCTAACCTAGCCCCTAGGTTCTTCTATTATTATCAAGTCTGTATAGGATTTTATATTGATACGATTTTCTTATTCAAGCGAATTTTACATCCCGAGCAAGATAGAGTCCTTACTGTTCGCGAGTGCGCAAGGTTACAAGGGTTCCATGACTATTACGAGCTCTGTGGGGACGTTAAAGATAGGTAATTATTGTTCGATTACAATATTCATTGAATCTATATGAACTTTTAAAACATCTCAAATTCAAATGAGCAAGGATTATATATAGTTTTGTGTCGTGATGATGATGGTCAAATATTTGGCCTTCCTTGTTCAGATATTGTCAAGTGGGTAATGCTGTGGCTGTTCCTGTTGGGCGTGCATTAGGATATTCATTGGGGATGGCAGTGCTGAAGATGAGTGGAGACGAACCTCTCATGACTCTCCCACCCAAGTTCTCCCATTCAACAACTGAGCAATTGCTGCAGCGAGTGATGGGAAAATAATAATCATCTCATTCTTTTCATTTGTATGTTCAATAAACCATCAATTATTCAGTGTGTAGGAAGGACTTTCTTGCGCCATTGTTGTATCAAGAAGAGATATGGATGAATTACTTCATAAAAAAATATGTTGCTTTTTTGTCTGCCATGTTCTATGCACCAACCCTTTTTATATTATGGAGTTATTTTATATTAATATAATTAATAAATGAAAATTAATCTTTTTATGGCAAACAAAACACTTTATTTGATGATGATTTTATGATTATTTATAATTACGTATTATTTTGTGCAAGTTATTTTCTGGATTATAAGTATGTTAACATTATTATAACACTCTAAATTTTGTTGTGATCTCATTTTGATCATTCGTCTCTCTTTCATAAAGTAATACTACCAAGCAGTGTTTTATAAGTTGTTTTTTTTCGGGGAAAAACTTATTTTTTGGTTTATAAGTTAATTTCCATAAGTAACAAATTTTGAGTTGTGAAAAAGTTGACTTATAAGACAGTTTATTTTATATAAGCAACTTTGACTAAATGTAGTGACAAAATTACCCTCTATTGTTCTTTTAAGTGACAACTTTACCCTTTCAACCTTAAAAACTTCAGCTCTTCCTAACGCACAAACGGCTTAATCCAGATTTACTACTCTCTCTGCACTCGCTGCGCTGGATCTCTACTCTTTCTCTGTACTCGATCTCTGCTCTCTCTCCCCCTCGATCTGCTCTCATCTGCTCGCTGATTTTAAGTTTTATGTGTTTAATTTCAAGCTTGTTAAAATTGGTGGGAGAAGAATTGTGTTCGTTATGATTTTTTGAACTGTTTAGTCGTGGTTTATTGCAAAAACCACAATCTTTTTGTTAGTTCCTATTTTAGTTGGCGTTTGAATTTTGTTGTGATTTATCTGAATTATTGTATGCATTAGGGGGTGAGTAGGGGTTTTTTTTGTTATTTTTGGAATTATTGTATGTATTTGCAATGTTTGATGTTATTAATTGGGGAAATTTATCTGTTTAAATTTAGCAACTATACCTTCTACAGAATCTCTGTTTCTCTATCTTTGAAGTTAGGTGGGTTTCCAATTATTAAATTACTGTAAAGTTTGTGCCTTTTATACATACAATTGGTTTTGTTTTGATAATTTTTTCCCCTAGATTATGCATAGTGGATGGTTATGAATTGGTCCTTTAGCTTTTGGTGAATGGTGTAATTACATTCCCTAGCTGAAGGGGAATTAATATCCCCTTTGAATTGATACTATCAATTCATTTAAGTTTTCTTCAATTTATACTGAATTCTCTGATATTAAAGATGTTATTTACCTTATAGATTTATAAAATATTAGGCATTTGGGATGGGGGCAGTTTTTTAGAGAGCGCAGAGCCATATAGCTGTTGTATAAACACTAAGCAAAAAAAATCAGAAACAGGCTAATAAAATATTCCAAAATAAATGGAATCCAGCAAAACACTCTATCCTGGTATATCCTCCTAAGAGCATTAAGAAGCAAAAACTTATCCTAGTGCAAATTCCTCCATAAACAGTA
Organism: Panax quinquefolius; assembly: GCA_020205615.1. Classification (NCBI taxonomy): domain Eukaryota; kingdom Viridiplantae; phylum Streptophyta; class Magnoliopsida; order Apiales; family Araliaceae; genus Panax; species Panax quinquefolius. The sequence goes on along the minus strand of CM035155.1, from coordinate 155,766,997 downwards.
TAAATAGCAAAGAACTCCATGGCCAAACTTTGTTCATCCAAAAGATTAGCCTATACACTCTGATTCTTTGACTCCCTCCATATCAGAGGCGGAAGGTGGTGGGGTCAGGGGGTCGGGGGGTCATATGACCCTGCCACCCTTCTAATTGATCTTGTAATTTGGCTGCTCTCAGCATAATTGTGGATAATGAATGTAGCCATCTACAGACTACTTAATGACACTAATTTTTTAGGTTGGGTGGATTGTTCCTTTTTAAAGACAAGTGGGTTTAGAATATTATGATGGTAAAACAACTAGACAAAGAAGCCACCTATCATCAGAGCAACCGGTGGAAGTAGATAATAGAGAGATTGTCCCAAAATGCGGTCATCCATGGGCTGTATAGCATTTACAATATTCTTATCCAATAGAAGTTTAACGTCAAAATAATCATCAATTTTGGATGAAAACATCACCCGTGAATGGAAAAATGTTTTTTCCTTTTCTCAAGTACAATTAACCTTGAGCACACTACTTGATCCATAAGAAAAAACACTAGTAAATTTTGTTATGTTGTTCAAATAAAACTTTTGCAGGGTTTATCTATTGCATGCTCAAAAGATAATCACAGAAGAATTATTGGGGGAAAGAAAATTACAAGATCAATTGACTTTGACTAAAAACTTCAAAGTAAGTCCTATAGTTCGGGGGAAATTAAAGAATATATATATATATATATATATATATATATGTATGTATATGTATTTAAAGCCATTAGACTCACAACTCAAAGGTTGACAAGGGTTGGAATAGATTGTTGTGAAATACTATAATTCGGAAAAATGAATTTGAAAGCACTACAAGCGTCAATAAATAATTTTTTTTTACTGATGTATTTTGACCTCCCTCTAAAAATGTTCTGGCGTGCTCCATATAGATCACATAAGGGGTATTTTTAAGGGGCAGTAGTTGAGATATAATAGGGATTGGAGGAAATCCTTTGTTAAGGATTCGTTATTTCTATCTTTTTCTTTTACTGAGGAAATGAAATGAGAGGTGGGTAATCTTAGACCCAACAATAGGGAAGAACAACAAGGAAGATGGAATACAAGTAAGATGATATGCATCAATTTAAGAAACTTGTTTATATCCAAGCAGACAATACAAAATATTGATAGTGTGCTGCTATGGTTGTTAAGTTTCAAAACTCTTCTGCTGAAATCCTTATAGTTGTTTATCTTGTAATTGGGCTGCTGTGGTTGTTAATTTAAATCCCCTTTTTTATACTCTCTCTGTTTCTTTTAACTTTACGTATGCATTGTTATCAGAATGAAGTTGTTCGCGCAATTGAAATAAGAGGATTGTAACCTCTTTGGGTCCAACATACATAAAACTTGAGCAAGCAATGACTGAGCTTTAAAGCTTTGTATAAGGTAATAACAATTCTCAAATATATAATTACATGGCATAGGTATCATGTCCAATTTTATTTTGTACAGGAACTCTACTGTTTATTTACTTTGGAATTAAAATATTTGCAACTCGACTTAAAATGTTTTGGGAGGTCAGTGCAGGTGTTCAAGAGTTTGCACTAAGTATACACTGACTTTGTCCCATGTACTATTGGAGGTTTTTCTTATTGTGCTTATTGCCAGTTCATTTTCAAAACTTTATTTTGATACTTGTTCTTGCAAGCAAATTATTTCAATACTTAAATTAGTAATGATTTAACTATGGTGATGACAATGTTGTATGCTAGGGTGGATCTACTTCAGTTAGTAATGGTTTAATTATACAATCAATGAGAGATAATATTGCCTTAATAATCTCTAACTTGGAATAAGATTGTAGTTGATATGTTTAGAAAAATTGTTTAATGTTTTATTTAATGAAAAAATGTTGATTGTTATGATATGATATTGAACCAATGTATTTTTTTATTAATGTCTTTTTTAGTAATCTTTACATTTTATTTTAACTTATAAATCATCAGCCGAACACCTTCACAACTTGTTTTAACTTAATTTCTGACTTATAAGTCAAACTGATACTGAACGCTTTTACTTATAAGTTGCAGCTTAAAATGACTTATAAGTCAACTTAAATTTTAACTTTAAGTCATTTTAAAATAAGTCGTTGCCGAACGTGCCCTAAGTATAATGATCTCCGATATAATATTAGGTAAGTTTCACCATAGATATATCTATATAATTAAGTCTAATTATATAGATATATATATATATATATATATATATATATAAATGCATATACAATTAAGTACAATTATGCGTTTACTTGCATTGGTGCCATGTTTTGGTTAGATGAACTGATGTTCTGCTTTGATTTATAATTACATATTATTTTCTGCAAGTTATTTTCTGGATTATAAATTACATATTATTCAATCTAAGTTTCTAGTGTTTTGGAATTGGTCAATTTATGGTTTAACAAAATCCGATTATGTCATAATTAAGAGTTTAAGATCCATATGTTTTTATTGGTTGGCACAAGTTTGAGGACTTTTGTTAATGTATACAACCCGATTTTTCTGAGCAATGGATTGAATTATGATTCAGATTAGTTCCAGATACTTTCTATATTTTATTTTGATGGAAAGGATAACTTCAAGCTCCCAACTAATTAATTTTACATTTTATTTCGATGGGAGAGATGTAGTTTTAGCTTTTTACTGATTTCGGTTTGGAATCTAGATAGATGATCATAGTACCTCCATCCGAAAAATGTGAGTCATATTTATGTATATAGTACTAAGGTTTATCAAGGACACACTAACCATTATGTTTGCCAATAATTTTTTCCCACTAACAGAGTTGGTATTGGAACAAGACTTGCTGAAACTGTCTAAAATCTCATTGTTGGCAAGAGTATGATTCTAAAATCTAGGATGTCTGGGGTCTCCCAGATATTGATAAATGTATGGTTCGAAAATCTAAGCTGTGTTTTAAGGAAATCTATAGTACCTGGATATAATCTTGCAACTGTCAGACTTTAGAGTTAGTTCAGAGTTCAGACAACAAATGAAATGGAACTGGGCATGTTTGATCTTGATATGCCTATCTCTTAGAACATTCAAACGTCATTCCATCACTTATGATTAACAAAGCATGTTAACTGACTAAATGTAGGCTGACTTGCAGATACTGTATCAACAATAAAACCTCATCTCTATGATGATTCAAAAAACCTCACTACATTTCTCATGTTATTTTATTTACCGGGGAACATTGTAGTCAATCTTTGTGATGGTGCCCACTACTTATTCAAAGGGCCATACATTTATCTCATTATATTACTTAATGGGAACTATACATGGAAATCACGAATGGAGTCAAGTCTTATTCTCCACATTTTATCCCTCACGTCATAAGAACATTAAGATATCAGTATACTATAATGCAAAAGTTGATTCCAGTTTTTTGCTTGGCATAACTTTGTGCGTTCTAGTTCAGATTGTTCATGATCTCGGTGTCTTCTTGAAGGGCCGTCCTGGTAGTTACATTTACAGCAAGAACCAGTGTCTCATTTGGCTCAGAAAGCTGAGTTTTTACCTACTGATGCACTATAGGTTAATAAGTGTCTATTTTGTGGACCAATTATGGCTACTGATCTCAAAGGTAATATTTACTCTTCAGTGTTTCCCTTATTTTCCTTGAACATGAAGTTGATTTATAGTATGAACATTGTCTGCCAGTCTCGATCTATTTTAGTATTCTCTTGTTTTATTTCTTTTATGTTCTTGATCTTACAGTAATTTTCTCATCTTTTTCCATTTGTTTTATAGGGATGGCTATTGTCGTTATGGGTGTCAGTGGTGCTGGGAAATCGTGAGTATTACAAACTATTTTGTTGTGTCAACTATTTATACACCGCTCCGGTTTTTTTGCAGTCTTTTGACTCTTTTCTTCATTAAGATCAACTTATACTATGAAAATATGTGGGAATGTGCATATAAATAAAGGCATCTACATTTAGTAATGGAAGGATCAGATTGTCGTGTGCAAGCTATGTTTAGTAAAGAACTTACTTAATATGAAGAGAAAAACCATTACAGAAGAAACATATAAATACATCGTAACTTTGTGAAAAAGATCTGCACGAGAGTTTTCAACTGATACAGATAAGATGTAGGTTCCAACACAGGTTGCTTCTACCTTATTCACCCAGTGATTGTTGAGTTGAATTTCCTGAATTTGGATATCCTTTCTTGAAACATATTTGGAGTTCCCTGTCATCAAGTTTTACCGCTTTCTTTCAAAATAACCGATACGCTTCCTCTCGTATAATTGGAAACATTCCCCTTTTCATATGAAAACCAAGGACCATTGCACTTGTCATTGTGACAATTTTGGATATAAATAATCTTCATAATATTTTATTCTCTACTTAAGCAAGCAAATCTACAATAGAACTATCACACTTTCTCCACTCACACATTAGTGTTCTGTTATTGCCGTGTAATATTTTGTGTTATTCGGTCAAAGTCCTTGCTCATGTCCTTCATCTGGCCTTGACAGAACGATAGGTAAGATGCTGGCAGAAGTTATAAACTGCACCTTTCTTGATGCCGATGATTACCACTCACAATCAAACAAAGGTGCGATTATCAGTCTAAGAAGATTTATTTTTGTACCGACAATGTCATCTCTATCATAAAGTTAATTCACATTCCCTGCTATCATTTATCATAATTCATTGTATTTTGGACTTGCAATATGTATAATAAAACAGAGAAGATGCAGAAAGGGGTTCCTTTATCAGAGGAAGACCGTATACCATGGCTTGAAACGCTACGAGACGCCCTCAGCAGTTGCCTAGTTCATGACAGAAGTGTGGTACTTGGTTGTTCTGCTCTGCAAAAGCACTACAGAGATATTCTTAGGTCTGCAGATCCAAATTATAAACCGGATATTGATGTTTGTGCTGTGAAATTTGTTCTGTTGGATGTTCAGGCCGACGTTCTTGCTGTTCGGGTAGAGAAAAGAGCAGCAGAAGGAAAGCATTTCATGCCAGCTAAGCTCTTGCAATCTCAATTAGAGTTGCTTCAGGTTGATGATTCCGAAGGGATATATAGAATCGATGCTACACAAAGACCTCAGGCCATTCTAAAAATCATACAAACTGAGATTTTTTAATCATCAGAAGAATACTTCACACAATTGTATGTTCATTTTTCGTATTGTAGTGGTGCACTAATAAAATTGCTTGTGCGGTTTTTCCCAGTTTACATTTGGGAAATTTTCATTTGCATGTATTTCTAATTTAGTAACAGATTTTACTACGATGCAAGTGACAAATAACTATTCTAATTAATATGATATGTTAATATTATCATTGCATTATACGAGCAGAATTTTATTAAATTTATTAAAGTTTATTTGTTAATAAATTTAAAGGAACACCTTGATGTGCTTATTAAATTTATTTGTTTATTTGTTAATAATTTTTCCAATCTATTATCCTAAGATCATCATGAATACGCAAAACAATAAATAGAATAATTAGTATTATTCTATAGTTAGTTTATAATTATTATATTTGTTTGTATTAAAATTAAATATGAAGTTTTGAAAATAACAAAATGATAATATAATTAGTAGTATTTTATAGTTAGTTTATAATTATTATATTTGTTTGTAGTATAACTAAATAACTTCATATCAATTTTAATTTTAAGATTTCATTTGATTCTAAAAGTCAAAATATATCTATTTTGGAAGGAATGAGTATATATATGTATATATATTGGATTTATATTTTCATTCACTATTTATATTAGAAAAATTAAAAAGAGAGGATGAGAATCTCATTTCCATGGAGATAAATATAAATTAGGATTTACACTACAATATAACAATTAGAAAATAATTATAAAGATTAATGTATCTATAAAATAATAGATTGAAAATAATAAAAGCATACTTGAGATTCTTGAAATAGAGCTTACACTTTACTGAACAATTCAATAAAATATACAATAATCCACCAATTTTACAACAAAAAAATAAAAAAAATTCGATATAGTATGTGGCGATGAATAGTGCCGTAAAATAGTATATACCACCCATCTTGAACACCAAATAACGATTAATCGTGCATGTACGTAATACAAAAATAATCTTAAATATACAAAAATTTGAGTTTTAATATCTGTCTTGGAAGAAAAGGTGAGAGTGATCTTTGAATGAAACTTGTCTTCTACAAAACAATATCTACTCTTTATAGGAAAAATAAGTCCTCATTACAATTATTATCACAGAATTTTCCACCAAAATCTATTTCTAATTTGAATAGACTTGGGGACTACTATACCCAAAAATTATCATCAACGGACCATCACTCTGGAACATAAATAAATCCATCACTATCCACATAAAATTCATATTCTCAAATAATATTTTCACGAAGAAAACATGAAAAGAAAAGGGTGACCAAACCTCTCCTTGCGAACTATATTCATTAGTATCCGACCACAAATTATCCATGCACTACAGGCCAAGGATATTCGTGTATTCATCAATGGTCATGATCATGCCAACAACTGTCCATCAATGCACTACGGGCCAATGAGGACTTTTACCACATCATTTGTAATATTACGGTCATGATTATACCGAATAATCCCTGGTCATAATCATACCAAGTCCATCTATGCACTACATGCCACAAATGACTTTTAATAAAATATAAACATGAGGATGATGACAATGATATAAGAATTCAATAAAACAAGTTCAAGAATTAATTTATCCAGGAACTAATAACGTCCAAATTGTCAACATGATACTTCTTTGTAGAGTAAAATTCAAGAATGCTCAGAAGAATATTTCTATGAAAAGATACTAGATGAAGCGCAAATATCAAGGATATTCCACTAATTTCATGGAGTATAGAAGTCAAAACTTTAACTAACTGAGTATAATAAAGAATGAAATAACAAAAAAAATCACCGGAAATAACAAAAAAAAAAATTACAGGCATGTGATAGGCAGAAATGCAAAAAAGTTATTCCAATGAGAATAATAAATAACGGAACCACGTTAAAGGCGTAAAAGCACTGACGAGGATATTCCAATGAGAATAAAAAAGGCGGAATCGAAGTCGGGCGAAATTACGCAAGACCGACAGGATATTCCAGCAGAATAATAAAGAATGGAATAATAGAAGAATTTCACCATGTATGCGGACTTAGCATGATGTATGCATTATTCAACATAATAATAAGGAATGGAATAATAGAAGAATTTCACCATGTATGCGATTGATAGCATAACGAGGTTATTCCAACATAATAATAAGGAATGGAATAATAGAAAATTTTCACCATGTATGCGAGACTTTTTTGCATAGACAGGTTATTCCAACATAATAATAAGGAATGGAATAATAGAAAAATTTCACCATGTATGCAGTACTTCGCATAGACAGTTTATTCCAATATAATAATAAGGAATGGAATAATAGAAGAATTTCACCAAGTATAGGGTAGTCCACGTATACTGAGTTATTCCAATGAATAATAAAGAATGGAATAATGAAGTTCTCTTCATGAATATGAAAAAAAATAATACCCTTACCTTATAAAGAAAAAAAGCGGATATAGAAGTAGTGAAGTAGCGAGAATACTCTTCTTCTTTCTTCTCTCTATATTTTTCTCTCTACAGAGTTTAATGAATTAAGTGAAATAATGAAGGAATGATGTGGCGCCCCAAAATAGGTATACATCACCTATTTTGAGTAAATCCGATAACATGATCTGAAATAATTACAACTTTATTAATACAACATATAAATCTGTGAGTTTAAATACAAATATTGCCATCCCAGACAATATTCACACCCAAATAATTCCTCATTACAATTATTGGAATATTATTTTATAAAAATGGTGAGGACTACTAAGACAACTTTCTAGATTCATCATTCTACACCCCGACTAGAACTCACTACATTCTCGTCTCCTGAGAAAAAAAATGGAACAAAAAGGAAAAGGGTGAGCTCAACTAGCCCAGTAAAGAATATTATGACTAAGATAATATAGAACAAATTATCATTAGTCTTCAATAGGAAAAAAATCTGATAAAATACAATAGACAACAAGTTTCAGATCAATATTCGCACCGGAACTAATAATTCATAGAAGAGTTACGTAGAGAATGTAATCTACTATTATCTATGAATTTAAAAGTCCATCATCAATATTTTATCCCTATAATATCAATCAATATACATCTTGAATCAAATATTCATCTTTGCACTACAGGCCAAAGATATTCATCAGTTGGTCATGTTCATCTCAACACTTGTTCATCTTTGCACTACGGGCCAAAGATATTCATAAGAAAATCAACCATCTTTGCACTACTACGGGCCAAAGATATTCGATAATATCATCATTTGGGATGAGGATGATGAAAAATATTTTAAAGAAGAGCGAATCCGGTGAAACAAAAGAATAAATATTAAGGATTAGATACTTTAAACAAATCGAGTTCAAAAATACTTCATTAATAATCATAGTGAAGTAAAATTTAAGAATGATCAAAAATATGGATACAATCAAAGCTAGTATCAATAATAAATATTTTGGATGAAAAAATAAAATTTTAATTTTTACGTGAATAGTCTTAGTATTCGTGAATAAGTGTCAGTATACGTGAATTGTGTCATATCACGTGAATAGTAACCAAACACTAAAAAGACAAGAATTTCACAAGAAAAATCTTACCAATATTAAAGCATAATGATATTAGAAGAAATAATATCATTTAAAAAAATAATATCCCTTACCTTGAAAAAGACTATCTTACAAATTTGGAATATCGGATATAATCTTTGAAGAAAACTTGCAACCGTATATATAGCAACACTCAAAGTATCAAAATACTCACAAGAATAATTTCGATAATATAGAGAGAGAAAGGGAGAAAACTTGGTTTCGAGGTGTGATTTTCAATTCTAACCTAAACACCTATTTATAGGAAAATGCTTAGAGAATTAAAGCGAGAAAATTTAATAAAATATTAATATATATTTATTAAATTCTTAAGCACACATAATCTGATTCAAAACATCAGCCACCAAGAGTGACCCACCTCACCTAAATAAAAAAAATGTTTTTCTTATTAAAAATATTTAAAACTTTAAAAATCAATTATTCTCGAATTTCGGAACTTCAATAATTCATAATAAATAGCCCTTTTATCAGAAAAATTCGAACCTTATGTCCTTTCCATAGGAAATTTCATTCTCTACAACTTTGAAGAAAGAAAGTTTTTCAAATTCAAGCAGAAATTGATAAGAAATCCACAAACGAAGCGATTTTTACGTGCTATAATCAAATTTCGAGTCAAGAAATGGGGTCCACAAACATGAAAAACATGTTTTAAATATTTTAGTAACAAAAATACTTTTTCTCCTCATATATTCATATATCCCATATTCATGTAAAAATATCACCATTATTATATTATTAAAATATAATAATATATTTAAATAAATTATTTTATCAAAAAAAATAAAATATTAATTTTTCAACAATTGTCACATTAAAATTTTCTCCACCTATATCCACATAAAATGAATATTTTTTATTATCATATAAATTAATAATTAATTATTCACAAATAATATTACAGAATCACAATACTGGTAACCAGACTGTTCCCAGGAAAGAGGGGGCTTTCCAATAAGGATTTCTCCTTACTGGCGCACAATTAGGTGACCAAACCTCTCCTTAGACAAAATTTTCTAGACATTGCCAATAATGTTATCTAATAATATTATTCAAATAATATGAATTATTGATCCGATAATGGAAAATAATGTATAATGACAATTATTAAAACAACAATAATATAAAATATCAACATAGCAATTATTGAATCAATAAAATAAAATATTGAACAGTAATTACTGTAACAATTATTGAGTGGTGCCTTTTTACGTAAAAATTAATAATTAGTGCAATACCGTGTGCTACTGTGTTTTAACCACCGGATATTCCAACAGTATTAACGGTAACAACTACGTCGTTATTTATAAACAACTTATACTTGTCATTTTTTTTCATTCAATCACTTTCCGTTATGGGGCCCACACAAGGCTGCGCCGTCGTACGAATATTCTCCAACAGTAAGAATATTCCACGACTAAACGAATATTCTACGATAAAAATGAATATTTTATAACCACTTGCTTATTTGGAATATTTGCGCATTTTACCCATAACTAACCACATTAATCAAATCAACCCTTACTGTGACGCCCCCAAAATAGGTATACATCACCTATTCTGAGTTGTCAATACATGGTACAGAAACAACTACAACTTTATTATTACAACAAGAAAGCGTGAGTTTGAATACAAATATTATCTTACAGCAGCAATATCTATACTCAAATAAATCCTCATCACATTTATTGATACATTATTTTACAAAAATGGTGAGGACTACTAAACAATCCTTTCTAAAACCTTCATTCCATACCCAGGCTCGTACTCATTTATATTCTCGCCTCACGAGAAAAAATGGAACAAAAAAGAAAAGGGTGAGCTCAACTAGCTCAAGTAAAGAATATTATGACTAAGATAATATCTGACAAATTATCGTTAGTCTTCAACGAGGGAAAAATCTAATAGAATACTGATAGACAACAAATTTTAAATCAATATTCGCGTGAATGAAATAATAATTCATTAGAAGAGTTAAGTAGAGAATGCAAACTACTATCTTACATGTATGAATTTAAAAGTTCATCGTCTATCTTTTATCCTTGTAACATCAATCAATATACATCTGGAATCAAATATTCATCTTTGCACTCTGAGCCAAAGATATTCATCGATTGGTCATATTCATTTAAACACTGTTCATCTTTGCACTACGGGCCAAAGATATTCTTCAGAAATCATTCATCTTTGCACTTCTGGGCCAAAGATATTCTTAAGAAATCATTTATCTGCACTACTGAGGCCAAAGATATTCCATAATATCATCATTTAAGACCGAGGATGATGAAAATATTTTTAAAAAAGCGAATCCGGTGAAACAAAATGACAAGGATTAAGGATTAAGGATTAAGTACTTGGTTTTATCCACGTCCAAAAATACCTCAAAATAATCATAGTGGTGTAAAATTCAAGAATGATCAAAACATGGATACAATCGAGTTAGTATCCGAATATATATTTTAGACGAAAAGAAGAAATTTTATTTTTCGGTGAATAATAGTATCGTGAATAAGTGTCAGATATCGTGAATAGTCGATATCGTGAATAGTAACTCAAACACCAAAAGATAGAAATTCCATAAAAACATCTTCACGCTTACATGAATAGTACTCGTGAATAGTAACTGCGTGAATAGTAACTTCGTGAATAGTAACTCGTGAATAGTAACTCATGAATAAGTAACCCATGAATAGTAACCCAGACATGAAAAAGTTCCAAATTTGATAAAAACTTGGATCAACATTTCAAAGATAATGATATTGAAGAAATAATATCATTCTGAAAAAATAATATCCCTTACCTCGAAAAGATCAGTCTTACAATTTAGAATCTAGGGTATAGTCTTTGAAGGGAACTTGCATAATCTAGCAATACTCAAAGTATACTCAAAATACTCACAAGAATACGCTCGATAATATAGAGAGAAAACTTGGTTTACGGTGTGATTTTCAATTCTAACCTAAGACCCTATTTATAGAAAATGCTTAGAACACAAAGTTAAGAAAATTTAATAAAATAATAATATTTCTTAAAAATATTCAAGCCCACCTTAGAAATCTGATTTCAGATCATTTATAACACATGTGAGCCACTCAATTGCAACAAAAAACGTTTTTCTTACAAAAATATTTTAAACTCCCAAAAATCAATTATTTTGAACTTGAACTTCAATAATTCATAATAAATAGCCCTTTCATCAGAAAATTCAAATCTCGCAAGTTTTTATAGGAATTTCAATTCTCTACAACTTTGCAGAAGAAAGTTTTTCAAATTCCAAATAGAAATTGGACCGAAATCCACAAACAAGCGATTTTACTGGTATAATCAAATTTCGGTCAATAAATGGGGTCCACATGACATGTTTAACATGTTTTAAACATTTATTACAACAAAAATACTCTTCCTCCTCGTATACTCATATATCCCACATTCATTGTAAAAATATCACTAGTTAATATATTATTAAAATAATATATTTAAATGAATTATTTTATCGAGAAAAAAGATAAAATATTAATTTTCAACAATTGTCATTTTAAAAATTTTCTCCATCTATATCCACATAAAATCAATATTTTTCCCATCATATAAATCAATAATTAATTATTCACAATGTATGACAACAATATGACAACGAGTAGGTTCGGGGAAGGGGCTTTCCGATAAGAATTTCTTCTTCTTCTTGGTAGCTTGATTAGGTGACCAAACCTCTCCTTAGACAGAACTTTCTAGACATTGCCAATAATGTTATCTAATAATATTATTGAGGATAATATGAATTATTGCTTCGATAATGAAAAATCTTTGTGTAATGACAATTATTGAAACAATGAGAATATAAAATATCAACGCAAACAATTATTAACTCAATAAAATATTTGAGCGATAATTACTGTAACCATTATTGAGTAGTGCCTTCTTACGTAAGAATCAATAATTGGTGCAATACCGTGTCTTCTTGTTCAACAACGGCGTATTAGTGTGTTTTAACCACAAGGGTATTCCAATGAAGATAACTTGAATAACAACTGCAGATTATTTAAAAACAACTTATATTTGTCGTTTTCTTCATCCAATCGCTTTCAGTTATGGGGGCCACACATGGTCATTTGGCCGTCGATACGAATATTCTCGACAACGATCTGAATATTCCACGACCAAACGAATATTCCCTAAGCGATAATGAATATTTTATAACCACTTGCTTATTTTGAAATATTTGCGTATTTAACCCATAACTATCCACATTAATCAAATCAACCCTTACTATTTCAAAATAATAAATAAAGGAAATTCCTTTTATTTAAAAATTTCGGGGTCTTACACTTACTATTTCAAAATAATAAATTGAAGAAATTTAATTTCATTAATAATAAGTTGGGGTCTTACAACCTCCCCTCCTTATGAAATTTCGTCCTCGAAATTGACGTACATACCTGATGTTTCAAAAAAGGTGAAGATACCTCGTTTTCATTTCTGTTTCCAACTCCTAGGTCATTTCCTCAATAGCATGGTTCCTCCACAAAACTTTGACTTGGGGTATGACCTTTGTGCGTAGGACATGCTCCTTCCTATCCAAGATATTGACAAGTACATCTTCGTACGTTAAGTCTTCGGCTATCTCATCCGGTTCTAACTCAATAATGTGGTTCGGGTCTTTCACATATTTTCGAAGCACAGATATGTGAAACACATTATGAACACGAGACATACTTGGAGGTAACGCGAGTCTATAGGCTACATTTCCTACTCGGTCAAGAATTTGAAATGGACCAATAAATCGTGGATTGAGCTTTCCTCTTTTCCCGAATCTTGTAACTCCCTTCCATGGGACAACACCATGACAATACATGATCCCCGATACTAAATTCCACTTCCTTTCGATGAAGATCCGCATAACTCTTTTGTCGATCTTGTCTTAGTTTGTATCGTTGTCGAATCATTTGGATCTTTTACGTAGTAATTCGTACTAACTCTGGTCCCAATAATGTTGCTTTACCCACCTCATCCCAACATCTTGGAGAGCGACACTTTCTTCCATCTAGCGCTTGAATGGAGCTACCCTATACTTGACTAATAACTTTTGTTGTAGGAGAATTCCACCAATAGTAAATACTTATCCCAACTCCCTTTGAAGTCTAGGACACAGAGTCTTAATAGATCTTCAAGAGTTTGAATAGTCCTCTCTGATTGTCCGTCCGTTTGAGGATGGTATGCCGAACTGAATCGTAAATCCGTGCCCATAGCTTTATGTAAGCTAACCCAAAATCGTGAAGTGAATCTTGGGTCACGATCCAAAACTATGGATACTAACATGCCATGCAATCTCACAATCTCATTTACGTACATACGAGTAAGACGTTCAAGGGAAAAAGTCTCCCGTATTGGCAAGAAATGAGCAGACTTAGTTAATCTATCAACAATAACCCAAATCGCATCTACGCCTTAAGAAACCGTGGGAAGACCCGTAACGAAATTCATGGTAATGTGTTCCCACTTCCATTTTGGAATCTCAAGTGGTTGCAACGAACCCTTAGGTACTTGATGCTCCGCCTTTACACGTTGACAAGTTAAACACCTCGAGATAAACTTTGAAATCTCTCTCTTTTCATATTGTTCTACCAAAATGTATGTCGAAGATCACGATACATTTTGGTATTTCCAGGATGGATTGCAAACGGTGTATTATGTGCCTCCGTCATGATCTTGTATTTCCAATCAGAGTTGTTAGGAACACAAAGTCTGGAGTGGACTCGAAGTATTCCCTCTTCATCGATTCTCGCTTCCGGAATAACACCTTCTTGAACTTTCTTCTTCATACGCATCAGCTCTGGGTCGGTGGCTTGAGCAACTTTAACTTCATCGATTAAAGTTAGTTCTATTCGTATACTTGACATCATCGTACTCGTTCCTGCATATGATCTTTTACTCAACGCGTCAGCTATCACGTTTGCTTTTCCAAGATGGTATTGAATAGTGTGGTCGTAATCTTTTAACAGCTCGAGCCAACATCGTTGTCGCATGTTGAGTTCCTTTTGGGTGACGAAATATTTGAGGCTTTTATGGTCTTAATATATCTCCACTTTCTCTCCATATAGATAGTGCCTTAAGATCTTTAGCGCGAAAACGATTGCACGCTTGACTCTAGATCGTAAGTAGGATAATTCCTCTCATACTCTTTAAGTTGTTGCGAGGCATATGCTATGACTTTCCCACGTTGCATGAGAACACATCCTAACCCTTTGCACGAAGCATCATTGTAGATAACAAATCTATCAAGAACCGGATGGTATTGTCGAAGCAGGTGCGAAATGAGTCTCCTCTTAAGCTCTTGGAAACTCTTCTCGCATTCCTCGCTCCATACGAATTTTATATCTTTTGAGTAAATTTGAGTTAATGGAGTAGAGATTCGAGAAAATCCTTCCTGAATCTCCAGATAATAACCATTAAGCCCGAAAAGCTTCGATTACTTGATCCGCCGACTTTGGTTGCTCCCAACTTTGTATTGCTTCAATCTTCGACGGGTCAACAGACACTCCATGTTTTGACACCACGTGCCCAAGGAATGCTACTTCCTCAAGCCAGAACTCGCATTTCTTCAACTTGTCATATAGCTTGTTTTCACGAAGCCTTTGGAGTACCAGCCTCAAATGGTGCTCATGATTTTCACGGTTTTAGGAATATATAAGGATGTCATCAATAAAGACAACAACAAATTAATCCAAATAGTCTTTGAATACTCGGTTCATCATATCCATGAAAGTCGCAGGAGCATTAGTCAATCAAAAAGACATGACTAAAAATTTATAATGCCCGTATCGAGTTCTGAGGCAGTCTTTGGAATATCCTCAGTTCTAATCTTCAGCTGATGATATCCAGAATGAAGATCGATCTTTGAAAAGAATTATGCTCCTTGTAACTGGTCAAACAGGTCATTAATACGAGGTAAGGGATACCTATTCTTGATGGTGACATGGTTCAATTCTCGATAATCAATACAAAGTCAAATACTCCGTCTTTCTTCTTTACAAATAAAATAGGAGCACCCCAAGGAGATGTCTTAGGGGCCGAATGAAACCGATGTCAACAACTCTCTGTAGTTGGACCTTTAACTCCTAAAGTTCAATAGGAGCCATTCGATATGGGGTTTTAGAAATGGGTTTTGTACCGGGTTCAAGATCAATAAAGAATTCAACTTCACGTTACGGGGTAGGCGAGAAGTTCTTCAGAAAACACGTCAGGAAATTTACTAACAACAGGAATATTATTCAAATCTGAAGTGTCTTTATTCAAATCCATAACATGGGCTAAGAAAGCTTGACATCCGTTTTTCAATAAACGAATAGCTTTATGACTAGATATGACAATAATTGATTTTAATGGTTTAGTTGCTTGAATTCGTACAACAGGTTGGTTAGGAATATGAAAACTAACAACCTTACGAAAACAATCAATTTTGGCGTGATGAGTAGTTAACCAATCAATCCTTAAAATCACATCAAAAGCAAGTATCTTTAAAGAGATAAGGTCAACAGGTAATGTGATGTTGCCAACTTGGATCAAACAAGATTTATAAACAGTGGATGTGATGAAAGTTTCTCCTAACGGAGTCTCCACAGATAAATCAAAGTCTAATTCCTCTGGAGTTAAGTTTAAACGTTGAGCACAAGCAGAAGAGATAAATAAATGGGTAACACCAGTATCAAGTAAGGTATAAACTTCACAAGAATTTATGATTAGCTTACCCGTGATCACCTCATTTGGGTTCCTCGTATTTTGACTAGTCACGACAAACGCTCTTCCAGGAACCGTTGACTTTGACTTTTCTGGGACAGCCTTTTGAGTCACCATCCTTGCCGGACTTGGTTTCGCTACCGTACAATCTCGAGTGATATTTCCTTCTTTTCCACAATTATAGCATACCTTGAGCTGTTGTGGGCGGTTTGGGTGATATGTCCCTCTTTTCCACATTTATAGCATCTGATAGGTGGTCGTTCTCCTCCCTTAGAACCGATTCTTTCTTTGGTGTTGGCGTCTTCACATGGTCGTTGTTGAATCTCCTCTTTTTAAAATCTCCCCTCCGACTGGCTTCTTCTATTTTCATGGCCATGATTACCACGGAGTGGTTACCATTCTTGTCCGTATTTTTTCTTTCTCCTTGGTTATCGTTGTTACGATGGCTAGCATCCGTACAGTATGATCTGGTTGTGGTCCCTCGATTGAGCGTACTCGTTATCTACGCTAATAATTGAGCCTGTTGACAACATCTGAATAGAGAAAATTTATGAGAAATGAGATATTGGCGTATGTCGGGTTTCAAACCTCTCGAAACATCCGCGTCATACGTTCCTCATTCTCCACCAAATGAGGTCTAACTGGATAACTCTGCAAACTTCGCCTCGTCTTTGGGACAAATCATGTTATTTTGTTCCAATCTAATAAACTCTACTTCCTTCATATGACGAATACTTTCGGAAAGTACTTGTCATTGAATAGATTCTGAAAAGTCTCCCCAAGACATGCCTTTGAGTGCGGAAATTTGGATGGAGTGCGCTTCATGATTTCCACCGATGTCTGCCTCATTCACGGAACATAAAGGTGGCGAATGGAACCTTTTGTTCCTCCGTGCATCCCAAGACATCGAATATCTTGGTAATTTATTTAACCCACGTCTCCGACTTAATCGGATCCGGCTTTCCCCAAAATTCTAGTGGTCCTAACTCTTTGAACTGCTTGGATGTGACAAACTATGCGTTATTATCATTTCCACCTGTATTTTTTTGCACGAGTCTCCCTCGTCTGATTTTGCATGAACTGCAAAAAGCTTCTAAACATCCCGTCGTTCATCATCTACTCAGTGGTGTTATTCACAGGAGGAACATTGCCAACTTGTTGAACGTTCTCCTCGTTGGTGAGTAAAGGTGTCTCCACGGTCTCATTTACTCCACTGTTAACATTCTCAGTCGACATTCTCAAATACTACCATAAAATAAGGGTTAATTAAGGAAATCAAAATATCACATAATATCCCTGTATACTGACCAACTAACAAATAAACTTAGGTAGGACACCTTTAGCGAAGGATTTACTCGTCTCTCCCTCCTAGATTCTATTCCTCGATCTCGCCAGAGATCATATCCCTAAGCTCGATACCAATGTGGACGCCCCCAAAATAGGTATACATCACCTATTTTGAGTCTTCAATAACATGGTACAAAAACAACTACAACTTTATTAATACAACATATAAACTGTGAGTTTAAATACAAATATTGCCATCTAGACAATATTCACACCCAAATAAGTCCTCATTATAATTATTGGTACATTATTTTACAAAATGGTGAGGACTACTAAACAACTTTCTAGATCCATCATTCCACACCCCACTAGAACTCATTACATTCTCGCCTCACGAGAAGAAAAATAGAACAAAAAGGAAAAGGGTGAGCTCAACTAGCCCGATAAAGAATATTATGACTAAGATAATATAGAACAAATTATCGTTAGTTTTCAACGAGGGGAAAAATCGATAAAATACAATAGACAACAAGTTTTTAGATCAATATTCGCAGCAGAAATAATAATTCAAAGAAGAGTTACGTAGAGAATGTAATCTACTATTATCGATGAATTTAAAAGTCCATCATTAATATTTTATCCCTGTAACATCAATCAATATACATCTTAAATCAAATATTCATCTTTGCACTCTGAGCCAAAGATATTCATCGATTGGTCATGTTCATCTCAAACACTGTTCATCTTTGCACTACGGGCCAAAGATATTCATTAGAAAATCAACCATCTTTGCACTACTGGGCCAAAGATATTCGATAATATCATCATTTTGGGTGAGGATGATGAAAAATATTTTAAAGAAAGCGAATCGGTGAAACAAAAGAACAAATATTAAGGATTCGTACTTTTTAAACAATCCGAAAGTTCAAAATACTTCATTAATAATCATAGTGAAGTAAAATTCAAGAATGATCAAAAACATGGATACAATCAAAGCTAGTATCGATAATAGATATTTTGGACAAAAAATGAAATTTTAATTTTTCTGTGAATAGTCCGTATTCGTGAATAGTGTTGTATACGTGAATGTAGGTCGATATCGTGAATAGTAACCCCGACACTAAAAGACAAGAATTTCACAAGAAAAATCTTACCAATATTCCCGGCATAATGATATTGAAGAAATAATATCATTTAAAAAAATAATATCCACTTACCTCGAAAAGAATATGTACTTACTAAGGAAATCGGGATATAGTCTTTGAAGAGAACTTGCACCGTATAGCAACACTCAAAGTATCAAAATACTCACAAGAATACGCTCGATAATATAGAGAGAGAAAACATCAGTTTCTGGTGTGATTTTCAATTCTAACCTAAGCACCTATTTATAGGAAAATGCTTAGAACACGCGAAGCGAAAATTTAATAAAATATTAATATATATTTATTAAATTCTTACATTACATAATCTGATTCAAAACATCAGCCACCAAGAGTGACCCACCTCACCTAAATAAAAAAAACGTTTTTCTTATTAAAAATATTTAAAACTTCAAAAATCAATTATTTTGAAATTTGAAACTTCAATAATTCATAATAAATAGCCCTTTTATCAGAAAAATTCAAACGTTATGTCCATTCCATAGGAAATTTCATTCTCAACAACTACGAGAAGAAATTTTTCCAAATTCAAATGTAAATTGGACCAAAATCCAAACAGACGATTTTACAAGGTATAATCAAATTTCGGTCAAGAAATGGGGTCCACAAACATGAAAAACATGTTTTAAATATTTTAGTAACAAAAATACTTTTTCTCCTCATATATTCATATATCCCACATTCATTGTAAAAATATCACCATTATTATATTATTAAAATATAATAATATATTTAAATGAATTATTTTATCGAGAAAAAAATAAAATATTAGTTTTTCAACAATTGTCACATTAAAATTTTCTCCACCTATATCCACATAAAATGAATATTTTTATTATCATATAAATTAATAATAAATTATTCACAAATAATATTACAGAATCACAATATTGTGACGGAATCACCAGGAAAGGGGCTTTCGATAAGGATTTCTCCTTCTTGGCGGCGCAATTAGGTGACCAAACCTCTCCTTAGGATGAGAACTTTCTAGATATTGCCAATAATGTTATCTAATAATATTATTCAAATAATATGAATTATTGATCCGATAATGGAAAATATTGTGTAATGACAATTTTTGAAACTACTGATAATATAAAATATCAACATAGCAATTATTGAATCAATAAAATAAAATATTGAGCGAGTAATTACGTAACAATTATTGAGTAGTGCCTTCTACGTAATAATCAATAATTGGTGCAATCTGCTGTATCTTCTTGTGTTTTAACCACGGTATTCCAACAATATTAATTGGTAACAACTACGTAGTTATTTATAAACAACTTATACTTTGTCGTTTTTTTCATCGAATCGCTTTTTACAGTTATGGGGCCCACACAAATTTTGCAGTCGTACGAATATTCCCCAAACGGTAAGAATATTCCACGACAAGCGAATATTATCCGATAAAAATGAATATTTTATAACCACTTGCTTATTTGGAATATTTTAGCATTTTACCCATAACTAACCACATTAATCAAATCAACCCTTACTATTTCAAAATAATAAATAGAGGAAATTTAATTTCATTAATAATAAGTTGGGGTCTTACAAATGAGCTTCTATTTATAGGAGAATGTATTGAATAATAACTAATTCATGAACGGTCAGATTGATTTACTTTTAAGCAGACGATCCATATTAAAACTTAAAAGCAACGGTCCATCCGATTCACTATTAAAACTTTAAACCAAATGATCTATATTGATTTACTATTAAAACTTTAAACCAAATGATCCATATTGATTTACTATTATAAATTCAACCAACTATTCGAAAAATTAGCACATCTCTTCATGGAATAATATTGTACCTAAAAAATAATTTGAATGAAAAGAAATATATTATTCGGGTGAATAGTAACTCGTGAATAGTAACTCAGGAATAGTAACTTGTGAATAGTAACTCATGAATAGTAACTCGTGAATAGTACTCTGACACAAAAAGTGTCCCGAATACCCGATTGAACAATATAACCTCCAGACATCAATTATCATCGGAATAGATGTCGATTTCTACTAACACAAATAATCCCAACACAATGGAACTATCAAATTCATCTTTATTCAACACGAACTTATTCATCATTAATATTATAACTCAAAATATTTAACAACCAGGTTGTTCCCAGGAAAGAGGGGGCTTTCCAATAAGGATTTCTCCTTATTGGCGCGCAATTAGGTGACCTAACTTATCCTTGACAGAACTTCTAGACATTGTAAATATTGAAATTTAATAATATGAATAACTTTGTCGTCTCAATTATTGATTTAATAATATAACATATAATGCAGATGATACTGTGACAATAATCGAATCAATAATATGAGAGATATGATGCAAACAATTCATCTTGTAGTAATAATTGAGTATAAGCGAGTGATTTCTCACGTAAGCATCGATAATCAATACAGTGCATTCTTACTACTTAACCACGCGTATTACTATACTTTTACTAGAAGTTGTTCAACAAGGTATTAACGTGTAAAACTTCCGTCGTTATTTTCATAAAAATATTTTTATCGTTTTCTCGATCAAAACAATAATTACATTACGGGGTCCACTGATGATTGTCTTGAGTAAATGCGAATATTCCCTGTTAAAAGCGAATATTCCCAGACCAATCGAATATTATATAAGAACTTGCATACTTTGCAAAATTTATAAATACTACCCACAACTATAATATTATCTCAAATTTACACCATAACACTACTAGAAAATCGGCTTTATGGCGATTGTCGCCAAATAGTCGCAATATAGCCAAAAAGACCGTCGCTAAAAGTTTTAGCGAGGTCATGATCAAATCGCCATAGAACCCGGGTAAATTAAAGCCTATAGCGACGGTCTTTTAGCCTATAGCGACGGTCAATGACCCTAGCTATAAGTAATGGCAAAATCGTGTATTTGCTCTTTCTTAGCATGTCATTTGAGAGTTATTACTACGGTGTGGAATAACTATAGATGTCTATAAGCGGCGCTTGGTGGACCGTCATATATAGAGATGTGTTTTATAGAACACTATAGCGACGGATCTATAGCCTTTTATATTTAAAAAAAAATTAATAATGCACATTTATTCAACAAACACAAATCTGATATCTGATAAAATATAAAAATATTATATACATCATTTAAAATCATTCACACTACAACATTACAATATAAGATATTTTACAACATTACAATCATTCACAATACAATCATTACAACATTACAAAACCGAAATTGAGTCAGGACCCTGCGACATCTTAGAGCAGATATCACTCCTTCATTTTAAGATGGTCGAATTCCTTCCGAGAATCTTCAATAATAATCTCGATCTCCAAAATAAACTCTTTCTAAACATCTTGATTGCTTCGAGAATCTTCACGACAAGTTACTTTGCCATACGGAAGCGACCTCTATAAACTTTGGCTTCACGCCTCCTTTTCCAATCATGTTCTCTGGAAAATCAATAAATGATTGCTTTAGACTTTTAGTAAGGCGGTGCACATAAATTTGAGAAAGAAAGGAATCAAGTACTAGTATGAGATTGTGGAAGAAACAAACCGGGCTTGAATTTTGATGTTGCCAAAAGAAGTTCCTCGTATTGAAATAGTCTACAAGTTCTTTAGTACTTTTCATGAAGACCCTCCAGGTTCTTCCGGTAGGCTTACAGTACTAGTACTTGGAGAAGATGGACGAACGAGTCTCGTTACCAAAAGGAACAATTGCACCATTTTCTTCATTTAGTTGAGAATATTGGCCTTGATTGCAATGCAAACGACTTTCTCTTTCATCCGAATCGAGGAGAATGAAAGACAATTTCTACTTGGCAACCGCATTTCCCATTGAACAACAAAATCACTTTACGAAGGTGCGTCAAAAGCTTTCCGATGTGATGAAATAATTCGGTGAAGAAATGACCATCGGATCTCGATTCGAGGCAACTCTCTCATCAATGAGAGATATTGAACTAGATGCACCCTCAAGCTTCGGCTACTAAGACTATAGCCATGGATTTGTCTTCTACGCCATCGCCAGAAGATTCTACATTGATTTGGGCACATGTATTTTCAATGAAAAGCGGTCGAGTTGAACAAATGGCTCTAAAATCATAAAGATGAAAATAAAAATAAAATTGCTTACATCAATTCCACCCATTAATAGATGACAAGCAAAGGTGGGGATCATAACACTTGTGCCTTGACACTAATATGTAGTTTTGAAATGCTAACAAAATGGTTTAATTTGCGATACAAAATCGGTCATAAATAAATAAGAATCAATAAATAAGAACGATCTGAGTTGAAAATGAATCCAATGTGCCTAAATCATATTAAATTAATCAAAGGAAGTAATTAATTTCTAAAGTTTCATCATGAAAATTAAAAGGAAGAGTAAAATAGAGATAACAAATCCATTAACTTGATAAGTTTTTGTGAGACCCCAGATTTTATCAATAAAGATTTAAATTTTGTGAAATAATTTTTCAATATTATGGTGTGAATTTGAGATAATATTATAGTTGTGGGTAGTATTTATAAATTTTGCAAAGTATGCAGTGGTTATATTATATTCGATTAATTAGGGAATATTGGTTTAGCGAGGGAATATTAAATACAATGACTCAATCATTGGTGGACCCCTAATGAAATTATTGTCGGATTGAGAAAGCGACAAAAATATTTTATTGAAATAGCGGCGGAAGTTTTAAGTGGATCTTGTTGAACTACTTCGGTAGTAAAAATCGATGATGTCGTGTGGTTGCGTAAGTAGCTGCGGTATTGATTATTGATGCTTATGTGAGAAGTCACTTTCGGTTTGATTCCATTATTGTCGATTAATAATATGAATTATTATAGCGATAATGGCGTTTTGTTTTATTCAGTATTATTAACGTAATAAAAGCGAAACATCTTTATATAAAGCAGAATACTTTATTAAAGTTATTACATAAATAGAATATATTATATTTTATTATGCATAGTGTTGCATAGTGTTTTGCATAGTATTTTGCATAATGTTGCATAGTGTTTGCATAGTAAAATGTTTTTATATAAATAGAATATATGATATTTTATTTAAAAGATTTTGCTTTAAATATGGACCGTCAGATTAAAGTAAATCAATACGGACCGATTCATGGATTAATTACTATGCATTCTATTTTCCTATAAATAGAAGCTCATTCCTTCATTATTT
Source organism: Panax quinquefolius (assembly GCA_020205615.1). NCBI lineage: Eukaryota > Viridiplantae > Streptophyta > Magnoliopsida > Apiales > Araliaceae > Panax > Panax quinquefolius. The sequence continues at coordinate 155,742,889 of CM035155.1, read as the reverse complement.
TTAAATGCAAATTCATTGAAACTCTAGAGAGAAATTATAGAGAAATATAGAGAGAGAAAATCTATAGAGAAAGAAGAAAAGTATTCTCTACTTCACTTTTCCAATATTAGGTTCTTCAGGTAAGGGTATTATTTGATGTACTTGTAAGAGGTTGTTATTCTTTCTTATTCATGAAGAGAACTTACATTATTCCATTCATTATTATTACATTGGAATAACTTTTGTAAAAAGTGGTATACCTATACATAACTTTTATATCTGCATGGCATACCTATACTTGGTGAAATCCTTATATTATTCCATTCTTATTTATTACATTGGAATAACTTTTGTATCTGTGAGAATCCCCTATACTTGGTGATCTTCTTACATTATTCCATTCTTTATTATTACATTGGAATATCACATGCATGTGTTTTACAGGACACTGGTTTCATTGTTTATTATTCGCATTTATTATTACATTTGGAATATCACATACGTGTGTTTTACAGGACTGGTTCCATTGTTTATTATTCAAGCATTTATTATTACATTGGATCATCACAGTGATTGTGAATTTCACGACTTTGGTTAGATTATTATTATTACATTGGAATAACACATACATCGAAATCCGCATGCGTGGTGATTTCTTTTGTTATTCCATTCTTTATTATACCCGGTTGGTTAAAACTTTGACTTCTATACTCCATGAAATTAGTAGAATATCTTTGATATTTGCGTTTCATCGATATCTTTCATGGAAATATTCTTACGATTATTCTTGAATTTACTACTCAAAAGCGATATCGTGTTGACAATTTGGACGTTAATAATTCTGGATTAAATAATTCTTGAACTTGTTTTATTGAATTATTATGTCATTGTCATCATCCTCATGATATATTATGTTATCTTTGGCTTACGTGCATAGATGAACTTAGTATGATTATGACCGAGGATCATTCGGTATAATCATGGCTTGTTATAAATGATGTGATAAAAAGTCCTCGGTGGCTTTTGTAATGCGGTGATGGATAGTTTTTGGTATGATTATGACCGGGGTGATTCGGTATAGTCATGACCATTGATAATTTGATGAAAATCCTTGGCCAGTAGTGCATGGATGATTAGATATTGTGGTTTATTCATTAATGAGTCTTAATGATAAAAATTTATGAAAACCTTTTAAAACCTAAAAGATAGTAGACTTTATTTTTACTTGACTCTTTTAATGGATTGCATATTCATTGCTGATTAAAGCTGGTTTCTCATTGTATTTTATCGGTTTAACCTTTGTTGAAGGCTAATGATAATTTATTACGATTATCTTAGTCGTAATATTTCTTCTTGGGCTAGTTGAGCTCACCCTTTCTTTCCTTTATTCTCTTGAGGAAATGAGAATATAATTTGGGGCCGAGTCGGGGAAAAGAGTGATGGTCAGAAGATAGCATTAGTAGTCCTCACATGATACGTTAAATAGTGTGATAATAAATGTAATGAGGACTCCTTTTGAGTATGGATATTATCTAAATGACAATATTCTATTAAACTCTCGGTTTATATATTGTAAGTATATTACCTGGCGACGAGATGTATATATTAAGTTTGTATTTGAATTTATGTACCATGTAAGTGGCGACCCAAGATGGGTGGCGTATACCTAATTTTGAGGCGTCACGGTTGGTATCGAGCTTAGGGATATGATCCTGGTGAAATGTGAGATAAGAACTAGGAGGGGAGGCGGGGAATTCTTTACATTAGTATGACCTACCTAAGTTTATTTGGTATTTAATTGGTGGAATTAGAGTATAGGGATAAAATGTGATATGTTAATTAACCCTTGTTTTGTGGCGGTGTTTGTATTTAGATGTTGTGAATAGGGCTCGGTTATTGGAAGTATGCGATAATGAGTCGACTCCAAAAGGTAACGACCAACAACACGATAATAATCATCTAATCAGCGTGATAATGACCATCGAACAATGATGACCATTGTGGGAGAAATTATCATGCCGAGAATGGTAACCACTTGATTGGTAATCATGGCGAAATAATATAAGTGGAAATTTCAAGAAGAAGGTCATTTTAGCTCGATTTTGTATGCGTGCACCAAAGTCGAAGTCCAAATTTGGGGACGGTGGCACCAAAAGGTGGAATCACGGACAAAACAAAGTCGATTGGTTTCATGAAGAAGCGTTTTTCATGACTTCTTAAAAAGCAAGTGGACTCGAACAAAGTTAGCGCAGGTTAGTTAATTATAAATTCTTGCGAAGTCATACCTTATTAGATATCGGTTCTACCCATTCTTTTATCTCACTTGCTTTGCGTTCAATGTTTAAATTTGACTCAAGAAAAAGTTACACTTTGACATTGGTTGAAACCTCGTTAGTAGGAGCCTTTGTTACCTCCTTGTTTTTTTTAAAATCTTGTTTGATTCAAATAAACACTTTCACGTTACATCGATATTATCTCTTTGAAAATACTTGCCTTTGAGGTAATTTTTGAAAGCGATTGATTAACTACTCATTATTCTTTTTGTAAGGTTGTTAGCTTTCATATTCTAACCAACTTTGTTATCTGAATTCAAAGTAACCAAACCTAAAGTTAATCCTTTGTTATATCGAGCCATAAGTAAAGAGCCCGATCCTTTCGTTGTTGATTTCCTTGTGTGAAATGCATCGAAGCGGACTTTCTCTGGCGACATCATGAAATAAGATGGCAAGTTGATAGGCATCATTATGAGGTCTTATCTAGGTTAAAGGATAGAAGTCACGGTTGGTATCAATGTGACGTATTATCAGTTTTGGATGAGAATCATAGTTTTGAATGATATTTCTATCATTAATAAATTTCTTGGCGTATTCTTGAAGACTTTCTAGCCTACCCTAGGCGTGAGATCGAATTTTGTATTGACCCCGATCTGAAAACCCATTTCTTAAACCCTCAAATATTTCTTCAACTAAAAGGATGCATTTACGTGGATTATGATGAAAGTCGTAATAAAAGCATTGGACTAATGAAAATCAAGGGTATACGTGGTATTAGTAAGTGTTATAATGAGTTATGTTGGTTATTATGAGAAAACATGAAAGTTTCTTAGAAATCACAAAGAGTTGAAAATCGATTTTGTGAAAAGCGTAACATGAAATTCAATTGACCATATCTCCTAATATATTTTGAATTTTGAGTGTGGTCAAGTCCTAGAAGTTAGATCTATGAGTTACCTAACTAATCCAAGTGGAATTGATTTTGGAAAAGGTGTTGTAGATTTTTTGTTATGTGGTATGTGGCGCCCCCAAAATAGGTATCATCACCATTATTACGAGTTGTCGATACATGATGCGAAACAACTACAACTTTATTATTACTGACGGTAAAAGCTGTGAGTTTGAATACAAATATTATCTTACAGACAATATCTATACTCAAATAAATCCTCATCATATTTATTGATACATTATTTTACAAAATGGTGAGGACTACTAAACAATCCTTTCTAAAACCTTCATTCCATACCCCAGGCTAATCTTTCATTATATTCTAGCCTCACGAGAAAAATGGAACAAAAAGGAAAAGGGTGAGCTCAACTAGCTCGATAAAGAATATTATGACTAAGATAATATACAACAAATTATCGTTAGTCTTCAACGAGGGAAAAATCTAATAGAATCTGATAGGCAACAAATTTTAAATCAATATTATGGTGAAATAATAATTCATTAGAAGAGTTAAGTAGAGAATGCAAACTACTATCTTACATGTATGAATTTAAAAGTTCATCGTCTATCTTTTATCCTGTAACATCAATCGATATACATCGGAATCAAATATTCATCTTTACTTTTCTGGGCGAAGATATTCATCGATTAGTCATGTATTCATTTAAACACTGTTCATCTTTGCACTACTGGGCCGAAGATATTCTTGAAATCATTCATCTTTGCACTTCTGAGGCCAAAGATATTCTTAAGAAATCATTCATCTTTTTACTTCTGGGCCGAAGATATTCCATAATATCATCATTTAAGGCGAGGATGATGAAAAATATTTTTAAAAAAGCGAATCGGTGAAACAAAATGATGAGGATTAAGGATTAAGGATTAAGTACTTGGTTTTATCCACGTCAAAAATACCTCAAAAATAATCATAGTGGTGTAAAATTTGAGAATGATCAAAACATGGATCTGATCGAGTTAGTATCCGAATAGATATTTTAGACGAAAAGAAGAAATTTTATTTTTGATTGAATAGTCTATAGTATCGTGAATAGTCTTAGTATCGTGAATAGTCTAAATATCGTGAATAGTAACTCAAACACCAAAAGATAGAAATTCCACAAAAACATCTTCGCGCTTCGTGAATAGTACTCGTGAATAGTAACTCGTGAATAGTAACTTCATGAATAGTAACTTCGTGAATAGTAACTTCATGAATAGTAACCCATGAATAGTAACCTGAGAACATGAAAAAGTTCCAAATTTGATAAAAACTTCGGATCAACATTTGACATAATGATATTGAAGAAATAATATCATTCTGAAAAAATAATATCCCTTACCTCGAAAGATCGAGTCTTTATTTAGAATCTAGGATATATAGTCTTTGAAGGAACTTTGCCGTCTAGCAATACTCAAAGTATACTCAAAATACTCACAAGAATAAACTCGATAATATAGAGAGAAAACTTGGTTTACGGTGTGATTTTCAATTCTAACCTAAGCACCTATTTATAGGAAAATGCTTAGAAACAGCAAAGCGAGAAAATTTAATAAAATAATAATATTTCTTAAAATATTCAAGCCCACTCTTAGAAATCTGATTTCAGATCATTTATAACACATATGACCACTCAATTGCAAAAAAACGTTTTTCTTAAAAAAAATATTTTAAACTCCCAAAAATCAATTATTTGAACTTGAACTTCAATAATTCATAATAAATAGCCCTTTCATCAGAAAATTCGAATCTCGCGAGTTTTTATAGGAATTTCAATTCTCTACAACTGCGAGAAGAAAGTTTTCCAAATTCCAAATAGAAATTGAAAGAAATCCACAAGCAGGCGATTTTACATTTATAATCAAATTTCGATCGATAAATGGGGTCCATGAGCATGTTTAACATGTTTTAAACATTTATTGCAACAAAAATACTCTTCCTCCTCGTATACTCATATATCCCACATTCGTTGTAAAAATATCTCAGATTAATATATTATTAAAATAATATATTTAAATGAATTATTTTATCGAGAAAAAGATAAAATATTAATTTTCAACAATTGTCATTTTAAAAATTTTCTCCATCTATATCCACATAAAATCAATATTTTCCTCATCATATAAATCAATAATTAATTATTCACAAATAATATTACGAGAATCCTGATATTGTGACGAGGCGGTTCAGGGAAGAGGGGCTTTCGATAAGAATTTCTTAACTTGGCGGTATGATTAGGTGACCAAACCTCTCCCTTGAGCAGAACTTTCTAGACATTGCCAATAATGTTATCTAATAATATTATTAGGATAATATGAATTATTGCCGATAATGAAAATCTTGTGTAATGTGATTATTGAAACAATGACAATATAAAATATCAGCCTTGACAATTATTAACTTCGATAAAATCTTTGAGCGGTAATTCTTTGTAACCATTATTGAGTAGTGTGCCTTCTTACGTAAGAATCAATAATTGGTGCAATCTGGTGTCTTCTTGTTCAACAAGCAGCGTATTAGTGTGTTTTAACCGCAGGGTATTCAGCGATATGATACTTGGTAACAACTTCATGCAGTTATTTAAAAACAACTTATATTTGTCGTTTTCTTCATCCGATCGCTTTCCGTTATGGGGCCCACACCATTTTTGTGCGTAAATACGAATATTCCGAAGCGATACGAATATTCCACGACCAAACGAATATTCCCAAGCGATAATGAATATTTTATAACCACTTGCTTATTTTGAAATATTTGCGTATTTAACCCTTAACTATCCACATTAATCAAATCAACCCTTACTATTTCAAAATAATAAATAAAGGAAATTCCTTTTATTTAAAATTTGGGGTCTTCTGACCTCCCTCTTATGAAATTTCGTCCTCGAAATTGGCGTCACGTATACTGGTGTTTGAAAAGGTGAGGATACCTCGCTTTCATTTAGTTTCTAATTCGGGTCATTTCCTCTATAGCATGATTCCTCCACAAAACTTTAACTTGTGGTATGACCTTTCTTAGCGTGGGACATGCTCCTTCTATCTATCAAGATCTTGGCGGTACCTCCCATACGTTAAGTCTTGGTTTATCTCGTCGGTTTCTAACTTCGATAGCGTGGTTGGGTCTTTCACATATTTCTGAAATCTGGATATATGAAACACATTATGAACACGAGACATACTCGAGGTATGCTTGTGAGTCTATAGGCTACATTTCCTACTCGGTCGAGAATTTGAAATGGACCGATAAATGCGTGGATTGAGCTTTCCTCTCTTCCCAAATCTTGTAACTCCCTTCCATGGAGCGACTTCATGACAATCATGATCCCCTACATTAAATTCCCGTCCTTTCGATGAAGATCGCATAACTCTTTTGTCGATCTTGTCTTGGTTTGTATCGTTGTCGAATCATTTGGATCTTTTCGGTGAGTCAATACGTCTTAACTTCGGGTCCCAACAATGTTGCTTCACCCACCTCATCCCAACATATTGGAGAGCGACATTTTTTCGTCCATATAATGCTTGAATGGAGCCACACACTATACTTGCACGATAAGCTTTGTTGTTGTGGGAGAATTCCACCGATGGTAAATACTTATCAACTACCCTTGAAGTCTAGGACCACGAGTCTTAATAGATCTTGAGAGTTTGAATAGATCCTCTCGATTGTCCGTCGGTTTGGGGATGGTATGCGAACTAAATCGCAAATCCGGTACCCGTAGCTTTTTGTAAAGCTAACCCAAAATCTTGAAGTGAATCTTGGGTCACGATCAGAAACTATGGATCTGGGCGTGCCATACTGACCTCACAATCTCATTCACGTCATACTAGCAAGGCGTTCGAGGGAATAAGTCTCCGTGTCGGCGAAAAAAGCGGACTTGGTTAATCTATCAACAATAACCCAAATAGCATTGATGCCTTGAGAAAGCTAGTAGGAAGACCCATGCTTGAAATCCATAGTAATGTGTTCCCACTTCCATTCAGGAATCTCAGAGTGGTTGCAACGGACCCTTAGGTACAAGATGCTCGCCTTTACCGTTGGCAAGTTAAACACATCGAGATAAACTTTGCAATCTCTCTCTTCGTATTGTTCCACCAAAATGTATGTCGAAGATCACGATACATTTAGTACTTCGAGGATGGATTGCAAATGGCGTATTGTGTGCCTCCATCGTAATCTTGTACTTCAAATCAGTCGTTAGGAACACAAAGTCTAGAGTGGACTCGAAGTATTCCTTCTTCATCGATTCTCGCTTAGGAATAGCTCCTTCTTGTACTTTCTTCTTCATGCGCATCGGCTCAAGATTCGGTGGCTTGAAAGCAACCTTAACTTTTCTATTAAAGTTGGCTCTGTCGTATACTTGACATCATCGCTTTTCGTTCCGCGTATGATCTTCTACTCGATGCGTCATTACCGCGTTAAACTTTACCGGATGGTATTGAATAGTGTGGTCGTAGTCTTTCAATAGCTCGAGCCAGCGTCATTTGCCGCGTGTTGAGTTCTTTTGAGTGAAGAAATATTTAAGGCTTTTATGGTGCGAATATATCTCCACTTTCTCCCCATATAGATAGTGCCTCCATATTTTTAGCAGCAGCATTGCTTTATGACTCTAGATCATGAGTAGGATAATTCCTCTCATACTCTTTAAGTTGTCGCGAGGCATAGGCTATGACTTTCCCACGTTGCATGAGAACACATCCTAACCCTTTGCACGAAGCATCATTTGTAGATAACAAATCCATCCAAGAACCGGATGGTATTGTTAGAGCAGTCTTAGAAATAAGTCTCTCTTAAGCTCTTGGAAACTTTTCTCGCATTCTTCGCTCCAAGCGAATTTTTATCCTTAGAGTTAATTTGAGTTAATGGAGTAGCGATTAGAAAACCCTTCCACGAATCTCGATAATAACCGGTAAGCCCCAAAAAGCTACGTCTTGATCGCAGGCTTGGTTGCTCGACTTTGTATTGCTTGATCTTGGTCGGATCAGCGGATACTCCATGTTTCGACACCGCGTGCCCGAGGAATGCTACTTCCTCAAGCGAACTTCGCATTTCTTCAATTTGGCATATAGTTGGTTTCACGAAGCCTTTGGAGTACCGACTTCAAATGGTGCTCATGATCTTCACGACTTTTGGAATATATGAGGATGTCATCGATAAAAACGACAACGAATTGATCAAATATTCCTTGAATACTCGGTTCATCATATCCATGAAAGCCGCGAGGGCATTAGTTAGTCGAAAGACATGACTAAGAATTCATAATGCCCATCTGGAGTTACGAAGGCGATCTTTGGAATATCCTCGATTCTAATCTTGGTGATGATATCGAGCGAAGATCGATTTTGAAAAGAATTGTGCCCCTTACTGTTGGTCGAAACAAGTCATCAATCTGAGGTAGAGGATACCTATTCTTGATGGTGACATGGTTCGATTCAGATAGTCAATACAAAGTCGCATACTCCCGTCTTTCTTCTTTACAAATAAAAGCAGGAGCACCCCGAGGAGATGTCTTGGGGCCAGAATGAAGCCAGATGTCCAACAATTCACTGTAGTTGGACCTTTAACTCTGAAGTTGATAGGAGCCATTCGATATGGGGTTTTAGAAATGGGCTTTGTGCAGGTTCAAGATCGATAAAGAATTCAACTTCACGTTAAGGGGTAGCAAGGAAGTTCTTGAAATCGTCGGGAAAGTCGATAACAACAGGAATATTATTCAAATTTGGCGTGTCTTTATTCAAATCCATAACATGGGCTAAGAAAGCTTGACATCAGTTTTTAATAAGCGAATAGCTTTATGATTAGATATGGCGGTGATTGATTTTAATGGTTTAGTTGCTTGAATTAAATACAACGCAGGTTGGTTAGGAATATGAAAACTAATGACCTTACGAAAACAATCAATTTTGGCGTGATGAGTAGTTAACGATCAATCCAAAATCACATCAAAAGCAAGTATCTTTAAAGAGATAAGGTCGGCAGGTAAGGTAATGGTGCCAACTTGAATCAAACAAGATTTATAAGCGGTGGATGTGATGAAAGTTTCTCTAGCGGAGTTTCCACGAGATAGGTTAAAGTCTAATTTCTAGGAGTCAAGTTTAAGCGTTGAGCACATGCGGGAGAGATAAATGAATGGGTATGCAAATTATCAGTAAGGTATAAACTTGCGAGAATTTATAAATAGCTTACCGTGATCACCTCGTTTGGGTTCCTCGCATTATGACCGATCTGACAAAGCGCTTCTTCCGGAATCGTTGACTTTGACTTTACGGGACGATCTTTTGAGTCACGAATCCCCATTGAACTAGGTTTATTCTTTGTCTGATCTCGGCGATATGTCCTTCCTTTCCACAATTATAGCATACCTTGATTTGTTGTGGGCGGTTTGGTGATATGTCCCTCTTTTCCGCATTTGTAGCATATATAATGGGTGGTCGTTCTCCTCCCTTAGAACCGATTCTTCTTTAAGCCTTTATCGTCTTCACATAGTCGTTGTTAAATCTCCTCTTTTTAAAATCTCCTCGATTTCGCTTCTTCTATTTTTTCATGGCCATGATTACCACGAGTGGTTACCATTTTTGTCCGTCTGTTTCTTTCTCCATTTGGTTATCATTATTACATTATTGCTTTATCTACGATACGATCACGGTTGTGGTCCCTCGGTTGGCCGTTACTCGTTATCTCATTTCTAATAATTGAGCCATTTTACAACATCTGAATAAGAGAAAATTTATGAGAAATGAGATCTTGGCGTATCTTGGGTTTGAACCTCTAAGAAACATCCGCGTCATCGTTCCTCATTCTCCACTAAATGAGGTCTGAACACGGATAACTCTGCAAACTTTGCCTCGTCTTTGAGACAACCGTCGTGTTGTTTTATTCAATCGATGAACTCCACTTCCTTCGTATAGTGAACACTTTCGGGAAAGTATTTGTCATTAAATAGCTCTGAAAGCGTCTCCCCGAGACATCTTTGAGTCTGTAATTTGGATGGAGTGCGCTTCCACAGACTCCCACCGATGATGCTGCCTCATGCGGAACATAAAGGTGGCGAATGGAACCATCTGTTCTCCGTGCATCCCAGACATCGAATATCTTGGTAATTTGTTTGACCCGTGTTTCGCATGATCGGATCTGGCTTTCCCTTAAATTGCGGTGGTCCCGACTCTTTGAGCTGCTTTTGTGAATGACCCGTGAATTCTATCATTTCCTCTGTATTTTGAACACGAGTCTCCTAAATGCGATTTTGCATGAGCTGAAAAACTTCTAAACATCCCTCGTTCATCATCACGCTTTCGATGGTGTTGTTCACGGGAGGAACATTGCCCGACTGTTTACGTTCTCCTCGTTGGTGAGTCTGAGGCATCTCCACGGTCTCATTTCCATTGTTAATATTCTCGGTCGACATTCTCAAATCTTTGTCGTAAAACAAGGGTTAATTAAGGAAATCAATATATCACATAATATCCTATATCTTGACCAACTAACAAATAAGCTTAGGTAGGACACCTTAGCGAAGGATTTACTCGTCTCTCCCCTCTAGTTACATTCCACGATCTCATGAGAGATCGTATCCTAAGCTACGATACCAAGTGTGGCGCCCAAAATAGGTATACATCACCCATTACGAGGTTGTCAATACATCGTGAGTATGAAACAACTACAACTTTATTATTACAACGATAAAAGCGTGAGTTTGAATACAAATATTATCTTACAGAGCAATATCTATACTCAAATAAATCCTCATCACATTTATTGATACATTATTTTACAAAAATGGTGAGGGACTACTAAACAATCCTTTCTAAAACCTTCATTCCATACCCAGGCTACGTGCTACTCATTATATTCTAGCCTCACGAGAAAAATGGAACAAAAAGGAAAGGGTGAGCTCACTAGCTCGATAAAGAATATTATGACTAAGATAATATCTGACAAATTATCGTTAGTCTTCAGCGAGGAAAAATCTAATAGAATCTGATAGACAACAAATTTTAAATCAATATTAGCGTGAATAATAATTCATTAGAAGAGTTAAGTAGAGAATGCAAACTACTATCTTACATGTATGAATTTAAAAGTTCATCGTCTATCTTTTATCCTGTAACATCAATCGATATACATCACGGAATCAAATATTCATCTTTGCGCTCAGGCGAAAGATATTCATCGATTAATTAGTATTCATTTAAACACTGTTCATCTTTGCACTCTGAATCAAAGATATTCTTGAAAATCATTCATCTTTGCCTCTGAGGCGAAGATATTCTTAAGAAATCATTTATCTTTTACTTCTACGGGCCAAAGATATTCCATAATATCATCATTTAAGGTGAGGATGATGAAAAATATTTTTTTTTTAAAAAAGCGAATCCGGTTGAAACAAAATGACAAGGATTAAGGATTAAGGATTCGTACTTGGTTTTATCCACGTCCAAAAAATACCTCAAAAATAATCATAGTGGTGTAAAATTGAGAATGATCAAAACATGGATCTGATCGAGTTAGTATCGAGAATAGATATTTTAGACGAAAAGAAGAAATTTTATTTTTAATTGAATAATCTTAGTATCACGTGAATAGTGCAGTATCGTGAATATATAGTCAAATATCGTGAATAGTAACTCAAACACCAAAAGATAGAAATTCCACAAAAACATCTTCACGACTTACTTAATGAATAGTACTTTCGTGAATAGTAACTTCGTGAATAGTAACTTTCATGAATAGTAACTTCGTGAATAGTAACTCATGAATAGTAACCCATGAATAGTAACTTGAGCATGAAAAAGTTCCAAATTTGATAAAAACTTGGATCAACATTTCGGTATAATGATATTGAAGAAATAATATCATTCTGAAAAAAATAATATCCTTACCTCGAAGATCGATTTCTTATTTAGAATCTAGAGTATATAGTCTTTGAAGGAACTTGCAAGTCTAGCAATACTCAAAGTATACTCAAAATACTCACAAGAATACATTTCGATAATATAGAGAGAAAACTTGAGTTTACGGTGTGATTTTCAATTCTAACCTAAGCACCTATTTATAGGAAAATGCTTAGAACACAACAAAAGAAAATTTAATAAAATAATAATATTTATTAAAAAATATTCAAGCCCACCTTAGAAATCTGATTTCAGATCATTTATAACACATGTGAGCCACTCAATTGCAAACAAAAACGTTTTCTTAAAAAAAATATTTAAAACTTAAAAATCAATTATTTTGAACTTGAACTTCAATAATTCATAATAAATAGCCCTTTCATCAGAAAATTCGAATCTCGCGCGTTTTTTTATAGGAATTTCAATTCTCTACAACTTTGCAGAAGAAAGTTTTCCAAATTCCAAATAGAAATTGACAAAAGAAATCCACAAGCAGGCGATTTTACGTTTATAATCAAATTT